>RYFJ01002409.1:0-313415 GCA_003991445.1 Oryza meyeriana var. granulata | reverse complement strand
GGCTATGAGAGAGAATCGAAGCATGTCCTCAGGCTCCATTGATCTACTGCTATCTTGTTCTATTATGAGAGATTATATTGTTGTTCAGTCATATTAATGAAGTGAAAAATGCAAGATAGAACATGACAAGTGCCTTAATTATCTCAATCAGAAACTTTTATTATGTAAAGGACCATCCTATAACCCACTGACATTTGATGCAGGTAGCATGCGTTATTTATCATTATTAATTCCACACTTCATTTGCTGCTAAAAATGAATAGATTTGACATTGATTCTAAAATGATTAATCTATATACTTAGACTATGACTGATTAACTTAGGATACTACGCATGTTCCCGATGTATTGTCTTCCTGGTCATTTCCGTCGAAGTGGTGTGCTGCCTCCATTTGTTCATAAGTCTCACAAATGTCTCCATAGTAATTTCCCCAAGCTGTTCATCTAGCGATTTACTGGCATTGTGCTGTTTTGGTGATCATACATCTTGGCAGTGCACCCATCAGCGCAGCAGTTAGTAGTAGTAGATCTCCTTAGGATACTGCAATAGGTTCTCCTTATGGAAGTAGTGCTTTCTCAACCGGTATTTTGGCGTGACGTTTGTTGGTACAAAGGGAGATTTGGTGGCCTGTCGTTTTCTTCTTTCCTCGTAGTCTTGGACTATTATTGCACGAGAAGGTTCTGTAGTATAGGTGTCCACGCGCCAATGCTTCGTTGAGTGCCGTCTATGTTTAAAACATCACTACCATTTGCCTTGAGATCGGCTCTCAGTCATACTATCCATGCATTGGCTTCGGTTCCGTTGCGGCTGAACGGTTGGTTTTTACCTGTTGGTTGGCGGCCTTCTGAAACCTCGCCTCCATTTGGCAGTGGGTCTGATGCCCGAGTTCCTTTCCCCTTGGAAGAACGCTGTCCAGTAACTCTACCCTCTGTTATGGACATACGTGAGCCTTTCTTGATATAGCTGCGATACCAACTAGTGAGCGTTGTTAGTTGGCCATCAGAAGTTTGTTGTGGACTCAGCGTGTCTTAACACGACCGATAAGCTTTGGTACTTGACGGTCTGTAGCCTCTGTGGCGGTACTGCTTCTTTAACATGCAATTGAGTTTTTGGGGGGAATAGTGTCAAGTAGTTTTTCTCAAATGACATATCCGTGTCTGTCCCACTCTGGTTCTAGTAAGCGATAGGACGACTCGATTGTATCGGTGCATTCTGGCATCTGTTGTGTCTCCATGGTCTTGTTGAAAATCTACAGAACCGAGTTGAGCCTTGTTGGCTCTAGCCTTCAAGGAGAATGGCAGTTTTCTCATCCTGGTGGTGGTAAGCGTCCTAGAGCCCCTACAATGTGATGTAGGTTCACGAGCTCAAGGTATTTAACCTTGAGATCTCTTCATGAATGTGTTTCTTGATGATCGCGAAGTGTGCCCTTACCTCGGCTTCGCTACCGGAAGTGGAGCTACATCAGCCCTTGCCTCTAACGTGGGTTATGGCCTTAGATAGCTCCATCGTGGAATAGGTAGATTTCACATCCATGGCCTCAGGTCTGGTAGTTCACGCCATTAACAGGGAGAATGGGGAATCTTCTCTTATTAAAGTCTTAGCGTGCAGACATAGCCTGTTGTCATGCAAAAAACCAACGCCGAGTTAACTTGCATGAACTAAAGTCACAGTTAACAATATAACGTAGTCGTATGTAATTACTAGTAATTTTCCAGAATTTATCTTGCATTTACCGATTTTCTGTGATTTATATTGGCTTATGGCATTAAATTAATAATTTTATGCCCCATAGAAATATATCACACATGCAAGAAAAATATAAGCCGTTGCGAAATAATGCTTCCAAGAGGAGGGTCACTAGACTAGCTGAGTTACATTATTTTTATGGAAAATCTTAACCTATATATCATATCTAGATTATACATTTGGAGTTGCATCAATTTTAAAAAGCAAATAAATGCTTAAAACACCATCACATAGTTATGTTACACGCGTTCCTGGGACCTTCACATGCAAGAAACCAATTAAAAAAAGGTCTACACAGCTAATTTACAAACCAGTAAACACAAATTGATGTGGGTTCAAATGTAAATATTACAAAACAGTGACTATTCGGTAAATATCACCTTTCTAGAATTAGGTCGAATAAAAAGCGATTTGAATCAGGCCCGAAACATTGTCTCTTAGCCGCTATTCTTATTGGGCCACATGCACACGAACGTGGTCCAATGCCAAATGGGCCAAATTCCGAATTCAGGCCCAATGTTCTATGGTTTGAATTTTTATTAATTTGTGTGTGGGCCCCGGCGGTGAGGGTGTGTTGGGCTAGGGAAGGGGGAATTAGGTTCCCCTATCCCACCGACGTTGTCCCCAGCCGTCGTCTTGGCGGCGCCCATCGACACCCGTGTATCGCGCACTTGGCCGGTTTATTCGGCACTGGCGCGCGATGGAGGACTGCCGACTGTCTGGCTATGAGATAGAGGCAGGCGTACGGAAAGGAGGCAGCTAGCGACCCATCGACTGCCCGTGCAAGACGGCGGGGGCTTCGCGGGCCTATGTGCAATCGGTGCGGCGGTGGCTCAGCGTTGTGCGGTGAGCTCTGCATGACCCCCACACATCCTCAAGACACGGCGAGGGCAGAGCTCAATGGTTAAACGCGAAGCTCCAGCCGACAGCGATTCGCATCCAACCACGTGTCCCGGCGGATCCAACACAAGGTCGGCGCCATTCGTCCATCACCTCCCACCACCACGGTTCTAAGGCTAAGGCGGTCGGTGAGAAATTGACAGCGGGCGGCTGCCTGTCCTTGGTATCAGTCCTGCGGGGCAGAGGTCATGGAGTGTATTCTGGCCAGGCGTCCCGGCGGAGTCTCGATTCTCTGACGGCGAGTATTGGGAGGTCGTCCCAGTCATTCCTCCCACCGAGAACGGCTCACGGCGCGTCGGTGTTAGAGTTCGGCGGCAGCCTGTCCTGCCTCGGCATCGTGAAAAACCAGCGGCGGTGACTAGTAACGTGGGTTTGGGGCTTCCTCCGATGATGGCGTCTAGTCCCGCATTGTGGCACCGGAGGCGGGTCGGGTGGCGCTTCAGCAGCGACGGCGAGCAGCAACCACTGCTGCGTAGATCAATATCCCCAGCAGCGCGGGCGATTCACGGCGGCGGTGGCTCCCAACGTGGCATCCATCGAGAAGAGAGATAGAGAGATGCGGGGGAATCGTCGAGGAAGACGATCGGTTCGGCCTAGCTGACCAGGTTCACTTCCAGAACAAGAAAAAACCGATATAGATTGTATTACATATGGTTTTTACTTCAGTTAATATTTTGGACCGCATAATTCCCACTAAAGATTTCAGCCCACTACTGAAACTGTCCCACTTATTTGTCCTGAGAAATTTCAGGCCGCAAGTGAATTGGCCTATTAAATTCTTGTCAATAAATTCGGCCCTCAAATGAATTTGGCCTATGTGTTTAACGTCAACGAATTCGGTCCATGAATAAATTGTCCATTAATTTCCCGTTAACAAATTCAGACCACTTAAGAATTTGGTGTACTTATTTCAGGTCAGCGAATTCAGTCAACAAATTAATTTGGCTCACCTAATACCCACAATTGAATTCGACCCATCACTGAATTCCTCCAGACTTAATTCTCCTTCACAAATTGGGACCACAACTAAATTTGGCGTCAACGAATTCGGGCCTCGAATAAATTTTGCCATCAAAGAATTTTTACATAAAAGCCCTTGCATTGTCACGAAATTGTCATCGACGACAGCGGACAGCCTCCGACACCGTGGCCGTCCTTCGTCCTCGACGCCGTCCGCCGATGTCCCTGAAGCACGTTTTCCCCTTCGTCGCAGCACCGTCTCCGCCCTGGAGGTGTCACGACGGGAAAGAACACGTTTTACATGACAAGATCATATTATTACTAGAGCTAAACAAAAGAACCCGTTTGAAAGTATAAGGCGTTTATTTTCCACAAAGTTAGTATATAAAATTTTTAATTAATTATTAAACTTAAAATATATGTATGTCATGCACAATCTATTTGTCTAATATTAATTTTATGGTTGTTGATATACTAAACTAAAAAATATATGTGTTTACTGTCATGCACAATCCGTTTGTTTATAAGACGTCTTTATTTTCTGCAAAATCAGTATTTAAAAATTTTGATTAATTATTAAACTAAAAATATATATGTTTAATGTCATACACAATCCATTTGTTTGATACTAATTTTGTGATTGTTGATATACTAAACTAAAAATATATATGTTTATAATCATGCACAATTCATTTGGTCTTTCTTCAGGACTTGTTAATAGTGGCATCGGTGTCTCTCGTCGTGGCATCATGAATTTTATTAGGTCCCCCATTTTTCTCCCTCACATCATCTCCTAGAAACAGACTCGATTTCTGCAGACTCCCTGAGCACAAGAAAATACTATAAAATGTTGTGTGTAGCTTTCTTTGAAAAACCTGGCCTTGTTTTCTACCTATTTTAGATTTTGCAATCAATAATTTCTTGCAGAAGGGAAACAAGCCATTAACCTGAAGCGACATGTGCAATGGTCTGGTGTGTATTGGTACTTGGTACAAATAGATTCACTTCTATCATCATATCAGAATTTGCATGAAGCGGTTGGTCCGATCAGATTCCACAGTAAAAGAAGAGAACAGATCATTTCAAACTATATTTCTGATCTTGATATTTCCCACAAATCACAACTTGATTCCATCCAGAGATAGATGCTACTCAACTGCAAGAGACATGGAATCACTTACACTGCCGCATCGCCCTTCACATGACAGGGGGAGCAAAGGCTATATCTTCTCCTGCCAAGGCGGCGGTGCAGCACCGCTGCCGGAGTACAACATCAAGGCACAGTGCGAGGAGAGACCCCACCTGGGCGCCACCCTCACTCACCTCACCTCCATGGGTGGTAGGAAATTCTGCACTGTCGAGAGCGGGGGGTACTGCAAGGACAACAACCGCGGTGTGGAGGTGGTTGCAGAGGAGGTAGGGGAGGAGGAGGAGGAGGCGAGAGACGGTGCTCGTGGCGAGGGATCTGGGCAGCGTCGATGCGGCCAGGCCGTCGATGATGGGCAAGGAGGGTCTCGAGGTCTATGGGCCGAGAGCGGGGGTCGATCGTTTGGCCCATGAAGGAGATTCCTCGTCGTCGAGGGCTTGCTTGGTTGGACACAGGGATGGGTTGTTTTCCGGTAAGATCTTCAATGGCGCTGGCCCAAAACCCTATGGTTTCTTCCTAGAGGATCTATTCCCCAAGTCAGAGGCGTATCTTCCTCATCGCTGGTGCTAGGTGAGACGAGGGGAGACAAATCCAAAGTTAGGGTTCCCAACCAACAATAGTAAGGTAGCAAGATTTGGGGCTTCTGCTCGCTGGATCTGGAGAGTTCATGAGCGCCTCACGGATCGGCGGTCCTACGCGGAGGTAGTCATGGAGAGGCGTCCTCCCCAACCCCCTCCCCACCAGGATCTGTGGCAAGCCAATAAGAGGAGGGTGATGGAGCAGGGAGAGGGGAGCTCGTGGGGGAATCGTATTGATAATCCTAGGGAAGAGGAGGATCTTCGTCGGCAACTCCTAGCGCAGAACATGTGGCGAGAAGCTGGTCATCAGGAGGGATGGGGTCAAGAGAGGCCTTGGAATCCAGATCAAGCTCGACCTCCCCAACAAGGTTTTAGGCAACAAAACCAAGGTCAACGTCCTCAAAATCCCCCTCCCCCTTAGAATCTCCCTCGGAAACAAGATAGGATCAGAACAGAGGTGCCTAGTAAAACACCTAAGTGTTTTAGGTGTGGTTTAGAGGGGCATCACCAAGCAGTTTGTTCAAATCCACCTTTGTGCTATGCTTGTCACCAATCTGGTCATATATCTGCACAATGCCCTTTAAATTCTGAGAGCTCGATGAATAGAGGTGTTAAACTTTGTGAATATGGGATTCCTGTCCAGGGTTTCTTTAGCTTGCATATAGTTTCTACTGGTGCAAAGATTTCGCAGGAACCTATGAGAGGAATCATGACTATTAGAGGTGGTACTGCAACAGTAAGAGATGTTGAGGCTGAACTCAAAACCCTGTTTGCTAAGTTGGTTTGGGATTGGAAGGTTAAGCAGTTGAATGAAAGAGATTTTATAGTGACTTTTCCTTCTGAAGAGGCTCTGAATCAAGTTTCCATGTTTAAGAGCTTTGATTTTAAGAAAGGCTCAATTAAAGCTAGCGTCAACCCTACAAATATGACAGAACATGCAGTGGATGAGTTGATTACTGATTGGGTTAGAATTCATGGGTTACCAAAGATTGCTAGGAATGAAGCTGCTATGAAATCTATTGATGAGTTAGCTAGTGCATTTGAGGAGTTAGAAGGTGGAAGTTTGCTAGGAAAAGGCCCTGTTAGAGTGAAAATTGCATGCAAAGATCCTGGAGAATTACACTTCAACATGCATATTTTCATAAACAAGGTTGGCCACAAAATTAGGTGGGAAGCTAAGAGTTACCCTCCAAAATCGAATCCTCCCCTCCCCCTCCTCCTTATGATGATAAGAAAGATGATGATGAAGAGGATGATGACAAGGAAAATGATAAGGATAGAGAGGAGGATAACAATGATGAGGATGATCTAGGGTTTTCTGAAGGTAGTCAGGAGATGAGAGAGATTGCTGAATCTTTTAAGAATAAGAAAGTGTCTCAATCTGCCCCTCCAATTTCTAAGAAGGGGTCTTATGCATCTGTTTTGTTGCGTCAAAGGCTGCAGGATGAGAGTCTAAAGGGAGATGATATGTCTATTCAAAGGAAGTTAGACTATAAGGAGGTTAATTTGAAATAATTAGTAGTGTGGTCCGAAGACATCCCTCCTGAACGGGAATCTCAGGAGGATGAGTTGCCTCTTAGTGCTCACACTCACATGGATCTGCTTGAACTGATGAAATATGATTTGGAGAAGTTTCAAGGTGACCAGAAAGAGTTGTCTGAAGATGTAGAGATGGCTGCTAACTCTGATAAGATGAAGGTTATTAATGAAGAGGATGATACCTAGGGTGATGTAACTTCTGAGGGGGAAATAGCTGAGAAATCTGACTTGGAGATGACTCAAGACAATCTGACCACTGATTTTGATCAGAAAAATGTGATATTCCCACTGATTCAGACATTGAGAGAATGAGAGAGGAAGAAAAACAAGAGGAAGTGGAACAATTTAAAGAGATGTGTCATAAGAAGAACTCAAAAAAGAGGGGGACAGGTCCAGCTGTGGCAACAAGACAGAGCTTGAGGCAGAAGGGCCAAGCGGTTCCAATACCTCTTAGAGCTGACTTCTTACTCAGAGGAACAATCTGGAGCACACAGGCACTATTTCTAATCCTTTTTGTGTTTTTCAGTTACTAGATAATGCTGAATTATGTAAAATTGCTAGCTCTGTGAATATTAAGTTTAGTAATAATCAATCTGAGGTTGTTAATGCTATTGAAACTATAAGAGCTAAAGAGTTAGCTCATAGTAAGTTAGCTAAATTAGCCTAGAAAAAAAAGAAAGGAAAAGAGTTGATTGATGTTTCTCAAGGAGACAGTGTTGTTTCCCCTGGGGATAAAGCTGTGCCTAAGAAGAGGTTGACCCAAAATAAACCTAAACAGAAATGAAGGTCCTCTTTTGGAATATCAGAGGTTTAGGCAGCATTGCTAGACAAGGCCACTTGAAAGAGTTGATTTGGCAATATGGTTGTGATTTTATTTGTATACAGAAAACTAAGAAGGAGAGTTTCACTACTAAAGAGCTGAATTCCCTTCAATCTAATAAGAGCCTTGAATGGTGTTGGAAGTCATCTAGAGGAGCCTTTGGAGGGCTACTCCTAGGGTTTAACTCCAGTTCTTTTGATGGTTTAGATACCCATGTGGGTCATTTTTTTTCTTAGCAAGGTTGTTAGAGACAAGAATAATGGAGCTGTCTAGGAGATTATCTGTGTGTATGGTCCAGTTCTAGATTCTTTGAGAGTTGATTTTTTAGAAGAACTTGGCTTCCATTTGGAAGGTGAAGATAGGGTTGTCATTATAGGGGGAGATTTTAATCTTTATAGAAAACCTGATGAGAAATCTAACTCCAATATTAACCCTAGATTCATGGAGAGGTTCAATTCTTTCATTGCTAATTTTAAGCTTAGAGAAATGTATAGAGGTGGTAATAAATTCACTTGGACTAATAAACAATCCAATCCTATTAGTGGTGTCCTGAATAGGGTTTTATTCAATCAAATGTGGGAAAACTTATATCCTCAGTCAACCTTAAACTCTCTTATTATAGTGGGATCAGATCATTCCCCTCTCCTGCTAGATTCTAGAGATGATAAGAGAGGTAGTCCTAATATTTTCAGATTTGAACCAGCCTGATTTTTGATTGAGGGGTTCAAGGAGTTGGTTCAACAGAGATTTCCCTCTAGAGATAACAGCTATATTTTATCCTTTTGGAACAGGAAACCTTCTAATATTAGGAAGTTTCTTAAGGGATGGAGCCTGAATAACAGAAGGGACCAAAGACTTGCAAAACTACAGTTGAAAGATAAGATAGTTGTCTTAGATAATTTAGCTGATAATGGTGATTTAACTCTAGAGATGTGGAAAGAGAGATTTGACTTAGAAAATAACCTGGCGTGCATGTATGAGATAGAGGAGATTATGTGGCAAAAGAGGTGTGGGGAACAATAGATCCTGAAAGGTGACCGTAATACTTCCTTTTTCCATAGTGTGGCTAATGGCAGAAGAAGGAAATGCTCTATTTTTTCTTTAGAAAATGAGGGGGTGGTCATTACTGATAAGCAAGAGCTGTCTGATCACATAGTTGGTTACTATAAGATGTTGTTTAGAGCTGAACAACAATCTTCTGTCCATTTAGTTGAAGATATGTGGTATGTTTCCTTTAGGTTAAATGATGAAGATATTGAGAAGATCACTAGACCTTTTAGTTCTAAGGAGGTAGATAAAGTTATTAGGGAAGCTAAAGCCAATACAGCCCCTGGTCCTAATGGTTTTCCCATTTAGTTTTATAATTTTTTTGAGATGATTTAAATAATGGTTTTAAAGAGATGTTGATCATGTTACAAATTGGTGAGCTAGACCTAAAGAGACTGAATTTTGGAGTTATTACCTTAATCCCTAAAGTGATTGGTGCCACTAATATTAGACAATATAGACCTATATATGTTCTCAATAAATGTTTCAAGCTTGTCAATAAAGTTGTCACTAATAGGTTAACAGAGATTGCTGGAAAAATTATTTCTCCCACCCAAACAATTTTTATCCCAAGGAGACACATCCTTGATGGCTGTGTTATTGCTCATGAGATGCTACACTCTCTAAAATGTTTTGGTTCCCAAGGTATTATTTGGAAAATAGATTTTGAGAAGACTTATAATAGAGTTAGTTGAAATTTTTTATTTGAGGTGCTTGTGAAGAAAGGTTTCCCTTCTATTTGGATCAATTGGATTAAATCTTGCATTGTGGGTGGTAAAGTCTATATTAATATAAATGCAGAAAGAAGTAATTTTTTTAACACTTATAGAGGTTTAAGACAAGGTGACCCACTCTCCCCTATTTTGTTTAATTTAGTTGGTGATGCTTTAGCTGCAATTTTTGATAGTGCTAAGAAGTCAGGGATTTTGAGTGGGCTGACTCCTAATATTTTTGAGGGTGGTCTGACCCATCTTCAATATGCAGATGATACTATATTTTTTATTCCTTTTAATGATAGAGACATCATTACCACTAAATTTCTCCTATACTGTTTTGAAGAGATGTCTGGGATGAAAGTTAATTACCATAAGAGTGAGGTTTTTTGCATTGGTCTAGAAGAGATAGATAAAGAGAGGGTGGCATGTATGCTTAACTGCTCTATTGGTGTTTTTCCAATGACCTACTTAGGATGACCTATTAGCCCTGATAAGCTAACCAATTTGGAGTTGAGTTTTATTCCCAATAAACTAGAAAACAGATTAAGTACTTGCAAGTGTAATCTTTTATCTTATGGGGGAAGAGATGTTTTGATTAATTCTTGTTTATCTTCGATCCCTATCTATGTTATGGGTTTTTATCTCCTCCCCGAGGGCATTCACCAAAAGTTAGATTCTATAAGAGATCGTTTTTATTGGGCTGGTCTTAGTAGTAAGAAGAAATACCATATGTTGAAATGGAGAGATCTAGCCTTTCCTAAAGATTTTGGGGGTGTTGGTTTCATTGAGACTAGGTCCATGAATATTGCTCTCATTACTAAATGGATGTTTGCTGTTGAATCTGAGTCTATAAGTCCTTGCTTGGAGTTGTTAAGGAGTAAATATCTAAATGATAAGGGTTTTTTCCAAACTAAGGGAGAGGGTGCTTCTCAGTTCTGGAAGGGCCTTGTTCAGATTAGCAGGTGGTCTAAGATTGGCAAAGAATGGATCTTAGGGAAAGGAAACCATATTCTATTCTAGGAGGAAGTGTGGGAAAATAATGTCCTCTTAGGATTAGGTTTAGTAACCTATATGAGATATGTAATCAACAAAATATCCTCCTATGTGAGGTGATGGAAAAAGGACCTTGTTGTTTGTCATTCAGAAGAGCTTTTGGCCCAGAAGAGTCAACTGCATGGGTGCAGCTGAAAGAAGAGATTGAAACCTGGTACCCTAAAGGAGAGGTTGACACCCTGAGTTGGGCTTTAGAGAAGAATGGGAGATTTTCTTCTAGATCTATGTACAGAGGTTTGTTGTTTAGAGATGTCACTGATTTGAGGAGTATGGATATCTGGAAAGCCCCCTACCCTTTGAAAGTAAAACATTTCCTTTGCCTAGCTTGTAAGAATAGGATTCAATCTGCAGTTCAGTTAAAGAAGAAAAATTGGAGGCTCTAAATATTGTAAATGTTGTGGAGAGCAGGAGGATGCAGAACATATAATTTTTAGATGCCCAGTTGATGTTTTTGGATGGTGTGTTTGCAGAGATGCTTTTGGTTGGCCTCTGTGTCCAATCAACTTTGAGAATTTTTTCATTCAGTTATAGGGGGAGATGGTTCTAAGAAAAATTGTGTTAATATATACCTTTTAGCTGCAATGAGTTGGTCTCTCTGGCTGATTAGGGACGATTTGGTATTCAGGGATAAGGTGATCCCTTCCCCTCTAACTATTATATACCGTTGCATTTTTCTTCTCAGGAACTGGAAAGCGCTTCTAAAAGCCCAAGAAGGTAAAGACATGGATGCTATGATTAGGATGTTGGAAGCTTACCTGGCTCGTTTTTATCCCAACAAAACTAGAGTTGGTTAAGATGTAGTTTAAGTTTGGGGGTCCTTTGTTTCCTTTGTTTCAGAGTTTATCTTAGCTGTAAGACTCCTGGATGTCTTGTTAAGTTTTGAGGGTTTTTGGCTTAAGCGAAAGGAAGGAGTTCAGCAAGACGACTTCAGTTCATACGTGAAAGTGTTTCGAAAGGTGTCAGCAGGTGCGCGAAGCCGGAGCCATCATGTTCGCCCTCTGGGCGGAGTGGCAGTTTGATCGTTTCCTTTTCTCGTAGATAGCTGTACTAGTACTAGTGGCAGTTCGATACTCCCTACTCTAATATTCTAGAATGGGTTGCGTGGCTGACAGTAAGCAATCCCCTTTTCTAGTGGTTGAGTCATGATCAGAAATATTACGAAAGAAAGTGAAATGTCCTATCGTTGTCCCAATTTGGGTAATCCATGATGTCTTCATGTTATGTAAGTTAGAGTTTGTAAACTTCATGTGTGTATTTGGAAAACGGGTCCTGAGGTTGTGCCTCTTTCTTTCATGCTTCCATGTAAGCTGGTATCCTCAGCATGAACCCATGTTGTTTCTATACTTTCAATCAAAAATAGGGCTCATACAAAAGAGCCTTTTTCTAAAAAAAAAAAAGATGCGGTGACAGTGGCGGCGGGTAGATCTCAGGCGAACGCACGAGTACCGTTCGTAGTGCATCCAACGGTCACAATTTTTCCCTTCCGCCTCTTTTCACATAACTCCCTAATTATGATCGCTGCTAAGATTTTTATACAAGACCCCCCCCCGCCCCCCCCCCCCCCCCCCCATTAGCATGATGAACGAATTAGGCCGAAATAAATTTGGCCCAACTCTTTCCAATCAACTAACTCAGCCCACTAACGTCCACGAAAGAATTCAGCCTTCTTAATTACTGTCAAATAATTTGGTCCAGTAACTAATTCGTCCCATCAATTTCTCACAAACAAATTCGGGCCACAAAAAGGCCACGAATGATCTCGGTCCACTTAATCCTTCTGAACCAATTAGGCACACAGACGGCCACGAACGGATTCAGCCGGTTTAATTCCTGTCAACAAATGAATTCCGCCCACCAATTTTCCCTCCATAATCTGGCCCACCAAAGGTCACCAATTATTTCAGCCCATTTATTTCCATGTGCGAATTCAGACCAAAAAAAATTGGCCCACCAAACATCCGCAACGGAACTCAGCCCACAAAATTCCCGCCAACGAATTCAGCCCATGAATAAATATACCCAACCTAATTCTCCTCATCCAATTTGACCCAAAAAGTAAATTTAGCCCACTAATTCGTACCAGCGATTTTGGTGCATCAGTTAATTTGGCCCACTTAATTCTTGGGCCCAATTAATTGCCTTTAAGGAATACCACGAATGAATTCAGACCACTTAATTTCCTTCACGGAATTTAGCCCACAAACGAATTTAGGCCAAATGATACAATGACTTCGGCCCATGAATTTCCAGGCGACGAATTCGACTAATGAATGTATTAGGGCCATCTACTGCTCATGACCAAATTAGGCCCACAAATGAACTTGGCCGACTAAGAGCCCATCAATGATTCAGCCCACGAACAAATAGGCCGAGATAATTTACCTAAGCAAATTTAGCCCAAGAGCAAAATTTCCCGGCCTAATTCCTTTGGACGATTTCGGCCAATCCATGAAATTGACCATCTTAATTCTTGCTAGAAAGTTCAGCACATAATCGAATTTGATCCGCCAAATTCCCAATAACGGATACGGCCCAGGAATGAATTTGGACTATTTATATCACGTCAATAATTCGGTCCAAAAGTAAATTTAGCCCATACCATTCCATACATACAATACAGCCCAGTACTGAATTTGGTTCACTTTATAAAAAATTCGGCCTACCGGATAATTCGGGCCACTATTTCCTATCAACTTATTGGGGCCCTCAACTGAATTTAGCCGAATTTTTTTGATTTTTATATTTATTTATTAAAAGATTTGCAAAAGTAGATTTTTGTTTGAAAAAATTGCAAAAATAGACTCCCACCGCCCTCTGGGAGGGCGGTTTTTAAAAATCGCCCTTCCAGAGGGCGATTTTATGACGTGGCTGACGGCCGTTGGCCCCCCGCCGATGGCCGTCAGCCATTTTACGGGCGACCCCCGGGCCTCCCAAAAACCGCCCTCTCAGAGGGCGGCAAGGGGGCCGCCTGCAAAAAACACGGGCGCGGGCGCGGCCGAGGGCGCGGGGCGCGGGCACTGGCGCGGGACGCGGACGCGGACGCGGTCGCGGGCGAGGCGCCGGCAGCGGGCGCGAGCACGGGGCCGAGGCGCGGGCCGAGGGCGCGGCCGCGGGGCGCGCGGGGGCCGATGGCGCTGACGCGGCGGCGCGGGCCGAGGGCGGGCGCGGACGCGGGCGCGCGGGGAGGGAGGCCGGCCCCAGGGGCATTTCGCAGGCGGCCCCCTTGCCGCCCCTGAGAGGGCGGTTTTTAGGAGGCCCGGGGGCCGCCCGTAAAATGGCTGACGGCCGTCGGCCAAGAGCCCGATAGCCGTCAGCCACGTCATAAAATCGCCCTCTGGAAGGGCGATTTTTAAAAACCGCCCTCCCAGAGGGCGGTGGGAGTCTATTTTTGCAATTTTTTCAAACAAAAATCTACTTTTGCAAATCTTTTAATAAATAAATATAAAAATCAAAAAAATTCAATTTAGCCCAGTTCATTCCATCAACGAATTCGGACCACGATTGAATTCGGCGGACCAACTGCCCAGCAAAGAATTCAGCCTACTACCAAATTTGGTCCACATATTTGGCCCAGAACTAAATTTGTCCCAACTAATTCCTATAGATGATTTCGGCCGAATTTTTTTGATTTTTAGATTTATTTATTAAAAGATTTGCAAAAATAGATTTTCGTTTCAAAAAATTGCAAAAATAGACTCCCGCCGCCCTCTGGGAGGGCGATTTTTAAAAATCGCCCTCCCAGGGGGCGATTTTATGACGTGCCTGACGGCCGTTGGCCCCCCCGCCGACGGCGTCAGCCATTTTGCAGGCGGCCCCCGGCCTCCCAAAAACCGCCCTCTCAGAGGGCGGCAAGGGGCCGCCTGCAAAATGCGCCGGGGCCGGCATTTTACAGGCGGCCCCCTTGCCGCCCTCTGGGTGGGCGGTTTTTGGCTTGCCGCCCAACTAGAGGGCGGTATTTAGCCTTAATATAGTCCCGCCCGTCCGGACCCTATCCGGACCGTCCGGACCAATATTCCGAAAAAAAAAATAAAAAATTGATTTAAAAATTAATTTCGAAATCAATTTTTATGTGACTACCGGCTGTCGTCACTATTTCCTAGGCGCATACTGTCGCCGCTCCCTGGCCGTGCCATCCTCACACAGTAGTTGCATCGTTAGTTTATCCATCAATAGGTTTGTATGATAGTTAATGTGTGTTTAGTTGTCACCGCTCGGAATGTACTTTCGTCGTGAAGTTGACACTCGAAAATTCATATTTTTGATCAGATTCGTCAGAAACGTAGATCGTGAGGAATACGTCGTTTGATCGATGAGCGTAAACGAAGTAAAGTGGTTTCATCAGGAAACGTAGAATTAATAAAACGTTATATACAACAGACAAACTATTACAGACACAAAGTACTACGGGCCCGGACCGTAACCTCTAGGCCTCTTCGACTTCCTACCCTGCGCTCGCACCTGTCCCTGGGGAGTACGTCAACCTGTCTGTGGTGTACAGCACGGCCAGCGCGGGTCGTCTGCACGGGTGTGGCAACTGGGCACCCTCGACGGCTGACAGGTAAGACCGGTGGGACTGGTCGAGACCCGGTCGAGCAGCTCTGGTGTAGGGTACGCCATACCTGCATACAAATAGAGAGTTAGCGTAAAATTAGTTTTAATGTTTATAGCATTGTTACATGACAATAAAAAACAACAGTACGATACATGTCATTCTACAACAAAGATCAAGTATAGACTTACACTACACCCCAGCACCACCAATTGTTCGAGAACGTCTAAGACGGGGTCGTCTTGAAGTTGTGCCTTCACCTGTAGGACGACTACCATCAGCGGCTGAACCCGACGGTCCAGCTTCTGCCGCACTTGGACCGGCTGCATCCTTTGGACATTTCTTATAGGTATGACCTGTTTGGTCACACTTTGAGCAACGTTTAAGTCTTCCACCGGCTTCTGACTCATCCATGTCATTACGGATGCGTCTTGTCTTGCGGCGACCTTTTTAGTCCTCAATTTTGTTGGGTCAGGAATGTAGATAGCTTGAGGATTCTCCGTAGTAAATGTCCCCGCTATACCGAAACCGTATATCTCTCCACTCCAGGTATTATAGATTGCTTCTTTCTGAAATAAGGTGAGACACAAATAACGTGCTTCGATTCCACACTCACCGCTCGCGGCAATCACATGGGAACATGGCTTGTGGAGCAGAGTAGGTTTTCGGCACGAGCACTTGCAGGTCCCGTCTTCTTTGAGCACACACTCCTGCACAACTCTTTTGCGGTAGATTCCGCGCATGCCCTTGTCGACACACAATATTTCAAATCTGTGTTCTTGTGTGCCTTGAGGTAGAGCACGATGTCTTCGGGCCTTATTACTTTTATCTTGCAGGTACTTAGTGAGCAGCGTTCCAAAGAAAAGATTATTATCCGTCATTGAGGGGCAGCTGCTCTGAACCGATCTCTAAAGTACTTGCATGTGCCATGCAAGATAAATTCAACTATTCCAACAAGTGGGAGCCCTCGAACACCACGCATCACCCAGTTATAGACCTCTGCCAAATTTGTGGTCATTATGCCAAATCGAGAACCATCCTTGTCATACAACAATGCCCATTTCTCCTTTGGCTCATTCTCAATCCACTCTGAAAATTTTCTAATTGAGGATGTATGTCTTCTTCTCATACGAGGTCCATCAACTTGATAGAGGTTCAAGAGCTTGTGGAGCCTCATCCCCTCCAATGGTCGGCCTTCTGGACTGCTCATCTGTTTGTTTAGAGGTCAGCTCATCCAACCTCCTCCAAAGCTCATTGAACTTCTTCTCTTGAATTCTGGGCGCAAAGCCTCTTGAAAAGATCCATAAGGTGCTTATTTCTAAACTGTCTGTAGAAATTAGCACCCATATGACGCATGCACCATCTGCTTTGAACATCAGACCACCTTGGTGGGTATCCCTTCTCAACACTTCCATCTCTCAGTTCCTCAATTGCACGCAGCAAGCCAGAGTTACGGTCATGTATGAGGCATACATCTGGTCTCATCCGTACAACTGCTGTCTTAACCCTTTCTAGGAACCAATACCAGCTATCAGTGTTCTCACTCTCAACAAAAGCGAAAGCCACCCGGTAGAACTTGGTTGTTTCCATCAACTCCAATTGCTGTTAATAGCTTGTTCCTCTATATTTTCCAGTCAGAAATGTCCCATCGATGCAGAGGATAGGACGACAATGGATAAATGCCTGAATGCAAGCACCTAGTGCAAAGAATACACGTTGCAACACGCTTTTATTACCATGGTCAATTGATGGAAAGGCTTTCAGGTCATAGCACGTCTCCGGATTCCTCTGAAGAATACAGCCTAAGAGACGAGGCAAATTATCATAAGATGCTTCAAATGTGCCAAACCTCATCTCTACAACCTTCTGTTTTGCCCTCCAAGCCTTATCATAGCTAATTGTATATTTAAATTTCTCTTCAATATGCCTAACAATCGACCTTGGTTCATACCCCAGGTTGTTGACAATATGAGAGTACATCTCTGTTGCAACAAATGCAGAGGTCATGTTTCTATGATATTTTTTCAACACCTGTCAAGTAACATGAATGCTCCGTCACGATTGAAACTTGCCAATAATCTTTCCATATACCCTTGAATGCGTGCACCCGCCATGGACACCATCCTTCATGCACTTCACTTCATACACTGATTTGTTTGACTTCACGACCGAGAACTCCCTCTGAAGTGACACCGCCCATTGTTTGACTGCTTCCTTTAAATCTTCTACATATGCGTACTTAGCCCCCTGAATGACCTCATTCTGCTTGTACTCCCACGGCACATGATGCCGCTCGGAGATAGTAAGCGTAGAGAAGTCCTCGTTGCTCCATTCTGCAGGCATCACGTTGTCCTCATCAGACGAGTCATCATACTCTGCATGCTCATTTTCAGAATCTTCTCTAGCCATTTCTTGGACGATCGTGTCAATATGTTCTCCCTCATCTGCCACACCTGTTGCCTGTCTATCTTCTTCATTCCCTCCTTCATTCCCTCCTTCATTCCCTCCTTCATTTTCTTCTATTGTTTCACTATCACCCTCCGCCGTACTTGGACCCTCATCATCTGTACGGGCATTGCACCAGCGTTGTTATCTTTCTCATATATGGACACAAGTATGCCCAGTGGCAGCCACGTTGAAATGCATTCTCCACATACCATCTCCAAGTGGCAGTGCAATCCACTGGCATCAGTTCCCAAAAAAACCTTCAACTACACGACTGACTACTACATATAAGGTTATTCCGCTGAGCTGAGGGTCCAGTCGAAACCCTCGCATCAGCCAGTTGTATACTGATCCAAAACTTCTCTCAGCTGGCCTATCAATACCCTTAGCCGTTGAACTAAACTCCGACAGATCTACACCGTCTGGACCATATCTCACATTCCCTTGCCCGTGAAATAACTGAAATATCACCTTATTTGACATATCTGTTGATGAAAAAATATAGTTAAACTAGGTACCAACATCCTCCTAACATCTAAAACCGTGTATTCCAGATTTTACAAGTAACATCTGTACAAAAAATAAGTCATCTAACAGATTAACTAAAAACTACAGATCTATATAGTACTATACACGTAACTAGTACATTACTACATTAATTCTTACATACAAATAGAAATTGCAAAGGAACAATGGATTTTACCTGCTGGCAAATCAGCAAACGGGCAGAGCTTCGCTGCTTTCGCCTCTCAGCTCTCTCCTGTTTTTTTTTTCTAATTTGAGTGAATTTTATGACTTTTTTGAGTCTGGGAGGGGGGTTTTATAACCGGGGGATAAAAACCGCCCTCCCATAGGGCGGCAAGGGGGGCCGCCTGCAAAAAAACCACCCTGCAAATGGCGACTTTGCAGGCGGCCCCCCGGGAGCCAAAAACCGCCCTTTCAGTGGGCGGTTTTTGGGCACATTTTGCAGGCGGCCCCCTTGCCGCCCTCTGAGTGGGCGGTTTTTGGAGACCGGGGCCGCCTGCAAAATGGCTGACGGCCGTCGGCGGGGGGGCCAACGGCCGTCAGCCACGTCATAAAATCGCCCCCTGGGAGGGCGATTTTTAAAAATCGCCCTCCCAGAGGGCGGCGGAGTCTATTTTTGCAATTTTTTGAAACGAAAATCTATTTTTGCAAATCTTTTAATAAATAAATCTAAAAATCAAAAAAATTCGATTTCGGCCTGCTATTGAATTTGGCGTCCTTAATTCTCGTTAACAAATAAAGCCCATATGAATTTGGCCCACTAAATTTCCGTTAACGGATTAGGCCGACGTATAAATTCGGCCTACTAATTTCCATCAACAAATTCAGCCCACAACTAAATTTTACCCCAAATTTCTTGCTAACAAGTTCGAATTTTTTTTATTTTTATATTTATTTAATAAAATATTTACAAAACTACATTTTCATTTCAAAAATTTACAAAAATATACTCCCGCCGCCCTCTGGGAGGGCGGTATCTCTGAAATCGCCCTCCTAGAGGGCGATATGATGAGGCCGTCAGCCATTTTGCAGGCGGCCTCCCCGGCCACACAAAAACCGCCCTCTGAGAGGGCGACAAGGGGGCCGCCTGTAAAAATCCGGTCGGGGGACCGGATTTTTACAGGCGGCCCCCTTGTCGCCCTCTCAGAGGGCGGTTTTTGTGTGGCTAGGGGGACCGCCTGTAAAAATCCGGCCGGGAGGACCAGATTTTTACAGGCGGCCCCCTGCCGCCCTCTCAGAGGGCGGTTTTGTGTGGCTGGGGGGCCGTTTGCAAAATAGCCATTTCACGGTATATAGTCCGGACCGTCCGGACAGGATTTGGACGGTCCGGACTGTACAAATTGTTGTAATACGCGCTACGTACCTTAAAACAGTCATAACTTTTGCATATGGTCTCGGAATTGGGCAAATAAGTACTTTGCGGATATCTACAAAAAATTTTACATCCGCTTCTGCCCTACTTTGTCGGGTTTGTCCGAAAATTTTTTGCGAAATTCGGCCGGGAAGATTGAGTTTTCGAGGTCCGAAGTTTCAGCACGCTTTTTAAAGCACGCTCACAATTTTCTACAGGCCATATCTTACATCGGTTTGAGTTGCACCTTCACGAGGTTTTGCTATTTTCGAGTTTCTAGTTGAGAAAAAAATATCAAAAAAAAATAAAGTGGCTATTTTGCAGGCGGCCCCCCTGGTCACCCAAAAACCGCCCTCCCTGGCCAGCCATTTTACAGGCGGCCCCCTTGCCGCCCTCTCAGAGGGCGGTTTTTGGGTGACCGGGGGGCCGCTTGCAAAATAGCGGACGGCCGTGGGCCGCCGGCCAACGGCCGTCAGCCACGTCATCATATCGCCCTCTAGGAGGGCGATTTCAGAGATACCGCCCTCCCAGAGGGCGGCGGGAGTATATTTTTGTAAATTTTTGAAATGAAAATGTAGTTTTGTAAATATTTTATTAAATAAATATAAAAATAAAAAAAATTCAACAAGTTCAGCCTACCAGAGAATTTGGCCCATCTATTTCTCATCGATGAATTCGACCCATAACTGAATTTAGCCCACTAAATTGCCATAAACGAATTCGGGCCTCGAATGAATTTAGCCCACGTTCTAGTCCCCATCAACGAATTTTTACACAAAAGCCCTTACATTATCACGAAATTGCCATCGCCGCTTGCCGCCGCCGCCGATCCCGTCCTTCCGCCTCGACGCCGACGTGCCCGCAGACGGCGATTTCTCCTAGTCCCCGCACTCGTCCCTGCTGCACGTATCCCCTTGATCGCAGCAACGGCCATGGAGGTGTCACGATGGGCCGGCAAAACAGGCGAGCGGCGGCGGCGGCGTTCGTGTCGTCGGCGTCAGCGACTTCCTGACCAGAACTTGTCCGTGTCATCGGCGTCAGCAATTCAGCGTCGTCCTCCCTGATGCACTCACTCGGCGAAGTCCGCGTCGAATGGGTCGTCGGTGGCTGCGCGGCGCTATCGGCGTTGGCGCCGGGGAGCGGATGGGCGGAGTGGAGCCTGGAGCTCGGGAGAGGGAGGGGCGCTGGCCGTGGCCGTGGCCAGTGAGAGGCGGTGGCGCGATGCCGCCAACGATGGAGCTCACGGGGATGCCACGGCGGCGCTCCCCACGAGAACGGAATGACGGAGGTCGTACTGTTTGCGGCGGCGGCGGCGGCGGCTCTGGGCAACGGGCAAGTGACGGCAACGGAGAAGACGGGGAGAGAGACAGTGGATTATTCCTCTCTATTCCTCTGAACAATTTTTCTCTAGCCTGAGTAAATATCACCCGTCAAGAAATTTTGAAGATTTCATCCAAATTTTATTATTTCGCCCAGCCAAAAATTGTTAGGGATTGGATCAAAATTTAGGCCTTTGAATGGAATCTTGATTAACCACAGTAGAGGAGCATATCACACACCTCTGCATTGAGTTAGTTTGTACTCCTGCCAAGCAAGCCACAAGATTCATAATTAGCAGCAAACTGACCAAATTACTGTGAAGTTCAGTTGGAGGTCTGGTGAGTTCTGTCCTTATTTTGGTTGTTTGTGAAGATATCAAAATCATGTTAAATTGATATGACACAAGCTGCTTGAGCAGTTTTACGTAAACAACTGACAAATTAGAAGAGTAGCACTCTCTCTATGATTTGCTTCAAATGTTTTTTAGGGCAATTTGCTTCAAATGTTAGTAAGGTTCCTTTATCTAATTTAGTAATTTATTCGTAGAGTGCATTCAGGGGCCATAACCTTACCTTCAGGATTCAGTGCAGGCACAATGCAGGTGAAAAGTTTAGAAGCCTGAAAGCTTCCCACGGTTGATGACGCATATGATGCGGCTGAAACTCCACAGGTAAAGCATTTTCTGCTGCTAGTTGTTATACCCTAATCAACCAGCCAATGCTTGGCCAATCCACAGTAAAGGTATTGTGTGTATTATTTAGTTAGCTGGGCACGCTGTGCCCTCTGTGGTTCAAGTTCTACCACTGATAACTGATTGCAACCATGGTAATAACTCAGAAAAGGCTTAATATTGACTGGTATAAGATAGTTTCTTGTAGTTTGCTGAGACTAAATATGGCACCACTCTTTTGTCATTTGTATAAGATATTAAACTACTGATTAATAGAGTGAACTTAGATCTGTAGTCAATTTGAACAACTAAGTCATTGACAAAAATTCTGTGTTAATGCCCAGTGCCAAAGATAGAAGATAATTTGTCCTGACATGGACTAAGAAAGTTCCAAGGAATTGAAACGCTTTACTTCACAACAGATAGACCTTTTTTTTCCTTGTCGTCGAAGCAAGCAAGCAAAAGCCAGCCCTTAAATAGAAGTAATTTTTTTTCTAGTTATGGTGACAGCACTTATCAGTGCTTCTAGCTAATTCGATCATTTGCTCAATTACTCGGCATCAGAAATTAATCATAATTCAGTTAGTCTATGTCCATTGGTCCAAAATGACGTTTTTTCAGTGCTGTTCAAAATGACATTGGACAACTACAAGATGTCCTGACCAATTCCTTTGCTTAGAACTTCAGACTAGTCAAGAAGATATGCAATGTTGAACAGATAACATCCACTTTAGTTGGTTGCTTGTTCAGATAAAAACAAGTAATTCAGTTATACTAGTAAGAGTGGCCTTTTCAGTCATTCTTTCCTTCTACCGGGAGGTCTTTTCATTCTCTTGACCAAATCTTGTGAATTAATAATATAATCACATAACACAATTAAGGTAGAGTGAAATGGATCTCTCTGCTGGAAGATGACACAACACCTAACCTAGATATATAGGCCAAAACAGTAGGTTGAATAACGCAACTCACATTGTAACCTAACAATGGGCCCTGCTAGAAAAATAGACACATGCATGTTTAGGAAAAAATAATTTCCTAATTATGTATGGCCTGAATCCATTTATTTTTCACTATTGAGAATTACACAAATTTTGCATAAACCAATTAGGATCCATCTGCTCGTGCTTGCACAGCGCTTCAAGATTTGTGCAACTTTTAATGAATGGTGGGTGAAGCATGGAAAGCCTAAGTAGATCAACAGAAAAAAAAATTATACTATTTTCTATCAAAACCATAAAAAATTTGAAGGTCATATATATCATTGGAAATTTGGAATATCACCTAATCAATTGTATCCACCAAATCAAGTAGATT
The DNA here is from genome assembly GCA_003991445.1 of Oryza meyeriana var. granulata. Classification (NCBI taxonomy): domain Eukaryota; kingdom Viridiplantae; phylum Streptophyta; class Magnoliopsida; order Poales; family Poaceae; genus Oryza; species Oryza meyeriana. The sequence goes on along the minus strand of RYFJ01002409.1, from coordinate 290,732 downwards.
CAAACATAGAGTGGAATTAGGTGGTGTTTGAATTGGCTTATTGTCCTGGCTTATAAGCCGCACTTATTAGCGCGTGATTAATTAAGTATTAACTATTAGAAACTTAAAAAATGGATCTATTTGATTTTTTAGAGATATTTTCATATAGAAAATTTTTACAAAAAACGCACCATTTAACAGTTCGGGAAGCGTACTCACAAAAAAGGAGAAAATAAGCCACCGCTATAAGTGCTGCCAAACACCACCTTAGACTGACTCTTTAACTATGTTTCTTTTAACCAAATCCACTTTTAGAAATATTAATATGTGATAATAAATGAGAAAGTGTAAAACTGCTCCAAAACTGTCTGATTCACACAGTCTTGATCACAATTATTTTTATCTTTCCTGTCCGATGATATGTACGTTTCCTTTCCTAGTTTTTTATAACCAGTGTTTCCCGTTCCATTTCTTGCACAACTACTCCTCTAGCCAAAAGTCCTCCTTTAGCTTCTGGTCAGAAGAACAACCACACGGCCTGCTTGCAAGGGGCTTAATTTGAGCAAGTCAGCAGGCAAGATTGGGAGAAGAAAAAAGTTTGCGGATATTGATAAATTTATCGGTCGATCATAGCAGATCAGATGGGGAAGAAGCAGGAGATGGCTTTGGATTGCTAGGCTGTCAGATACTATTTCAAGATGGGTCAATCATGTCTGAAGTGATTAAGAAGGAAGCTTGAAGCACAGCTGTTTGGTTTAAGGAAGTACTTGCATGGCTTATCCTTCCACCTCTGGCATGATCCAAGCTTCTTCCTCCCTCCATGGCAGCATCATGTAAACCCAACCATATTTTCCCTCAACCTTTTCCTTGATTAATTATCTACTTCATCCGGGCTTGATTCTCTATTTCATCAAAACAAAGGACTTGTGTATGTTCTTGTTTGCAAAATCAATATATTTCCCTTGTGACAATACTGCTTTTCATCATGATTGGCCTGAAACGAGTTAATTGTGACCAATCTAGTTCCCTTTTCACCTTAGCTACTTATTTTTATTTTTGTTTGCTCATGCATACTATGATTTTTTTCAGACTAAGGAGGCGTTATATGAAATGGTCGAGATTGTAAAAATCACTTAAGAAGTTTTACCCTTCCACACATATTTAATTATTCTCTATTTTTAGTTGTTTTAGGGGATTAATTGATTGATTGATTAAAAGTTCTTTTTTCCCTGAAGAAAACAACCCATTTTTCCCTTTTGTCATTCGAGACTTTAAGCAATGAGTATGTTTAACTTTTGCTCCCTTAACATCAATTTGTTTCTTTCTAATTCCATATGGACCGCTTTCAAATAATCATCTTAAATTATTGTTTTTAAGATAAATCAAGCTCTAAACTTGTCACAGTAAAACTACTAAATGCAAATTAGAGACTAATGGTATATTTTCATATGTGTAAATGCAGAAGAAGGAACCCTGAAGGATATGACATGCCATCTGATTTGGATCAAGCTCTCCTCCTCTACTTTGATGGCCAGGAACAAGATAAGCCATCTACTCAAGAAGAGCCCCACAAACCACTTAATTTTGTAAAAGGTCGTTTCTATTTGTGAAGAGTATTTTGTCATAGTTTTCTATTTGTGAAGAGTATTTTGTCATAGTACATTAAAACCATGTCTTGAAGAATGGCATGCATACATGATTTCTGTGATTTGACTTGGTTTAGCTTATAGCTAGACGTGTAAAATTATGAACGATTGTCAATCTTTTCATCCTTTTCTTTTTCCTTTTGGTCATTGTAGTCACCAGGATTTTGTTAGCTAGTTTGAGAAGAGCGACACGTAACAAACATAGGTGGCATGGCAGGATCTTGCTGAAAGAATGCAAGCAAATAGAACATTTTTTTCCCCACACTTTTCCCCCATTTCTTCCCTTGCTCATTTTTGCACCTCCTTTTTCCAGCTCCCTTGTTGACCAGAGTGAGAAAAAACACAGCCGCATTTTTGAAGATTTGAAATACACAAATTTTGTTCAAATTTTTTTGATTTTTCAACTTCTAGGTATATGTCCAGGTGTAACGGTTTGATTGATATCTATAGCTTGCAATAAAACATCTCAAATTGTTATTTCACCATTCCATATTACATAATTAGTTAATTATATATTTGGATGGCACATACCTAGAATCAAAATTTAAACAAAAAAGGCATGCATAAGTTTAAATTCAGTTTAAACTTGTTTGAACTAACTATTAAACAAGTTAATGTTTATACCCAAAAAGTTTTAAAAATTTTTATACTCATTTAAATTAGTTATATACCTGATTTGAATCTTAAGGCTTAGTCACCATGGTGCACCATGTGTGTGTATATATGTATGTATGTATGTATGTGTGTGTGTGCGCATGCATTCGTGTGCCAGTCTACAAAACCACAGAAACTATTTTGATCCCTCGAGAGAATGTCTTCTTGTTTGTTTAAAAACCATTCAAATAGTTATAAAAAATTCTCAAAAAATTGACAACATTCATACAACAAATATACACCACTTCACAAAATATTTGGTCCAAACTCAACTCACACATTGAGATTTTTAAAAAATACAAATTCAGTATATAAATAGTAGTGGTACTATTTACATCCAAATTTGTCTTTTTTTTCTTACTGTGTAGGTTAAATTTAAACTTGATTTTTGGTGAAGCGATAAATGTCACTGTATCCTGTATTGTCAAATTTTTTCTGAATTTTTCATAACTATTTGTATTAAATTTAGGAGAAAAAGATACACAAGGAGATATAATTAAATTCATGTGTGCTTGCAGAGACTCTCAACATCTTCCCCTCCCAACCAATTCATGGAGATCCAACTCCAACCTCAACGGTACTTATACATGAACTTATATCTCTCTAGCTAGCTTAGCCTGCTATGCACAATTGTGCAATGTTGACAAGGTGCCATTTCTCTCTTCAGGCTTCAACATCAGCGCCGCCTGTCATCGCTGGCTCTTCGAGGAGAACGCCACCGCCGGGCAGGCTGTTCGCCGTAGGCAAGGGCTCCAAGACAGCATCCAATGTCGTTAACTCGATCTATGTCCCTGTGCATTTGTAATTATGCATTGTGTGTGCAAGTGTCAACCCTGTGAGTGATTGCAAGCAGAGAGAAGATTGCGGCGGCGGCGGCGCCGCAGCAGCGTCAGCAAGTTCAGAGCTGGAGGGGCCCAATACGTCGGACCCCAAAGCGCTGAGAAGGCTGGCGCAGAACAGGGAGGCTGCAAGGAAGAGCAGGCTAAGGAAGAAGGTGACTACTCTGTTCCAAAATGTAAAATATTTTGATTTTGTTTGAAGTCAAATTTCTTCAGTTAGATCAAATTTAGTGTTATACATATATATAACATTAAATTAGTTTCATTAAATTCAACATTAAATATGTTTACAATATATTTGTTTTGTGTGGAAATGTTATTTCTATAAACTTGATTAAACTTAAAAGAAGTTTAATTTAGAACGGATCTACAGCATCTTAAATTTATAACGAAAGGAGTACTATATACTCCACTAATTAATTAACAAGCTAATTAGTAGTACTATCGTACTAATGTGAGTCAACAAATGAAAAGTAGTCAACGCTCGAAACCTGTAAGAAGAACAATCGAAGTCTTTGGAGCAAGAAAAGAAAAGAGATGGTGGAAGTAGCTGGTGAAGTTAACCTTCCACCTAATGGAAGTTGTGTGTCAGACACATACATGGACTTTGCATTTTTTTTTCTTCGCGGAATTTGATGCTTTCGCTGCATATATTATCGTGTATAAGTAATCATTGATTTGTTTTCTGTCTGTGTAACAGGCTTACATTCAGCAGCTAGAGACAGGCAGGATCAGGCTGGCGCATCTTGAACAGGAGATACAATTGACAAGAGCTCAGGTGAAAATTAACAACAAAGAACTGAATCATCTCACAAATTAAGGAATTGGAATTGGAAATATTACTCCGCGATTTATATAACCCACTATATTTGTAGGTGATCCAAGTTTTGTACTACTTGACAAATCATCAGTTCAAAACTATGGGTTATGACGTTTGCTTCTGTACTGTCTTCCTGCAGGGTGCGCTCTGGGGTGCTGCAACTCTAAGCCCAGGTTAACACTCGCAACCTACCATTTCATCATAATTAGGGGATTGTCCCACGCAAATTAGGAGCTAGATTTTAAAAATAAAATTAGATTCGATATACAATTCAATTCTACTCCCACATATATAATTGTATTTTCTACCTATTAGATATTAAAAATCGAATTGGATTTCATATACAATTCCTAACTTCTGTTTTTAACACAGATACAATTGTATATTATATACAACAATATCAATCAATCTATACCATTATAATCTAGACCACCACGATCTAACAATCTGAATATTTTTCTTTTTCTCTAATTTTTTCTTATTAATGTGGAAATTTCTATTCTCTAAAGCGAACATGGTAAATTATTTTCGAACTATCTTAATAATATAGTAGATAAATAAAAAAATTTACACTGTTTCATCTTAGACTTAACACGCCGAGCTATGCCTAGAGACCGGAAGTGTTTCTAACATTATCTAAAAAATGCCTTTATATACACATTATGCGAGGGGCATCCAGATGCTGCGTTGTTCAACTTGGAGTATGAGCGGTGGCAGGAGACGCACCACCAAGTGATCGGCCAGCTTCGGGCCGCCATGGAGGAGCACCGGCGGCCGGATGGCGAGCTGCAGCCCTATGTCGACGAAGCCGTGTCGCACTGCGGTGTGTTGATGGGTCACAAGGCTAGGCTGGTTGGCGTCGACCCGCTTCACCTCCTCTTCGGCTCGTGGAAGGGCGCCGTAGAGCGATGCTTCCTCTGGATAGGCGGCTTCCGCCCCTCGGAGCTCATCAAGGTAGGCTATTTCTCTTGCGTGGTTTTAAATTTTGGACATTTTTGTACCAGATTCATGCTTTCTTTTTTAAAAAAAATACGTAAGAAAGTATTGTACCTTCGGATTAGATGATCTAGGTTTACTCATCGTCCACATAAAATAATATCCTATATAACAACTTATACAATAGTCTATACTGGTAAGACAACCGTTGATCCATATATGAACACATCTCCCTTTCCACCCCATGTGCTTCCTCTCAATCCATCTCACCACTAATTAATATCGTTCATAGACCTTCCTCCACTGGAACTAGCTTAAGGTTTAATACTACGGAAAGCCAAAAAAAAAAAAAGAGAGAGAACTGGGCATATGGAAAGATCCGAAATTTCAGAAAATTTTGTCCAAAAAATCAAAATTTGAACAAAATTTGGTAAATCCAAAAAACTTTGAAATTTTTACCTGAAATAATTTCCTACCGGGGGGCAGAGGTGGGTAGCAAAATTTTTTAAATTTCAAACCGGAGTATTTGATCCCTGGACCTGCTGCCGCAGTCCTCCTGCTACTCACATCTCTTGTGTTGTCCTATTTCTACTCTCCAGCAAACATTGGTGCGATGAACCGCCTCTCCCACTCCCCTTTAATTAAGCAAGAGGATTGCTAATGAACTTCGCTATATATGACATCAAACTCATAGCCTTACTCTAGCAGCTCTCCAAATAAAAACATCATTATAGACGGAGCTGAATCTCTGCCCACATCTGGTGTCCAAACCCATTACAATTTTTAGACCGAAATTCAACATATATTTTTCAATCAACTTGTAATATGTTCTAGATGAATGTCAAAATTTTCTCCTATTTTGCCTCCATAAATTTTCCTCATTACAAAAGCCTGATTGAAAGGAGCAACAAAAAAAAATTTCATGCTGTGAATTTGGAATTTCATAGTTTCTTGTTAATTTTGGAATTTCGGTCCATATCTGTCTTGTGTAGCAAAATTGTGAACCTTGATTCTTTCCACACCCACTAACCCTTAACAAACAGAAGGCTAAGAAAGGTATAACTTTACATAAATGAGCATGCATACTCTTAGAAAAGTAATTACTTTCAAGTAAATATATATTTATTTGTGCTAGTTTGAGAGCACTATAAATCGGTCAGCGCCCTTCTTTTTTAGGATGAGTTAGATTCGTTAGGTACCAATCTGACAACTATTGAAAGTGGCAGAAATACAGTTTAGCTAGCTATCCAAGGTTTGTTATTTTTTTCTTTATATGTAGATCTAATTTAGACTTGTATGTTTATGTAGTGACTTCTATCATTATAATCTATCTTGTCAAATTTTATAAATTTTTATACAACTGTTTAAATAGCATGCATACACTTAGGTGTGATTACACCTAGGTGTAAAAAATACTTCCGCATAACACATACACCACCACTCAGTCACTCACCATATATTCTTAGAAGACACTAGGGCTAATTGGAATAGAGAAATTTTAAAGAATTTTTGTAAGATTTAAACTAAATTCTGTGAAAATCTTGAAAAATATTTCTTCAGAGCACGGGGGCAGGATTTAAACTAAATCGGCATGCAGCGTTTAGCTATCGCTAGTTACCTATACCCAAAGTAAGTACTACTAGTAGTAGGTAGCTGATGGCCCAGATAGGCTTCGGAATTCTCCACGGATGGAGATGTAGAGATGTGTATATATATAATAGCATCTTTACGTGGAATTTAAATTCATTTATTATCCTGGTTTATAAGCCACACGTAAAATAAAAAATATCATTAACACGTGATTAATTAAGTATTGACTATTAAAAACTTAAAAAAATTGATCTATTTGATTTTTTAGAGATATTTTATATAAAAAGTTTTTTAAAAAAACACACCGTTTAGCAGTTCGGAAAACGTGCTCACAAGAAACGAGAAAATAAGTCAAACAGAGAAGCCGAATGATTCTTTCATGCTAAATCTTCCTTCATGCTAAAGAAAGAATTTGGCTAATCAGATTTAGCTAGTTTTTTAAATAGCTAGCTAGCTTGGCTAATGTGTTAGATACGCTCTAAGCGTGGCGCACGGAGGGAGTAGGTGGAGACCGAGCAGGTAGCCGATCGAGGTTGCGTCGCATTCTTGATGGAGACGTTGGGCTGCCCAGACATCATGTGGACCGTTGATACTAGATAGAGATGCGTTTTAGTTATGACCCCGGCCGAGAACACGCATGCTGTCTTTTATTTTGTGTAATCTAATTTGTTTTTAAAAAAACAAAAAAATACTAGGTACATATATTACGGTGTTACTCGCCACTCCATAATCATGCAAAGTTAAATTTGATTAGATGAAAAAAAATGCAAATATATAGCTATATATACGATCGATATTTTTCTTAGGTACTTGTCATTTCCTTTTTCTAGATGTAAATTAAATTTGAACATGCATATTGGTCAAGTGATAGGTTATTTTCTCACTTTTTTCATAATTGTTTTGAAGGTTTTTTACATATCTTCTTAGCCATCATAAAAGATACAACGAGAAGTCCTTAAAATTAATCCTAAAATCAAATTCAAAATCGGATTATATATAGCATCTGGTGCCATTCATATGTTGACACGTTCGAATTAACTTTTTTGAATGGCTTCACTACGTAAACCTTTTCTGAATCGACTACATGTCTGCATGTATATGTATATATATGTACACACAGGTTGTGCTCCGGCATGTGGAGCCCCTGACGGAGCAGCAGCTATCGGCCGTGTACAGCGCGCAGCAAGCGGCGAGGCGGGAGGAGGACGCGCTCGACGGCGGTCTGCAGGCGCTGCTCCGGTCGCTCTCCGACGTCCTCTCCTCCGACGCGCCTGCGGCGGCGTCGCAGCAGCAGACACCGCCGGTGATGTACCACCACCACCACCACCATCCCGCGCTCGCGGCCACCATGGCCGCGAGCTTCATAGGGCACAGCTATAGCTACAACCTGCAGCTCGCCATGGACAAGCTTGCCTCCCTCGCCACCTTCCTACGACAAGTACGTAATACTCGCTCCGTTTCTTAATATTAAATAAGATTTGATTTTTTTTTATAACGTTTAATCTTTATTTTATTTAAAAAATTAATATAAATATAAAAAACATGAGTCATATTAAATACTTCTTTAATAATAAATCAAGCCATAATAGAATAAACTATACTACTTAAATTTTTTAAATAAAACGAATAATTAAATACCGTGTCAAAAGTTAATAACGTTATTTATTAACAAAATAACATTTCCAGACTTTTAATTTTTCTGAGCTGAAGCAGAGGTGGGTTGCAATTTGCATATGTAGGCGGATGAGCTGAGGCTGCGGACTCTGCACACGCTCCGGCAGATGCTGACGGTGAGGCAGGCGGCGCATTGCTTCGTCGCCGTCGATGACTACTTCGGCCGCCTCCGCGCACTCAGCTTGTTCTGGACCAACAGCAGGCAGCCGGCGGCGACCGGCTAGGAATCAACTTAGCTTAGCGACGCACATGCAAGGAGTACGTAGGCAGTAGGCTAGCTAGCTGTACGACGACAGAACGAGATTAAGAGAAGTAGTAGAAATTAGCTACAAAGCATACACCATCTTAACGATCAAAATTAAGCTGAATTAAGCTTGTATAGCAGAGCAGGATGCTCAGTATTAAAGTGATTGAAGAGCAAAGGAGTGGTGTATATATGGGGAAAGTCTTTTTTTATTCGAGGGCTGTTCCCTTAATTTTTGCATGTCATCTAAAAAATTTTAAAAAATTAATAAGATAGTTTAGTATGTGATATATCACTGTATAAACATGTTCAAATCTAACTTCTACAGTTCTAACAAAAATAACAGATATGATTGTGAATATACATATACTAGTCAAAGTTTAATTTGTCATCTTTGTTACAACTTGTAAAGTCGAATTTTATTTTACATGTTTGTGTGATATATAACATATTAATCTATCTTATTAAATTTTTTATAACTATTTGAATGACATATAAGAAATGAGTAGACGTCCTCTCGAGAGACAAAAATCCATCTCTTGTATATGTGTTAACATACTTGAAAAAAAATACATTTGCCACTCATCAACTAAAAAACCTCAAAAATTTCAGTCAAATCTACTCTTTATTGATCCATGTGCGAGATTCATGCTCTAGTTGTCCTTAACAATGGTGCCTTCTCTAGGGAACGGGGATGATGACGCCACCAATGGACTAGGGTTCAGGGTGGGGTTCCAAGTGGAAGCTAGGAGGGGGATTGTAACATCTTAAAAATCTGGAACTTTAAAATTTAGAACCTAAAAATTTGAACTAACAAAAACTCTTTTTAAAAAATGCATCATGCTGAATGTTATGGAGTTTCTTTTTTTCCTGTGCAAAAATTTGATTCAAATCCAAATCCTCAAATAATTTTGGCTAATAGATTTGTTGATAAGCAAATTAATTTCCAAATTACTAAATGTATGTTCAAACTCTATTTCGAAACTTATTTTTAATGAAAAAAAATCTACTTAACCCTCTGAATTGAGGTTGGTCTACATGTATTAAAACTAATTCAAATAACATCCTAGGGTGGTTTTATAAGTTGTTTTGGCCATATGTACTATGATGTGGACAGTGGACATAGCAATGTAGTGTGTGTAAGTATTTTTTGAACAAGTGTAACGGCTTGAAAAAGAAGCACATTGACACTGATATGTAATTCACGTGCTTGCCGATTAGTGAGAGAAATAATTCGGTTGGGCAAATGGACTAATGTATGCGCCACGTAAGCAATACCGCTGCTACGTCATCATCCACATAGCGAAACCACCAATAAAACCTCTAGAGGGAAACCAGTTTACATACTTCAGAGGGTAGAACACCCGGTTTTATACTTTGGAGGCTAAGTAGACCAACCCTGATATATGAGGGGGTCAAGTAGAACTTTTTTTCTTTTTTCAAAAACCAACCCTAGTGGATTCAACCCAACCCCATGCTAAGCCCATCGGGCGGCCTACCCAGCCGAGTAGCCAAGCCCAGCTGGCTAGCTGAGCTAGGCATGGCCAGCTCGAGCCAGCCACGGCAGCACCCTTCCTATCCTGGCCTGTTGTGTCATGTTGTTGGTCCAGCCATGCCGTCGCCGGACGAAGCCGCGCCCAACCTCACCGTCCTCTTGCCGCTGCCTGCCGGACTCCGCCACCGGCCCTCCTTTTTACCATCTTTGCCCCACACGTGTTGACACCCTTGCCAATCGCGCGCCGTGTCAACCACGCCCGCACTAACCCACCTCGGCCCCGCGCCAGACGGACGCACCGTGCTGCTCCACCGGCGGCAACAGCGCACAGCCCTGGCCACCCTAAACCAAACCACACCTAGATCGTCGCGCTGCGCAATGATCTAGCAAGCGAGCCGACAATACTCTCTCAATAACATGCATAAGTGTTGCGAACCAGCTGCAGCTCCTCACAGTCGCAATCTATTGTAAAACAACGTGCCTATAGCGGACCACTAGATCCGTTCCTTTCTCTTCCACATCAGTAGAGCCGTAGAGGATGAGTGATGTCTCTCTTTATTAGATCTATCCTCATAGCACAAGCAATCTCACCCTGCCCTTCTATATATAGGGGTCTTAGTAGGAAATAAATCTTATCTCTACTTTGATTTGGATTGGCCCAAAGGAATTTATCTTCCCAAGAGATAAACTTCCATAGCAAAAAATCAATCAGCACGCCGGATAGGGAGAGCTAAGTGGATCCTGGCGGCTTAAGGTCAGGGACTGACGCCAGGGTTTGCAATTTTGGACCCCCGGGCACGAAATTATTTTGCCCAAAAGTCTCAAAATTTGTTCAAATTTCAAAAAAAATCCGTTCCAATATTTTTCCAGAATATTTGAAATTTAATTGCAAACCCTAGCTGACACTGATGACAGCGACTAGAGGTCATGGGCTGATGATTGGCGGCAGCTCGAGCGGTTGGTGGCTCTGCGGTGGCAAGCAAGATTGCAGGAGCAAAGCTTGGTGGAGACGGTGAAAAATCAAGGGATAGTATGCTATTTCTCATGCCCTTTTGTGGAAAATACATTAAAATGGGCTTAAAACCCTCAAATAGCAAAGAATAAAACTGGCAATGTAGTGGGTGATATTTTATAGATTGCAACGTACAGAATGACATTTTATGGAACGCTACTTTACGAAGTGGTATTTCGTCAATTTTTTTCCAACCGAAGCCCTAAAGCCTGCTCTAAGGCCCCATCAGACTAGGGGTAGATCTAATGGGTGAGCGATTGTGCACCGCCCAAGCACGATCACTTTTGGTCCGGTCCACGTGAATCTGGCCTGTCACGAGACACTATCATAGAAAACTTTATGTATATAAACTTTATCCTAAATTTTGTTCTAAATATAGCAACCTAATTCTATAAAAATATTTTTATCACTAAACTACCCATACTACCCCTAGGCTTTATTATCACCACCAACAAGCCAAGCCCCACACCCCGTCCACCTCGAGGAGACAAATAGTCTTTTTATCACTCTTCTTAATACTTACGCCAAAGGCGAAAAGTTGCTATATTTTAGGATGGATGGAGTAGTTTTTTTCAAATCAAACTTCTCTAATTTTAACTGAGTTTATAGAAAAATACATCAATATCTACAGTAACAAATAAATGCATTTTCAAGGCATATTTTATATTGGATTTAATGAAACTAATTTAATGTTGTAGATAATAAAAGTTAGAGAAGGTTAATTTAGAATAAAAACTAAAATAACTTATAATATGCCAGGGAGGGAGCAGATAATGTTAGTTTGTCCTGTTGAGTCATGGAACAGAATGTTCAATTATAATCTATGTTTTTCATCAGCCCAACAGAATATTGTGTTTACTCGCCGTTCTAGCCTAACTAACACGTGGTGTTACAGCAATTTCCAAGTACTATTGAGCCACTGACTATTCGTACACAGGCCTCCTCGAGTGAAAGCCCAAATCAATTAGTTCGTCCTGTGAACAATTTTAGTGGGCTAGTTTGGAGTTGCAGATGTTTGGGTTGGGCTAAGAACTTACGTATGAAGTATTAACTTTCTTGCAGTTCCAGACCCTCTAAAAAAATTCTTCATGCACTGCCGCATCCAAATTATGTTGCTGATGCAGAGGATCTCTGTCCAAACCTAGCTACTTACTGTCTGCTTGAGATTACAGAACAATGATGCAACCATAAAAATTATCTTCACAGATTGTGATCAAGGGGCTTAATTAGGCCTCAGAATCCATATTACTTTCCCCTCATGGTCACTGATTGATATTGCCGGTGAGGCGAGAGAATATATTCGTTCCTGCCTTTTTGAAACCACGCACACACATTTGCTAGCCAGTTGATGCATGCCTCCTCTGTTTGGAATAAAGCCAACTTCCGTCTGCTTCTTTGTTAAGCTTATTCTGCAATGCATGTAGACTCTTAGTGGCATTCCGATTTCCTTCCAGAAATTTTAAGCTACTATCTCCGTTGGCAGCTAAATGTGCAGTCAGTTATATGTTGCAAACTAGCGTGAAACGGATTCTAACAATCTAACCCTCCCAGAATGTCTCACTACATGCTTTTAATCCTAAAAATAGTTGTGCAAAATTTTTTAAAATAATTGACAATATGTAGTAGTAACAGTGTCTATCACCCCACAAAATTTCATGTTTAAACTCCTAAAAACGAGAAAACAAAATATAAATTTGGTTGTGAATAGTATATATGGGAAAAGTTCAACTAGATTTAGACTTGAATTTTTTTTTGGAACAGTATATAAACATGGTATCAATGTTGTCAAATTTTGTCATAATTTCCGGCTAACTAATTCAATGAGTCAAAAATGAACTTTGCAACAGTAGAAAGGAGCATCACTTTTCTGAACGCTTTCTTTGCCTCCTGTTACTGTTGTTTTTTTAAAGGCGTCATCAGACAGCGTCAATAAGCCGGAAATTACCTCGGAATATCACCGGTGTTTCCACACACTGTGCAAGGTTCCTTGCCCCAAATCAAAGCGTTCATAAAGTTGAAGATGAGAAGAAGAAAAAAACTAAGGCTAGCTAGCTACTTAAACAAAGCCCACACCACAACCCAAAGAATCGATTCCCCATTGATCAATCGATCGATCGACCTGTCTTTATTTACCACTCACAAACATCTTTTAATCCCCTTTCAACACATGATCGATCTGATCGATCAATCTTTTGATCAGATCGATCGCCGTCTGTCTCCTTTTCCTCCGAATCGATCGATCCCTCTGTTTCTGTTTCTTGCCATGGCTGCTGCCTCTTCTCCCTCTGCTTAAAGTTCAGAAACCAAGAAAGATACTGGCTAATTGCTACCTTGCTTAGCTTCTCCTGGAGACAAGAGAACTTAGCTGAGGTTAGCTATAGCTTGCTCTCACACGAAGTATGCACTGTCACACTGACACTGTCCATGTACATGCACACAGCAAAAGGCCTAGCTAGCTAGTCGTCGACGTATACCTTCCTTGTCGCCGGGTTCACCGTGCCGAGGCGACGTCGATACCGGAGTGGCCGCTTTGCTTGCCGGCGAGGCCACCTCCCGGATGCTCGACCATGGCCGTGCAGTCACCAACTGACCATGCATGTGTTGCTCACTTGCTCTGCAGCTAGCTAGCTCGTGCAGTCGTGCGTAACAAAGCTTCTTCTTCTTCTAGGTATAAATGTCTCACGCCATTGTTACCGACTAGTGCAATAATTAAGCTGTAAATCAAACCAGCTGCTTGAGAAGTTACTACACCTCGATCTTGGAACATTCGGTGAGATGATCGATGCAGAGTTCTCTGAATTTTCATGGATTTTTCTTGTGTTTGATAGTGTGGTTTAGGTGCGGGCTGCAGGTCGGTTGAAGACGACGGTGTGAGGCCGGCCGGAGGCGGCGACGATGACCGGGGGACACCATGACGCGCACCACGAGGACTTCCAGCTCAAGGACACGAACCCGCTGCTGGGGGAGCAATGGCCGAAGGGAGCGGCGGGGCCGGCGCGGCCGGCCGTCGGCGGCGGCATTGCCGGGTGGCTGGGCATGGAGAAGCCGTCGAGCACGTACGACCTGGTGGAGCAGATGTTCTTCCTGTACGTGCGCGTCGTCAAGGCCAAGGATCTCCCGCCCAACCCCATCACCGGCTCCCCCATGGATCCGTACGTCGAGGTGAAGCTCGGCAACTACAAGGGCAAGACGAAGCACTACGACCGGCGAGCCAACCCGGAGTGGGACCAGGTGTTCGCCTTCTCCAAGTCGAGGGTCCAGTCCAACGTCCTCGAGGTCTACCTCAAGGACAAGGAGATGCTCGGCCGCGACGACTACGTCGGCAAGGTGGTGTTCGACCTCGCCGAGGTGCCCACGAGGGTGCCGCCGGACAGCCCGCTGGCGCCGCAGTGGTACCGCCTTGAGGACCGGCGCGGGGAGGGCTGGAAGGTGAGGGGGGAGCTCATGCTCGCCGTGTGGATCGGCACCCAGGCCGACGAGGCGTTCCCGGAGGCGTGGCACTCCGACGCCGCCACCGTCCGCGGCGAGGGCGTCACCAGCGTGAGGTCCAAGGCGTACGTGTCGCCCAAGCTGTGGTACCTTCGTGTGAACGTGATCGAGGCGCAGGACGTGCAGCCGCAGGCGCGGGGCCGCGCGCCGGAGGTGTTCGTGAAGGCGCAGGTCGGGAACCAGATCCTCAAGACGTCGGTGGTGGCGGCGCCGACGCTGAACCCGCGGTGGAACGAGGACCTGGTGTTCGTCGTCGCCGAGCCGTTCGAGGAGCAGCTGGTGCTGACGGTGGAGGACCGGGTGACGCCGCGAAAGGACGACCTCCTCGGCCGCGCCGCGCTGCCGCTCACGCTCTTCGAGAAGCGGCTCGACCACCGGCCGTTCGTCCAGTCGCGGTGGTTTGACCTCGAGAAGTTCGGCATCGGCGGCGCCATCGAGGGCGAGACGCGGCGGGAGCTCCGGTTCGCCAGCCGCGTCCACGTCCGGGCATGCCTCGAGGGCGCCTACCACGTCATGGACGAGTCCACCATGTACATCAGCGACACCCGCCCCACGGCGAGGCAGCTCTGGAAGCCGCCCGTCGGCGTACTCGAGGTCGGCATCCTCGGCGCCGCCGGCCTGCAGCCGATGAAGAACCGCGACGGCCGCGGCACCACAGACGCCTACTGCGTCGCCAAGTACGGCCAGAAGTGGGTGCGCACGCGCACCATGCTTGGCACCTTCAGCCCGACGTGGAACGAGCAGTACACCTGGGAGGTGTTCGACCCGTGCACCGTCATCACCATCGGCGTCTTCGACAACAACCACCTCGGCAACGGCAACAACGGCGGCGGCGCGCCGCCGGCGAGGGACGCCCGCGTCGGCAAGATCCGCATCCGCCTCTCGACTCTGGAGACCGACCGCGTGTACACGCACGCGTACCCGCTGATCGTGCTTCAGCCGTCGGGGGTGAAGAAGATGGGCGAGCTCCGGCTCGCAGTGCGGTTCACCTGCCTGTCGCTGATGAACATGGTGCACCTGTACACGCAGCCGCTGCTGCCGAGGATGCACTACCTGCACCCGTTCACGGTGACGCAGCTGGACGCGCTCCGGTACCAGGCGATGGGGATCGTGGCGGCGCGGCTGGGGCGCGCGGAGCCGCCGCTGCGGCGCGAGGTGGTGGAGTACATGCTCGACGTGGAGTCCCACATGTGGAGCATGCGTCGGAGCAAGGCGAACTTCTTCCGCGCCGTGTCTCTCTTCTCCGGCGCGGCGGCGGCGGCGCGGTGGTTCGCCGACGTGTGCCACTGGAAGAACGTGGCGACGACGGCGCTGGTGCACATCCTGCTGCTCATCCTTGTGTGGTACCCAGAGCTGATCCTTCCCACGGTGTTCCTCTACATGTTCATGATCGGGCTGTGGAACTACCGGCGGCGGCCGCGCCACCCGCCGCACATGGACACGAAGATGTCGTGGGCGGAGGCGGTGCACCCGGACGAGCTCGACGAGGAGTTCGACACGTTCCCGACGTCGAGGCAGCAGGACGTGGTGTACATGCGGTACGACCGGCTGCGGAGCGTCGCCGGCAGGATACAGACGGTGGTCGGCGACATGGCGACGCAGGGGGAGAGGCTGCAGTCGCTGCTCAGCTGGCGCGACCCGAGGGCCACGTGCCTCTTCGTCATCTTCTGCCTCATCGCCGCCGTCGTGCTCTATGTCACGCCGTTCCGGGTGGTGGCGCTCGTCGCCGGCCTCTACCTTCTCCGCCACCCGCGCTTCCGGAGCAGGTTGCCGGCCGTGCCCAGCAACTTCTTCCGGCGGCTGCCGTCGCGGGCGGACAGCATGCTCTGAGCAACACATCATCCAAGGCTTCCTACGTGCGTTAGGTCTCCGGCTTCAAATCTTTCAAATTTTTAAGTTTTTATAAGTTTGCTGATGGACTGCTATTAAGTTTGACAAATTTGCTATTGATCTAACCTTTTAGATTCTGTCAAACAACAATATTAACCATTGGATGAAACTTTAACATTTGGGACAGAGAAAACGGGTTTCGAGTTGTACTTTTAACTTGTTGTAGTTGTATTTATTAATTTGTATAACTTTAGTTATAAATTTGTGCAACTTAATCATAAAATATGTACAGCTGCATTTAACGGCATTTAACGGTTCATATCTTTACCTTTAAATGCAGAAAAAATGTTCGATGGATTTATTTTTTTCAAACATTTGATCAATAGACAGTCCTTAAGTTTGGACACTTGAGTTTTGAGAAATTCCTCCATGTATTTAACTATGTGTATGAGTGAATCTCGACGATGATAATAAGTGCATGCCTGGAAGCTTACGGATTTCATGAATAGAAATCAAACTAACAAAATAGCTGTACATTGCAACGGACGAAGTCAACCTACTTTAGACATAAGAAAAATAATTGTGTTTAATAATGAATTAAGGATCGGAAAGGTTCGGGTAAGAAGTATAAATAAAAGATAACAGATTAAAATTTAATCATCCCTCGCAAAATAAAATTAATCATGTTTTCAAAAATAGATCAAACCTAGAACGAATGAAAATTTGGCAGATAATTGCCACGTCTGGAGGTTCTCCACTTCCAAATTCAGATGTTCCGGTGCCAGCTTTTCTTTTGTGAATTTGGATAACTTGATCAACCGATCCTGAAGCAAGATACCAGCCATGCTTGGCCAATCTCACACAGTTTACTGATCCCAAATGGTCTCCTATTATGTAGTCACCAACCTCTGGAAGTTTGGATGGAATCTTCACTCTCGTTGTCCTTGACGACTGATTTCATGCTCGATATGCGAATCCATTTTGAGAGAAAAATGGATATTAGTTAAGAGCATGCAGGAGATTTTTCGGTTGTGGCTTGAAATAGTACTAACTAAATTCCCTCTACAGGTCAATAACGAGAAGATCAATTTATCATAGAAAACGCACGCTAAGAGTATCTCTAAGAGATATCTAAAAAACTTCTTAAAAGTCTAATTTTAGAATTTTAGACTAAAAAAACTTCCAACAGATTTTTAAGGCCAGTCTCAAAAATTCGTTATGCATAAATCAGATCTAAAACTGAGCTAGATTTAGGGGACGTCCCCAATCCTATATGCGCGTGAAATATTTCACCGCTCAAGTCGATTTCTTCTCCCCCGCGCCGAATCCTTCTCGCCCGAGCTATTTTTTTCCTGTCGTAATTTCTTCTTCCTCGCCCAATATCTTCTTTCTCGCGCCATTCCGTCCGTGGCTACCGCCTCTGGCCAGGGCTTCCACCTCCGCCTCGGCGGCCAGGGCGTCGCCTCCGTCCGTGCCGGCGTGGATTCGAGAAGCCGAAGACGAAGAAGAACCCGAAGAACCCTAATCCGGCAGCAGAGAGAGAGGAGGAGGAACCGCCCGTCCAGGAGAGCCGCGATGGCGACGGCGGCGGATTCGCCTTCCTCTTCGCCCTCGCTGGCCACACGGAGGTAGGTTACTGTCTCCCCGCTTAATTATTTTCTGCGAGGAATTTGCTTCGATTCTAGAACCTAATCATCTAATGGGTTATCGTCCAACGCCGTAGGCAATCGGTGGGATCTCTCTGCCGGTAGGTTCCGACAAGCTTTACTCCTGCAGTGCCGACGGCTCCGTCCGTGTCTGGGACTGCAACTCTGGCAAGGTAGCTGGGCTCTCCACTCTCGGCACTTCCTTCTGGCTCTTTATGCACAATTCAAGTTGAGTAATTCAAGTAGGGGTTGCATCTGCGTCGATTTCCTTCATTGATTGTGGCGGTTGAAGTGC
This sequence comes from Oryza meyeriana var. granulata, assembly GCA_003991445.1. Classification (NCBI taxonomy): domain Eukaryota; kingdom Viridiplantae; phylum Streptophyta; class Magnoliopsida; order Poales; family Poaceae; genus Oryza; species Oryza meyeriana. The sequence goes on along the minus strand of RYFJ01002409.1, from coordinate 272,583 downwards.
TTCATGAGATTGTTTGGGGAGTTCATCTGATTTCTTCCTGTGGTCGACACATTGGTTTCAAATCAGTTTTTGTTTGCAAGATTTGGGTTACTGGCATGCTGGACTGATTGTTCTGCGAGTCTCTTCACCTGCCTGTGTACTGTTTCAAGTTATCAGGGTCAATTTGAGAGCGAGGCAATCGGGCTGCTTGGCTGATAAGCAAGGGGCTCTCTGGGATTACAGTTCTAGTCTCACTGGCTGATGATCATAAGGTTCTGTAAAAAAGTAGTAAAAAAATCTGGTAATGTAAAAAAGCAGTAGTGAAAAGAATCGGACGGGAAAAATCGGGCTTTCCTCTCGCACGCACGCGATGCCGATGCAGATAAGTTCCTCGCTCGCGTGGGAGCGGACGGGAAAAAACGGAATGCCTCAAAAATTAGTTGGAAAGATCCACCTACGATGATATGGCATATTTTAAAATTTTTGGGACTCAAAGAAAGAGTTGATTTTTAGGTCCAATCTTTTTTTTTCTCTCAATACAGCATTTTTGGGACTCCAATTTTAGAAACTTGTTGGAGATGCTCACAAGCAAAAGTTTACGCTTAAAGGGAGTAAAAGAAAAAAAATTGTCACGTTCTGGTCGCCGCCGCCAGTGGCAAAGCACCCGAGTAGATGTCCTCACGACGAATCCCCAGTTCGGCTTCCCGTAATTTATTCAAATTATGAGTGGACCTAGAGTCAATGAAGAGAATAATTTCTAGGGATATCTTAAAAGCCCACCTCATAAGAGATAGGTATATAAACTTTAGTACCACTTTATTTATTTTAGAAGAAGAAGACCACCTTAAAAGAGTAAATGCTCTTCTAGCTACTTCGATAAATAGTACTAGAGAAACACACTCTTGCTGGGCTAGAACAGGCCTGGCTTAGGCTTGGGCCACCAGGGAGGGCGCGCGCATGGGGAGCCCCAAACATGGAAACGGGGATGTGCTTCCTTGGGCCAAAAAGAAATCGAGGATGGGCCAGAATAGAAAGTCAGATAGGGAGAGTTCCAAAGTGAGGAAAGAGAATCACACAAAACAAAAATGACCCATTAGCACATGATTAATTGAGTATTAATTATTTTTAAACTTAAACATACATTAATATAATTTTTTAAAGCAACTTTATATATAAAATTTTAAAAAAAATACATTGTTTAGAAGTTCGGGAAGCATACTCACAGAAAAGAGAAAAACTTTTTCCTCCTCTCTCACTTCTGAACTCAGCGTAGGGCCTTCAATATCTACCCAATCCCCATGAGGTACATTTTTCTACGTAGAATTATCCCCATTTGCTAACCAAAGCCTTCAACGGAGATTCCATTTACCTGTTACTAGGGGAGTTTGGTCCATCCGCTCATCCATCCCATTGCATGACTGTTCATACCATCTCCTCCCTACGCAACACAGTTCCACCCCTAAAAAGGTAGAAAAATGGAATAGAAAAATCTGGAGCAAACTAGAAGACTATACCACCCTCAACCTTAAATATGGTTGGAATCATCACCTATCCTTCTCCTAGATCCTATAGTAATATATGGATATCTTACTATAAAATAACTGAGGAGAAAATGTATCATCTCTAATGCTGTAGGCTAACCCGTCAATGGACACATATTTCAAAGCAGAACAAATGATGGAAAGTTTGATTGAATATGAAAAAAAATTACTCAACCGATAGTTATCAAATCCTAAAAAAATAATACTCTATGTGGAATTGTAATGAAAAATCCTTTGTAATGAAAAATCCTTTCACATAGTTATATTTTAATAATTTTTATTAAATATAATTAAAGAAAGTAATGGTCAAACTTTGCATTGACAATTATATCGCTCCGCTCCACATCGGATCCTCCATGTTACACGCCAAACTATCGAGTCAATGCAGGCATATATCACATTCGGAGAGTACATGCATGCATGTATGGGATCGCACATGGTTATGATCTAACGAGTATCAAGTTTATTAGATACTCCATATATACTAATCTCTCTCTCGTTTGGCGTGTGTTCACTAATTCCAACCACAAGGACCTGATCAGATCAAACAAACAGAAACAGAGCCTGTAACTTTCATGGCTTCGTAGTTCAATCTATGACTACTATTTTACACCTGCCGGCCATGCAGGCCGGCCACAGCTAAGATACTCTGAGCAGAAGAAGATGACGCCATTATCCAATGTTGCCCGGTCCAAGTATTAGCCTGAAGGCCTGAACATTGGCCTCGGCCTGCAACGACGATTGCAACTAATTCGTTCGTTTAAAAATATAAGTATTTTTAAATTATTTAGTAGAGATTAAGATTAGAGAAAAAGATTTTGATGTCTCTTAATAAATAAGAAAGAGTTATGGATAGAAGGGTGGTTAAGCGTACGGTGAGAAAAAATTTAAGTAAAAAATAATTGATGAGATAAATAGTAATGATATAAATAGTTGTAGAAATATTTATATTATAAAATAAGATTTAAATTTAGAAATATTTATATTTTAAAACAGAGATAGTAACAGCACAACAACAGTATACTGTACAGTGGAGTGCTAGTGTGCTACTACTACTTGCCATTGTCTATTTGTCTTTGAATTCTAGATTGATTCCCGCCGATCACAACCTCACAGGGCAGATCCCAATATAACAATAAAAATACAAATTAAACTCCTGGTACCTCTCCTGCCAGTTCGTTCAAAAAACAAAATTGATGGGAACTCTAGAAGATCATCTACGAGCACACACCGTGTGAATGGACTAATTGAGTGGTGTTCTTTACAGTTGATTGACAGATTATAGATAATTAATTATTTATAGAAATAAATTAAATATTATGTATTATGAACCTAAAAGATACTTATAGCATTTAAAATTTATCTAAAATATAATAACTTGTACAGCTGCATTCTCTTTTTAACTAATCATAAACATTTATCACTAAAGTTTTTCACCTACTTTTTATTCTCAACCAATCACAATCTTCTCTATTTAATTCCACCAACTTTCTTAATATCCGTGCTTAACACTAAAACTTCTATATTTTAAGACGAAGGGAGTAGCTTAGAACAAGTTATTTAACTAACGCTGATGTAAAAAGTTTTTTGAGAAATAATATATAGTTTGAGAACCATGGTATATTTGCAAATATAATTCAAAGTTATCTTTTTGCAACCGGCAAAGCGGGTACTATTTTTTTGCAAATATTTTTAAAACTGGTATATTTCTGCAAATACACAGAAAATAGTATCATTTTAAATTTAATTCAAGTTATCTTGCCCATACACAACGCACGCACGCCACCTCTAGATTTGTATATATGGTCTCAAACACATTTAGTCATTACCCTTTTTCTAATTTATACTAGATAAATTATGTTGTAAGACATTACGATTATGTAGTTTAGATGTAAAAGTCAATCTTTGAAAAAAGACATACTCAAAATGTGACTATTTGCTACCGGCTGTTGTGCCATTAGAATATTATTTCTAGTTGAATAGGAGAGGTAAACAGTACGAGCGGTCAGAAATACCCTAACCTCACATGTCATTTCTCCCATCTCTCTCTTCTCTCTTTTGTCCCTATCTCCTCAGCGTCCTCGCGTCTCTGGTCGTCCAGCGCCATCACCTCCTCCCTTTCCATTTTGACAGCGTTTTTTCCTCAAAAATTAACTTTTGTTGTGTCCAAGAACTAAAATCATAAAACCGTCCAAAATTTGCCTTAATACTATATCAGTATTTTAAAAAATAATATTAATTGCATCTTTTTACAATGGATATATCATCCAAATCAAATCAAACATACATAGATGCTTTTGTCCATCCCATTGGCCAATGTTCTAAAATGTTTGCTGTAGACATTGCATAGACTATGCTGACAAAAAAAAAAGCTACAGTTTTATATTTTACTAGTCACGTCTATTGGAACATGATCTATTGAGTGGTTTTATGAGGTTTATTTATGACAATATTAGTTTTTTTGGATGGAGTGATTTTAGGAAGGATTGTTTGGATTTTTCAGGTGGAGTGATTTTCTAAGAGCAGGTGGTTTTTTATAAGAAAGTCTGGTGGTTAAAAAAAATAATGACTCTGTTTTTATAGTAGTATACATACAAGTTGCATATATAACTGGATTAAGCAATGGCAGATCACTACACTATATCATCCGCATGTGCATAACCCACATGCATAACCAAGTAAGAGCCAACGGAGCTAGTATTAGCTAGGTAAGCTGAGTGATTAGTGAAAGTGTCAAATTGACTAGCCCTGCGCCACCGGTCGTCGGCGCCATGGATCATCAGCTGGAAGCACGAGATCTCTTCAGCCCCACCACCCTACCTCTCCTCCTGTTCGTCGCCGGCCTGGCCGTCCTCTACGCTCTCCGCCGCTGGAGCAGCGGCCTCCGCCTCCCGCCGAGCCCGTTCGGGCTGCCCATCCTGGGCCACCTCCACCTGCTCGCGCCGCTGCCCCACCAGGCGCTCCACCGCCTCGCCGAGCGCCACGGCCCGCTCCTCTACCTCCGCCTCGGCTCCGTCCCCTGCGTCGCCGCCTGCTCCCCGGATGCCGCCCGCGAGGTGCTCAAGACCCACGAGACCGCGTTCCTCGACCGCCCCAAGCCCGCCGCCGTGCACCGCCTCACCTACGGCGGCCAGGACTTCTCCTTCTCGGCGTACGGGCCCTACTGGCGCTTCATGAAGCGCGCGTGCGTGCACGAGCTCCTCGCCGGCCGCACCCTCGACCGGCTCCGCCACGTCCGCCGCGAGGAGGTGGCGCGCCTCGTCGGCTCCCTCCGCAGTAGCGCAGCCGACGGTGCGCCCGTCGACGTGGACGCCGCGCTCATGGGCCTCACCGGCGACATCGTCTCCCGCATGGTGATGAGCCGGCGGTGGACCGGCGACGACAACGACACCGAGGAGATGAGGAGCGTGGTGGCCGAGACGGCCGAGCTCACCGGCACGTTCAACCTGCAGGACTACATCGGCGCGTTCAGGTACTGGGACGTGCAGGGGCTCCGCAAGCGCATCGACGCGGTGCACCGCAAGTTCGACGCCATGATGGAGCGGATACTGACGGCGAGGGACGCCAAGAGGAAGCTACGCCGGCAAGCGGCGGCGGCGGCCGACCGCGAGGAGGAGAAGGACGTCCTTGACATGCTCTTCGATATGCACGAAGACGAAGCCGCCGAGATGCGTCTCACCAGAGACAACATCAAGGCGTTCATGCTGGTAAGCTCACTCAACCCAGAGCTCGAATCCTCGACCGAACAGCTCAAGAACTCGATGTGAATTTGTGATCGATATCGTATAGGACATCTTCGCGGCGGGGACGGACACGACGACGATCACGGTGGAGTGGGCTCTGTCGGAGCTGATCAACAACCCGGACGTCCTCCGCAAGCTGCAGGCGGAGCTCGACGCGGTGGTCGGCAAGGACCGGCTCGCCGACGAGTCGGACATCCCGGACCTCCCGTACCTGCAGGCCGTTTCCAAGGAGACGCTGCGGCTGCACCCGACGGGCCCGCTGGTGGTGCGGCGGTCGCTGGAACCGTCCACGGTGGCCGGCTACGACGTGCCGGCGGGGGCGACGATCTTCGTGAACGTGTGGGCGATCGGGCGCGACCCGGCGTGCTGGCCGGAGCCGCTGGAGTTCCGGCCGGAGAGGTTCTTGGACGGCGAGGCGAACGCCGGCACGGACGTGCGCGGGCAGCACTTCCACCTGCTGCCGTTCGGGTCCGGGCGGCGGATCTGCCCCGGCGCGTCGCTGGCGCTGCTTGTGGTGCAGGCGGCGCTGGCCGCCATGGTGCAGTGCTTCGAGTGGAGCCCCGTCGGCGGCGCTCCGGTGGACATGGAGGAGGGGCCCGGGTTGACGCTGCCCCGGAAGCGCCCGCTCGTCTGCACCGTCTCGCCGCGCCTCCACCCGCTGCCGCTGCAGCCATGACATGATGGCATCCGCGTCCGTCCTTGTTCGGATGAACGGCCAGGATTTGTCTCCTTCGTTTTCTGCGTCATTAATCGGCCATTAGGCAGATGATGTAGTTCATCTAGTGCTGGTGGATTGTGCATTACTGTCCGTAGATTGAAGTACGTGTATTTTCAGTGTGTTCGTGCAACAGTAAGTCAGAAACGGTATCTGAACAGCAACAAGTTCTTTGATCTCCTCTCCCTAATAGTCAAAATCAAAGAAAGTCTCAACAAGTGCTACCACCATTTCAAACATCTGTAGTAAGATTTATAATTTTTTAATACCAGTTCACTGTTTTTATATTCCTGGGTTATTCTACTGGTCGGCTGCAGTTGCAGAACTACCGCTAGTATTACTGTAGTACTCCTATATTTATCGGATTTGCTAAATGGATTTGACAAAAAATTGTGAAAGATTTCTTAGAGACTTCTCCACCATCAGATCCACACTAAGATTTGTGTCGTGGCTTCTTCTCCTAGCTTCTTTTCTCCGGCACGGACAGACACCTCAACTCCGATAGAGGACCTATGGATTAAGATTTGGGTTAGTATTGAGGTAGGAAGTAGGTTAGGGGAGGAAAAGAGGGGTTTCTCCGGGCTTAGAACGATGGCTGTAGGTGGTGGACACGGGCAGGTGGCGGTGGCGGCGTCAGAGTTGCGGGGTTGGAGAAGGGTGATGGGCGGGGTCGATGGTGGGAGTGTAAGATCCGAAGTGATTAGAAGGGGGAAGAAGGGCAACGGTGGCGTCCCCGGCGACGGGGGAGCTATTGGAGACAGGGAAAAAAGATAGGTCGGGGCACCTCGCCACCTCTCGGCTTGGCAAGGGGGAGAGGCATGAAAAGGGGCTGTTGGCACCTTGCGTCATCGGCAAGGCTAGGGAGAAGGATGGCTCAATAGGCAAAGGAGTTAGTAGTGGCAGCAAATTGGTTGATTCAATCCGGACAGCAAGGCATCGGGAGGAAGGACAGGAAGGAGGGTAAGGTGGAGTTACTATAGTAGCACGGATCTTAAAATGATATGGCTCATCCAAAAACAACTTACTTCCTCCGTTCCAAAATATAGCGATCTTTAGGTTTAATTTTTTCTTAAATAGAACTAACTAAGACATATAAAAGACGACTTTTACCCTATAACTTCCTATGCTATCCCTAGTCCATTAACCCTTGAGATTCACACACCATCCATACTATTCTTAATTTACATCACCCCACCATTTATCAATGAGGGTATTTTAGATCTTTTATCCTAGTTTATAATTCCTTTTAAAATACTTATAAGCAGCTTATATTTTAGAACGAATAGAGTAATGAGAAATGTTTTCTTACACTGCTACATTTATACCTTTTCTTCCAGAGGAAGATGGTGCAGAGAAGAGAAGCGCATGGAGACAGACGGCGCAGGCCACAGGCCAGCACTGGAAGCGAGATGGGTTGGGCTATATATAGACGGGCCAAGCCCTGGGACGGTTGTTGGGCTCAGCTAGTCCGCGGGAGTCTTTTGTGGGTGGGATGCAGGCCCATTGACGGCGTTCCGGTGCGGTCAAAGGGAGGGGAAAGGCTGCAGCACCAGCACACGGGCGCTGCGCCCGATGAATCTGTATCGTATCGGAGGCTTCCAAAATCCCAAATCCGGGCGTTGCTTTCGCCTGCCGCCGCGCTCGTCTCGTCTCGTCTCTTCTCCCGTGGAAAAAAGTAGTACTGCCCGTGCTGTGGCATGCATCGTCGTCGGCTTTTCTCTCCCGCACGTTGACAGGACACAGTAGCCGAGTTTTTGATAGACTTTCGTTTCAGAGTTACGGATGAGCTTATTTATGATTTATGGCAGTTAAAACGAGATAAATTATTAGCATATGATTAATTGAATGTTAATTATTATAAATTTAAAAAATAAAAAAAATTTGTAAAAAAGTTTTTTACGAAACACACCATTTAAAAAACGTGCTCACGGAAAACGACGAAGAAGCCTAGCCTAACCTCCGTAAGGAACACACCCTAGGGCTGCATTCGTTCGAGCTAAATTAGCCGAGCTTATTTTGACACGCAAAACAAAATAAGTCATAAACACATGATTAATTAAATTTTAATTATTACAAACTTGAAAAATAGATTTATTTGATTTTTTAAAGTAACTTATATATAAAAGTTTTCGCACGAAACATACCGTTTAACAATTTAAAAAGTGTGTTAACGAAAATCGAGTAAGTAGCCTAGCCATTCAACCGGAAGGAACGCACCCTAGGAGTATACTACTTCAGTCACGTGCTCTATCTCACTAAGGTGCTCTTCGGCCGTACTTATTCTAATAGCTTATTTTTTTATATTTTATAAGTATGTTTCTCGAACTGTTAAAATATGCATTTTTACAAAAATTTTCTATATGAAAGTATCTTTAAAAAATCAAATAGATCCATTTTTCAAGTTTTCAATAGTTAATACTTAATTAATCACGTACTAATGATGTTCTTCGTTTTACGTATGACTTATAAGTTAGAAAAATAAGCCAATTCAAACATCACCTAAATTGGACGCTACTCCCTTCATCTCTAAAATAATATAATTTTAGCTACTTAAAGAGATATTAAACAGAATGTTAAAAAATTATTATACTTTTAATTAATACGTAGGGAAAATAAAAAGGAGAGAAAATCGAGAAGAGAGAGAGGATGGTTAAAATGATAGAGTAATATTAGAGCGATATTAAACAAATATAGTAGACATTACTTAAAAAAATTGTTTATAAAATAAATTGTTAGACTAAAGTATACTCTTTTAAGAACAGATAGAGTAATTCATCTGTAACCTCCCACCTCCGAAGATGTTGGGAGATGCTTCATTTTTCTTTGCCCCCGTGCGTGCCATCGACAAAACTAAGATAGAGGTGGCCTGTATAGCTGCTAAGGATATTTGAATTGGCTTAAACGATTAATTTAAAACAGATTAATTAAATATTAACTATTATAAATAATATATTTAATTTTTTAATATACTTTTACATAAAAACTTTTTTAAAAATATATCTTTTATATTTAAAAAAATATGCTAACAAAAACCGTGGAATACCCGCTGTCGAAACCACGGCGATAGATAAGCCATTGCCATTTGCCAACGATGTAAACGACGGAAAAACCATGGCAGATGGCACCCTACATGGCTGTCCATCTGGCGAGAAATTAAAGGAGCCTTTAACCACACGGTCCACGGTCCACGCCCACTGCCTAAAAGGGTAAAAGTCAACATCGAGAAATTTTTACCTCTATCCCCACGCCGACGCAATTTCGCCAACCTAGTAACCCTACACCGTAAAAACGAAAAAGAAAACAAACAGAGTAAAAAAAAAAATTCCCCCCTCTGCTCCATCTCGCCCTCCGGTCTCCTCCCCCTCTCTTTCCTCCCTTCACAACACCAAGAGAGCGAACTGCGAAGCGAGAAGGCAATGCAAAACCAAGCACACCTCGACGCCGACCACTATAAATACCGCCACTATTCTCCGCTCCCCTCGCCTCCGGCCACTCCTCCCCCAATTCCTCCTCGTGCCTAAACATCGCCGCCGCCGTCTCACGCCTCTCGCCAATGCGCCACCCTTCGCCGCCGCCGGAGCTCTCCGCCGCCGGGGGCGAGATCCAGGCCCTTATTCCCGCCGCCTCTGCCGCGCGCTCTTCCTCCGGCGGTGGGGGTGGTGGAGGCGGTAGCGGCGGCTCCTTCACCGCACTCCTGGGGCTCCCGACCTCCCAGGCGATGGAGCTCCTGCTACCCGCCGCGACGCCCGCGTTCCCTGCCGACCCGCACCTCGTCGACCGCGCCGCGCGGTTCTCCGCGTTCGCGTCCCCCTCGCCGTCCTCCCCGTCCCCCACCCCGCCTCCTCCCCCTACCTCCGCCGCCGCCAAGCGCAAGGCCGACCCTGCCTCCTCCAAGGTATCGTTACGCACCACGTGCCTCCGCCGCTGCGTGCGCCCCTCTCCCCTCTCGGCTTCGTCGGAGATAATAACTTGTGTCGTTTCTCTTGATTGGGTGGTGGCTGCAGGGGAAGGCTGCGAAGAAGGGGAAGACGGCAGCCAGCGGCGAGGACAACAAGGACGGGGGTGGCGACGGCGAGGACGAGAAGCCGGCGTACGTGCACGTGAGGGCGAGGAGGGGGCAGGCCACGGACAGCCACAGCCTCGCCGAGCGGGTGAGTTCGCCGGCCTGCTCGCTTAATCGATCGTTAAACCTTAAACCAATCCCCTCGCGGGATAGATTTCTTGGGGGCCGGGGGCTTTTAGCCTTTTTTTGGGGGTGGGGGGGGGGGTGTTTAACGAGCTGGATTAGGCAATGATTGGGTAATTAAGACGTGGTGACGTCGCTGTTAGTGCCTTTTCAGCGTTGCTTCGCCGTTAGTTACTTAATTATTCGTTTCCTCTTGGCCTTTCTTGACATTATTTTTTCTTTCTGAGAAACAGGCGAGACGCGAGAAGATCAATGCGAGGATGGAGCTTCTCAAGGAGCTGGTCCCCGGATGCAGTAAGGTCAGCAAAGACAGCAATATCTTAGCTTCCAATTTCTTCTACAAATATATCTCTTAATTTTGCGAGTTTTTTCTCGAAGAGAAAAGCTTTCAGCTTTGCCGTTCGAAAGATAAAATCGCCGTGGAGTTTTGTGCAAAAGTACACTTCTTTTTCTGCTTTCGGTGGTCTTTTTACTGCTTTTGATGGCATAGTGAAATTTGTCATCTCTTAGTTGTTCGGTCCAAAGGCACTACGAGTCCAAAGAGTCAGGCCAAGCGTTGGTGTGCAGCATGGAGTATGGTCAGTCTGCTTGGCTCACTTCTTGCAAATGCATGGCATGGCTTGGAGAAAGAGGCTTGAATGCAATGCATTCTTAAACGTGGCGATGCCGAGTTTATGCTTGTTCTGGCATGGCGACACGTCCATATGGGCGAGCTGCACGACGGAGGTGTGCGTGGGATAATGTGGCCTTGGTTCCCTTGTGGATGATAAGGGAGACACCTTGATCCGGTGTACCTAACTTGAGGTGGAGGTGATGGGGTTTGGCCTTGGTGGTGGTTGTCTGGGCAGAATGTGGCAGCCACTTTAAAAGCACCGGAGGACGGTAGCTTAATGGAGGGCCTTGTTTGGTCGCTGTAATGCCATGAGTCCATCTCCCTCTCTCTCTCCCTTTGGAATGTTGATATCCCTATGCACACGCAATAATGTGCTTATGGGTCGGCATCTCTGGCGTGGGATGTGGAAGCAAGCCTGTGAGGGTGAGGTGCTTGGGTAGCTTACCATTGGGGAGTATTGGTTGGTCTTCATTAATTATCGATTCATGGAAAGTGATTGGCCTGTTACATTGGTGCGGTAGTTTGACTATTAGTTTCACTGCAAGGACAGCAGCTTTTGGGCTGGAGGTGTCAATCACTGTGAATGATTGTATGGGTCAATCCGCTGTGAGATTATGAGGACCATTGTCTTATTGTCTTAAACAAACTGCATTACTGCCAATATAAGCTGGTGGTTTTGTTGTATATGCTTAGTGCTTCTCTAACTAATTAGCTCATCAGTTGCAAACATATGTAATTTTAGCTGGATCATGATCTAGAGAACACATAATACAACAGATTTGATTGTTTTTAAGATCACATTTCAAACTGACAGAATGAAGAGTACAGTACCATGCACCAACTTCAACACTTGGATTCTGCAACCAAACTTTTGCTTCTACTATTTCCTTTCATGTTCTTGTTTAGTAGTGGTAGCTCCATTCTTTATATCCAAAACTGAAGTCAAACTTCATGTGGTTTTGTCATAATTTTGCATTGTTGTTTTCATCGTGCAATTTATTGTATTATTGGAATAGATGAGGAGAAGTAATTACTTTATCGACAACAATTGTTTGATCTGTTGTTTGTAGCAGGTATCAGGAACAGCACTGGTACTGGATGAGATCATCAACCATGTCCAATCTCTTCAAAGGCAAGTTGAGGTAACTGTTCTATTTTGCTTATAATACCTTAAATCCCAAATACCCCCATTTACCTTTTAGCCCCTGTAATGTGCAAGATAATAAGATGTTTACTTATGCCATTGTTGTGTGGTTTGTGATTGGTTCAGTACTTGTCAATGAGGCTAGCAGCTGTAAATCCAAGGGTCGACTTTGGTGGGCTAGACAACTTCTTGACTACAGAGGTACCATCATGACTAATCGATCTTTTTTATTTTTTAAAAAAGGAAAAATGCTCCGATACTTCGGCAATACGTGTATCGCATATCTGTCGCGTATTGGATACAGAGAAGGCAGTTTAGGGAAGTATCATTGATTCATATACTATAGCTGATTTCTTTGGCCCAGAGCTCTCCTTTAAATTCTTTTCTAATTGAGTAGCTTGGCCTCTGCTGAAAACTGGAGCCTTATGCCATCATTCATTTGCACTATTTTATAAGGAAGAGTGTACATTTCTGTGAAACTTATCCTACCATATTTGTTACTCCGACAGCCTGTCAGTTTACCATTATTCCATATTGTAATTTTGCCCTTGATCTCTAGAGAGAGAAAGAACACCTATTAGAACAATACGTGATCTAGATGGTTTGGCACTTGAAACCATGGTTACCTGAGAATGCCTAGAACTAAATATTTTTATGATTAAGGTGTTATTATTGATAATGATTAAGGTATTGCTCTTGGAGACATATGCATGAGTAGACCATTGCAGCTGGATCACATATTTTCTGCACAATGTTGCATTTCTGAAATTCCATGTAAAATTTCTAGTATGCATATTTTCTAATTCTGTAAATCTCTCAGAAATACTAAATTCAATAAAAGTTGATGCATGGTCCATTTTAAGTGCATTAATTATGCTAATGGGCAAATTGATAGTCTGCTTACTATTGTGTTTCTAGTGTGGAAGGATAACAGGCTTGAACTATAAGAATGGAATGGATTTGGAGCAGGTCGCCTGGCCAGACATGGGCGTCCATGGAGGAAGACATCTCATGCAACTACAACAGCAGTTCTGGCATGGTGATTTAGCCCATCCACTCCAGCCACCTTCACAGTGGGAAAAGCGGGCGGATACCAATCCCCCTGTCTTTAGCAATTCAAGTTCCTCTCTCTTCGGCTATGATCTAGCAAGCTCTGGTAAAACTGGCAATCAAACCTATATCTCATTGAATTCAGTTGTTTGTCATTTACTTTCAAATTTTCTCAGCCTTGATTGGACCACAACTTTGTCTCTTGTGTTGTTCCAGAGTGTTTAGAAGTACATAGGTAAATGGGAAATGTTTGGTAAAATATGAGAAAAATCAGTTTCTTCTGGGGAAAAACTACTATCTACGTCTTTAGGAAAGATTATCATGAAGTATAACCTATCTCATGCACATGCTAATAAAAGTACTTGTTACAAATTCCAAAGGAACAAATAATATTTACCTTTTGATTTGGATGTGATGGAGATGACTAACTTGATTGGGCCTGTTTCTCTTTGGCAGTGAATGTTTATTAGCAACTAGGGGCTTAAGGAAGCAGGAACTTGTAACTTTCTAGAAAGATTAGAGAATGCTTCCTCCCTTTGTTTGTTCACTCAATCATTATTGCTATCATCGTCACCATTTTGGATGGTAAGGGGCCATAGATGTGTTCGTCTGGTGGATCTGTTCTCTCTGGCATCAGCGGACCCAACTGGTTGGTGTGGCTGGGCCCGAATCAATAAATGCATGTCTAGAAACCATATCACTCCCGGCTTTCCGTTTGGGCTTGGCTGCATAAGGCCTGTAGATGCAGATCTGGTCCCTTTGGCCCTTCTGATCACTCGTACAACTGTGAAGGGCCCACTTTTTCTGTAACTTGTCCAGTGCCTGTCTAGGGATCCCCTTTCTTGCAATGGAGGGAGCCAGCTAAAACAACTTTAATCTCAGTGCTACTATTTGTACACTACTGTAGTATCGTTTTTTATTCAACTAGTCAAATAACAAATACATATGCAAATCTAATGGTTTGAATCTTAACTTGGTATGTCTAATGACTGAAATTTCATTCAGTTATGGCAATTCATGTAGGTTAGAGTTACGTTTGCAGTGCATGACCTGCATTTGCGTGCCATTTGACTGTCCTTGTAGCTAGAGATGTAGCTGTATCATGGGGTAGTTGGGTGCTGAATTTTGTAGTGGAGCCTGTATCTTTATCAAGGAATATACCATAACTCATGGTTCAGTTTGAGAGGCCGATTATATAGCTTGGCTAAGGGAGTGTATTTGATAACTAGTGCAGATATTGTGAGAGCCAAATGAGTCAGCTAGTCTGCTCTATTGTTTAAGAATGACATGTTCTAGCACTATTACGAAGTTATACTCTTGCATTTGCTAATGAGTGAGATGGAAGAAAAGGTGTGTAATAGCATTAGCGATCTGCCGTTTGGATCTGGGTAACTGATCTGCAGCTCTGGATCCAAGCAGAGCTCTTGGGAGGGACAAATGCTATTGGAGGTACAGACCCAATCATGCAAAGCGTTCAAGGATCATTAAACCTTTAGGGCCCTCCCCTGAGGCCCTGACTACATGATATCTGTACTGCATTACGGCTGGCAGAATCTGTTTTTGCCAGAAATTATTGCAGCTTCTTCGTGTACCGTTGTCTGCTCAAAGCTGAGTGGTATACAGCAAGCTTTGTCCAGTCCTCCCCAGCCATCATCTTTATCAGGCAGCCCGCCCTTGCAGCCCTGGCTAGCAGGACAGATCTCAAGCTCATGGATTCACATTGAATGGACCCAATTTGGTGCAGTTCTAATCTTTGTGGTTCAGCTCATTCGCTTTGCATTCCTCGAAAACAGATGGCCTTGCTGAATACCCTGCTATTACACTGTTAATCCTATGCATGGTTTTGCACCTTTCTTGTTTTTTATTTTTCTTGTGTATACAATTTCAAAAAACTGCTGAACATACTCAATTAACTTGTGCAAAGATTGGTTTGGCAAATTTTATGAATTTGACTGATTTGAACCGCTTTTTACCTGTTACCAGCTGTTCACTTGGTGGTGTCCTAGCTACTGTCCTTCCCTCTTGAAATCATTGTACCCCAGAAACCCTACCACTAACTTTGACCTCTTCTACTTTTTTCATGTCTTTGTGCAGGAGCGCCGGCCCAGACAGGCAAGCTAAAGACGGAGCTGTGAGCCTGTGACCAACGGTGGTGGTAGATAGTAAGCAAGTCAGCAGAGCAAGCCAAACATACATGAGGTGTGGACAATGGCGGCTGGATGTCAGGAGAGCAAGCTAGGCGTGAGCTGTGAACGATGGCTGCTGCTGTGGATGGCAACGTCTGGTGCAGTGCAGTGCATGGGACTTTCATTAATTTTGAAGGCCGAATTCTGAGACGATGTACATATGGATGCAAGATATAGAGATACTGTTGCTGTTGTTGGGAGACTTTTGGAGCTGGAGATGATGGATTTCAAGATTTTACTGCTGCTATCGTTTTGTAGAGATGAGCGATGTAGTGATACCCTGGGGTTCTTTTCTTGCTGATGTATTCTTGGTGTATGTCTGACTACGATGGTTTAATCTCAAGGCTATATGAGCAGCATTTGCATTTATTTGGTGAACAAGTTAAACAAAGTTAAAATGGTCCTTTGGTGTTAAGGGGTCCAAAGTAAAAACTCGCAAGTAAATTTGTGTCACTGATATGGAAAGACTGACATGAGCACATGGGTGCAATACGCTCGAAGATTTGCCAGCATGTTACTCTGTAAATAAGATAACATAGTACTACTATTTCGTGAATCATGATCTGAAATTTCAACGCACGAAGATACCACCAAGGTTGTTAATATCCTGATACATATCGTATCGTATTATCGTACCAAGTTGAAATGATACTGATTCCACTGTGTGTCTATCCGTAAGAGTTCCATATGATCCACGAGATTGGTAGGATCTCAATCTCATGATCCTATGTAAGTATTATTTAAAATTAGAATAAAATCCATATTTAGGCTACAAACTTTCATAAAAATCTATTTTCACCTTGAACTACAAAACTAGTTATTTTTCACCCTAAATTTTTGAAACCAAACAAACTTCATGACGTGATTGTTTTTAGTGATCGTTTTACCTATATTAAGAATCATATTGCTATTCTTATGCTATATTTGTTGCTAATTTGGTGTCTCCTCACATATCATACTTTTTTTTGTTGTTTCTCTTCGTATCTCCTCTCATCACCCTATTATGTGAAAAAATGATGGGGAAATATGTGCAAGTGGAGCCAGTACTATATTAACAGCTAGAATAGCATATAAGTCTTGAGGTGATAAAAACTAATATTTTAGTCTTGAGGTGAAACATGCCTAGTTTTGAAAGTTTAAGGTGGAAACGAGTCGGTTTTATAGTTGAGGCTAAGAACTGGAGTTCGGTGAAAATTCAAGGGCCAAAACTAGATTTTACCCTTAAAATTAAGATGGATTGAAAATCATGTGAATAAGTCCATTCAAGTTTAAAAAGATCAATTAAATTTATGAAATTAATATTATAGACTTTAATTTTTACAACGTATAACAAATCTTGTAAAAAATATGTACTTTATAAAATCTGATAAGATACTAGCAGAAAAATACTAGTATCTCGAACCTGACAATGTTGGATACAACTCTAAAAAAAATAAACCACGTCCCCAAACACTCAGAACTTTTAGGATGAAACACTCGTTTACCCTAACGAACTATGAAACGGAATTCAGCACCATGTCATCCTATAAAGTTTCGCAGTACACGCCATAACCACTAACTCCTGTTGTCTCAATTCTAAAATATAAGCATATCTAGGATTTAAAATTTATTCTACAATTTAAATTCTAGTACTATTTTAGGTGCTACGCTGCTATTTATCTCATCAATCAACTTATATTTACTATTTTTTTTATCTTACCTCTCACCACCCTCCCACACCAACAATAAGAAAATGTATTATATGCTACTATGCGCACAAACTTCCTGATACTCATCGTACACACTAACTAATAATTGTTATTAAAAATTTTAAAAAAATTTATACATGTATTTTCAATAGTATTACAACTATGTGTATCTCATCTTTAAATTCATTATATTTTAGCTATAACAAAAAAAAAGACAAATTTCTAACAAATATATACTCTTAACTGTTAGATTTGTCTTTCTTTTTGTTACAGCTAAAATATAATAAATTAAAATATAAGACTTTACACATAAGTGTAATATTATTAAAAGTACACATATAAATTTTTCTAGAATTTTCGGTGATAATTATTAATTGATGTGCAAGTACGTTCCTCAAAAAAATAAGAGTCATCAAAATCTTTTTTTTCGATATTAATCTTTATAAATAATTATTAGAAATATTTATATTTTAAAATGGAGTACGAACTTTCACCACTCAGGCACTCGATGATATGATCAAATGTCACCTTGCAGGGAATCTGTCTATCACCCAAGAACATCCGTTGAGCCGGAGAAGTCTCCGTGACAGCGGCGGGCGAAAAAGGTTTTGCGTACGATGCACCAGCCGGCGACGAGCTGACGCGGTTACAAGCACCGGTAGGCCCCCAGAACCGTATGCGATCCGGCGGAATGTAGCAGGGGCAGATGATGGGGAGACGAGCACCACGCTGTCCCCGGTTGGGGAGACAAGCACGTCGGCGGAGACGCCACGGCGGCTGCATGACGACTTTGGGCGGCGGCGAGGGGAAGTGTACGGCCACAGCAACACCGGCATATGTTGGACTACACAAGTCGTGGGCGATTTTGGCCCTATATCGCTGGGTCAACCCAGCCAACCTGCATCTAAGTTGGATTGTTCTTCTGAGGCATATTACCTGGTTTTTACTGTGAAAAAATACTGATCTCTTGTTATGCATTCTGTAATCCTGTTCTTAGCGGATCTGAAATAAAACTGTCCTGGTCGATCCTGGACTGAATCTCGTGATCAAATGGACAGGATTGTAATTGGAAGAAGAGATGGCTCACTCAAGACACCTTACAGTCTGCTGTCACCAACTGCATATGCTGACATCTGAAGTAGTTGTAAGTGATAACAGCAAAACGAACAGATCATGGATGTGATTGTAATTTGTAGATGTCGAAGAAGAAGGTCTAGCAATGGTATAAGGCGTGCCATTCAAGATTTTGGACTGCTTTTCAATGTTAGAGGGCATTTACATAGAACCGAAGTGACAGTACATTCTATCTTCAACAAATTGGCATTCTATCCAAACATATAGTCTTAAAAGATATGTTGTGCATTTTCCCCAGCATGACAGCATGAGATTTACTACTGACATCATTAACAATATCTGGGCGTTGACTGAGAACCTATGTTATGGCAAGACACTGCACTAAGCAATGAAGAGCACATCCTACTTCATGTGCTACATTTCAGATTCAAACCCAATGTTCCAAAACCCTTCTGGTGTCAACGGTGGGGCGTACCTGTAGCGATGTCTGGACACGCCATCATGATGCTCACACCTCATGCTTGTAGAGTCCGCACCATCACCATTTGCACGGCCATCTGGAAGAACAGCATCGTAGAATTTCTTGCACTGCTTGCATTCAACACCTTTCAGGTTCTCCCGGTCAGCCTTTTTCCTTACAGGTTCTGTGTATTTGAAACCTTTATTTGATGGCTGGATTGAAATTGTACTTTGCTTCTTGGGAACTGGCATGTTTTTCAGGCCCTGGGTGGCAATATTGACATCTTGAGTCTCATCATCAGAGTTATTGAAGTCCATATCTTGAGGAGGAGAGGCAGCAAGAGCTTGTGCTTCTTCTGGAGTTGTAGGATTCCTGATCATATTTTTGACAGCCTCCAGGGGTGTGTCAAGGAAATCATCACGTGGATCGACAACACCTGGTTCTTTACGTGCGCGAGTCTCCCTCCAGTGTAGACTTGGACGGGTGAAACTAGATGAAGCCTCTGCTTTTGAGTTGCTAGTAGCATTCTTTGGTGGAGGATTGGTCGGTAGAGAAAGGCATGAGTTACTGAATGGACTCCTGAGTGAGCTAGCATGTTGGATAGCTTGCACCTTAGCACATGAAGCAGGACCATTCTTCTCTTCTATGCTCTTAGAAACTACCTGAATGTTCTCCTTTTCGGTGTCCACCAGATCTGAAAAATCAAGTAAAAGAAAATGCTAAGGCAGATGTCCAAACAATAAATGCCTACAAATTTAGGATGCATAGGTCTCAAAGTCAATATGATAACATTAGCAGGAGGCAAGTTTAGATTACAAAGGTGCTCAACATGACTTTCAAATGAGGGCATTGATCACAGCACCATGGATTATATCATATACACAACATTTGCGATGAAACAAACGCAAATCTTCAAATGACTATTCCAGGTAACTATTTTAAAAAATATATATATTCCAGGTAACAGTAATTGGAGAACAAAGATGGTGATTATCAACAAAACTTAAGTAGCCTTAATGAATGAAAGGAAATCAAAGGGTAGTACCTTTGAGCTTTCTCTTGCTCGGAGAACTTCCAGAGACGGTTTTCTGACCTACCGGATTGTCTACAGGAGACTTGTTGCCTTCATTCTGGTCAATCTTCTCAGTAAGAAATGTGTACTGGGACTTCAAATTTTTGTAGAATGTCTTCAGATTAGTGTAATCCTCAATCAGGTCCCTCCGCTTATTCTGCTCGAGAAGCAGATCCTTATCCTTCAACTCAACCTGCTGCAGCAGCCTCTGATGGGCATCTCTCTCCCTGGACACATCAGCAGCCTTCTCCACAATCTCCCTCTCTAGCCGACGAATAACCTCATCTTTTTTCCCCATTTCCTCCTCCAACCTCCCCAGAAGCTGTTTCTTCTCAACCTCATGCTTTGCGGCTAATCGCTCGGCATCCGCAAGCTTCCCCTTCATCTCCTCAAGGGAGTTCCCCAGCTGCAGCGTCTTCTCTTCTGCATGCCGCTTCCCGATGCTCAGCTCCTCCAATTGGCTCACCAGGCCGGCCTCCCTCGCCCTCCACTCATCCTTGGCCGACTTCGCGGCATCAGCCAGCTCCGCCTGGAGGAGCTTCGACATGGCCTGGAAGTGCGGGAAGAGCTGGCTGCAGAAGATGAACTCAATCTGGGAAACCCGATCCTTCACCTCCTGGATGTTGGCCACAAAGATGGTGCTCACCCCGGAGATGTACTTGAAATCGTCCGCCGCCACATCGACGCCGCGATTGACGCCCGAGACACCCAACACACTCCCATCCATCTCTATAGCCAAACTTTTTTGGGGAAAAAAAACTGTTATTAGTACTAAGGTTAAGACAGAGAAAAGCTTCTTCCACATCTAGAAGAGAAGATAAGGTTAAGGAAAATTCGAGAAATGGTGTTGAGAGGGATGAGAAAGAAAGAGGATGTGCGACGGGATGGGCGCTCACCGGAGGCGGAAGCAGCAGAAGGACGATGGCGTCGTTGCTCGCGGGCGGGATGGAGAGCGGCACAGGCGGCGGGCGGGCGGACTCGATCTCGAGGAGACCTCCGGGAGCCGAGGCCGAGGGGACGGACGGGGAGATTGGCTTGGGCGCAAGGAGTCAGAGGCGAGAGTATGAAGCCGGCGGAAGCGGCAGGACGCCAGCAATGCTGCGTTGCGCTGCTCGCGGCGACGGAGATCTGCGCGATGGCGCAGGCGGCGGCGGGCGAGGGAGATGGGACGGGACGGAACGGTGGGATTCGTCGCTTAGGAGATGGAGCTCACCTCGGGGATTCGACTCGGCGGCGGAGAAACCCTAGTCGTCGGCTCGTCGCCCTCCTCGCCGGCCGCCGCTCCCGCTCGCGTCTCTCTGAAATGGGGAGAAGCTTTTCAAATGCTTCCCTCGCGAAACAATCTCAAAATTTTCAGCCGGTGATGGGATTTCTCATCGAGCCCCCGTAATTCATGTTGACAAATTTCATCTGCAAATGAATTCGGCCCAATATAAACAAATTGGGGCCAAAAGGACACAAATGAATTCGGCCTACTCAATTCTTATCAACGAATTCAGCCCACAAAAGACAAATGAATTCAGCCCACAAATAAATTCGTCCTACTTAATATTAATCAGCGAATTCAGCCCACGAAATTCCCATCAATGAATTCAGCCCACCCAATTCCTATCAACAAACTAGGCCCAACAAAGGCCACGAATAGATTCGGTCCATATCTTCCCAGTCAACGAATTCGGCCCACAAAAGACAAACAAATTCAGCCCACAAAATTCCCATCAACGAATTCGGCCCACTTAACATCTATCAATGAGCTTGGCCCACTTAATATCCATCAACGAATTCGGCCTTCAAAATTCCCGTAAAAAAACTCGGCCTAAAAATTCAGCCCACTAACAAAATTTGGACGACCTAGTGCCCATCAACGAATTCAGCCTACTAACAAAGTTGGCCCACTTAACATCCATCAGAAATTTAGGCCGCAGTTTAAATTGGCCCACTTAGTTACCAGAGAAGATTTCGGCCCAGCAATGAAATTAGCCAACTTAGTTCTCGTTAACAAATTCAGCCTATCAGAGGATTTCACCCATACTTTTACCATCAATGATTTCAGCCCACTAATTAATTGGCCCACTTAATTCTCGTTAACAGCCCACTGGAGAATTTCTGGGCCGCATTTTTTCCGACAGTGAATTCAGCCCTTAATTGAATTTGGCCGAGTTAATTCCCGTCATTGAATTTGGGTTTCCATTACCCTTGGTAGAAGAGCGGCTAACACGCCGGGCACCACCTCGACTGCTCGGCGTCTCGACGGCGGCGCGCGCGAGGTGCTCGGGGAAATGCCCGCGCGGGCCCGACGCGCTCATGCTTGCCGCGCGCGGGCTCCGGCCACTGGAGGCGGCGGCACGCCGCCTCGCACGCCAAGGCTTCGTCGCGCCGCTCCGCGCCGCGTCGGGGATGGCGCCTCAGGGGGCCAGCGCGAGGTTCCACGACTACGACGCCGCCATCACGGCGTGCGTCGAGAGGAGGGCGCTCCGGGAGGGGCGGCAGGTGCACGCGCGCATGATCACGGCTAGGTACCGGCCGCCGGTGTTCCTGGCGACCCGGATGGTCACCATGTACGTGCAGTGCGGCGCGCTGGAGGACGCCCGCAACGTGTTCGACAGGATGCCTGAGCGGAGTGTGGTGTCGTGGACGGCCATGATCTCGGGGTATTCTCAAACTGAAAGGCGTGTCGAGGCCTTGGAGCTGTTCATCGAGATGCTTAGAGCTGGTAAATTGTTTGAACTGTTTCTAGTGTGTCATTTGACATAAGTAGCAAATTGATCACACAGCATGTAGCAACAAACTATGGAGATGACATTTTGTTTTGTCCATTTTAGCTGAACGATCTAGAATAACAGAAAAAACAAGTTTCCATAGCATGATATCTGGTACTCATACAATTAGTGTTCTATAATCTACCTATGTTAGATAAATTATCTGACATCCACAATGCGGGAGTTTATCTTTGATGTTTTTTAGAGAAAAGGCCGGGGCCCTGATTTTTATAAAAGCACAAAATACATGGTTAATGAGTTTTCAACGCTGGTGTTTCCAGCTCGCGATAGGGGACAGCAAAAATTACAACCGACCTGCCAACAGTTCTGAAAAGGAACAGACCCACAACTCCACAACATCTAGAGCGACCAAGAGCACCATTTACCTTTGATGTAGGGCATGGTTATAAACTAAAATTCATAATTTTGTTGGTTCTGTCATGAATATGGATGGTGTTATATAATGGCCAAATTTAGAATATTGCTACCACAATTCTACCTGTTGCATCTCTGTGACTGTCCTGATGTCCTCTCAAGTTGATACCAAATCTCTCCAGTTTGGAGGTTTGTTTTGCTAGCACCGTTGTCCTGTAGGTATGAGCTGCAATTATTCCGAACCATTTGGGTATGCATTGCATTGTCTTCAAGACCAGATTATATCTACATGCTATACTAATTTAATACATTTTACTTCGATTTGGCAGGATGCAACCCCAATGAATTCACTTTGGCGACTGTTCTTACATCCTGTTCTGGTCCTCTAAGTATAAAACAGGTCAAGCAAATCCATTCTCTTGTAGTCAAGATAAATTTTGAGTCGCACATGTTTGTTGGGAGTTCCCTACTCGACATGTATGCCAAGTCAGAAAATATCCAAGAAGCTCGAAGAATATTTGACATGCTTCCAGAAAGGGACGTTGTTTCATGTACTGCAATTATATCAGGCTATGCTCAACAGGGTCTTGATGAGGAAGCCTTGGACTTGTTCAGACAATTGTACAGTGAGGGGATACAATGCAATCATGTTACCTTCACCGCCGTTGTCACTGCATTGTCTGGCCTGGCTTCTTTGGATTATGGCAAGCAAGTCCATGCCCTAATACTTCGTAAAGAATTGCCTTTTTTGGTTGCTCTACAGAATTCTTTGATCAATATGTACTCCAAATGTGGTAAACTGTTATACTCAAGGAGGCTATTTGACAACATGCCAGAGAGATCAGTCGTCAGTTGGAATGCAATGCTTATGGGATATGGAAGGCATGGATTGGGGCATGAAGTTGTTAGGCTCTTCAAAGATTTGCACAAAGAGGTTAAGCCTGACAGCGTGACTATGTTGGCTGTTTTATCTGGTTGTAGCCATGGTGGGCTGGTTGATGAGGGCCTTGATATGTTCGATATTATGGTCAAAGAACAAAGTGCACTTCTCCACACTGGACATTATGGATGTGTAATTGATCTTCTTGGACGTTCTGGACGACTAGAGAAAGCTTTAGACTTGATAGAAAATATGCCATTTGAGTCAACTCCATCAGTTTGGGGTTCACTGCTTGGTGCTTGCAGAGTCCATGCAAACGTTCATGTTGGTGAGCTTGTTGCTCAGAAGCTCCTGGAAATGGAGCCAGAAAATGCTGGCAATTATGTAATACTTTCTAACATTTATGCTGCTGCTGGGATGTGGAAAGATGTTTTCAGAGTGAGGAAGTTAATGTTGGAGAAGACAGTGACCAAGGAACCAGGGCAGAGCTGGATAATTCTTGACAAGGTTATTCACACCTTCCATTCAAGTGAGCGGTTCCATCCCAGTAAGAAAGATTTAGATGCCAAGATAAAAGAGATATTTGTCGATATCAAAGCAGCTGGTTTTGTTCCAGATTTGAGTTGTGTGCTGCATGATGTTGATGATGAGCAGAAAGAACGCATGCTTCTTGGTCACAGTGAGAAGCTGGCTATAACTTTTGGATTGATGAACACTCCTCCAGGCTTGACTATCCGGGTTATGAAGAATCTTCGCATATGTGTTGATTGCCATAATTTTGCCAAGTTTGTTTCAAAAGTTTATGGAAGGGAGATATCCCTTAGGGACAAAAATCGATTTCATCTACTAACACATGGAAACTGCACCTGTGGAGATTACTGGTGAAGATATGATGTTGTGTTATTCACGTTTCTTTTGTTAATAAGGAGACCTGTTTTTATGACGATATTGTGAATGATGGGATAATCAATGGACCAGTGAACAGACTGAGAGGAGTGACATATCTTGTGATATTCATATTTTTATTTGAGGTCATCACACAAGAGGTAAGCAGCAGAGATTTACTGGAAGGAATGACAACAAGATATTCTTAACAGTTGATGCTCCGTATCTTTAAGCTTTTGGCTACTAAAATATATAATTTTTTCAATGTACTTTAAGACACCCATGTGCTTTTTTTCTTGTAAGTAGCTTACCTAAATAAGGATGTATTTATAACTTCACATACTTTGCTTGCAGACTCTAACCTGAGCTGATTTTGAGAAGGGTATATAAATCTGATAGTTGCATCTAGTTTGTTTTCTTCATCATTTTCACACCTTGTGTGAACAAACCATGAACATTCAATTACCACAACGGATAGTTAAATGCCTTAGTGTTTTAATTACTGCAATGTAATCTAGGCACTTTATTTCGATCACCATTGGTAGCTTGTTGTTGAAAGTCCTTGTGACCTTGCGAAATGCGAACTGAGTTAGTATAACTAATTAACTATAGAAGGGAAGTTTAGGGCTTGCCATGGCAGGTCCACAGAACCTATAATGGTTACTATTAGCTAAACCTGAATCCATTATGCATGCAGATAAATCTATTCTGTTATTTGTCTTACATGAAACTTCAATAACGCCAAGGTCCTTAAAAACCATCATGCTTGGAAATAATTATTCTGGAAGCATTTTCGTGGTTAGATAGTTTTGATTTCTGTGTTTGTCTCATCATCAAAATACAATACCGACAATGCTTTATATCAACTCTCATGGTTAGCATTAGCAATTTCAGAATTTGTTTGGATGTACCTATAATTCATCCCTCATCTTATCTAAATGTCTTCTATTGAAATCAAGAAAATTGATGAATTTCTGAAAAAGCTTCCTTGGTCAGTCAGTACAGCAGAAGCTGTTACACAAAAGCAAGAATTGCTCTTGGTTTACACTCATGAAACTAGCAAAAAGACAAATATTAGAAAAGGCTTCCATGGTTAGAATTAGCTGGGATGGAACCTATTTACATGTGGTGACAAATTGACAACTAATTTCTTAGTACTTCCTTTCCATGAATGACAAAACAGTGCAAGTAGAGCAGTTTCTTCCCTGCAAAATTGGCTTGTTCATCAAATGCAAAAGGACAAGATCTGGAAGAGAGCTTGGTATAGGTTTAGAAATACCAGCTGTGCATGCTTGCTCAAGTAGACAAATATCTGAATTTGAAAGTAACAGAAGCATCTGAAAATTGAGGCACTATGTGAGTGGATCATTTTAGTGACCATGTGCCCATCTTCACATATCTCAGTCACCATTTGCTGTTCTGATCTTGCATACAGATGATCTCCTGATGGCCATTCTGTTTATCATCAGGTCACCACTACAGGAGTTGTTATACGACACAAATCAGCTCTTAGAAGTTGCATAACAATCACTTAATTTTCACATCAAAGGGCAAAAGAAAATGATTAGAGTTTAGACCACGTGGAGTGGTGAGCACCTCTCTTGTTTCTGATTAACGGGCCAAAATCTTAGATGGAACAGATTAGTTCAAACCACTTGGAGGACTTGCAGTTTGGTTGGGCAGTTCCCCTCTATTTACTGTTTTGTGTTAACCATGGCTTGACCTAACCTGACCTTACTCTGGCTCAAAATTTACTGTCTTGTGTTAAGAATGGCTTAGACCTGACCTGACTCTGACTCATGGGAATTAGGATGAGGCAAATTTTAGCAGTAAAAAATGGGATAGGTATATCCAATTTCACCTCGCAATTCTGATGTTTCAGATAGGACACGTCCACCTTGGATAACACCTTTATCCGACGTCATCCGTTTGTTGGTTTGTTTGTTACTACTTTGTTTCGCTTCCCGCGAATCTCCCGTCTCCCTCCCTCTCTATAAAACCGCGCGCCCACTTCGCCACGCCGACGTACGCAGTTCGTGCGTCAGCGAGCGCGAGAAGAGAGGAAGAAAGGCTAGTAGTTTGTTGTGCTGATCGATCGATCGATCGATCAATGGCGCGGACGAGGGGTGGCGCGCCGGCCGCCGGGATGGGTGTGGTGGTGCTGCTGCTCGCGGCGGCGTGCCTGCTTGACGGCGCCGCCGCGCTGCACCTATGCACGGACAGGCTGTTCAACGACACGCAGGGGAGGCACTCCGACGGTCTGCCGCACCTGAACCCCGCGGAGGAGGCGACGTGGATGAGCCTCCTGCCGCGGCGTGCCGGCCTCCGCGCGGAGTTCGACTGGCTGGCGCTCTACCGAAGCCTCACGCGGGGCGGTGGCGCCGGCGGCGACGTCGAGCAGGCGGAGTTCCTCTCGCCGGCGTCCCTCCACGACGTCCGGCTCGACCCCGACGGCACGTCCATGTACTGGCAGGGCCAGCAGACCAACCTGAAGTACCTGCTCTACCTCGACCCCGACCGCCTGACATGGACGTTCCGGCAGCAGGCCGGACTTCCCACCGTCGGCGAGCCCTACGGCGGGTGGGAGGCGCCGGACGGCCAGCTCCGCGGCCATTTCACAGGTCTGTTCATACCTCCATATTCCATTGTCAATCTCATCTGGTGATCAACCCATTCGCCATTTTTATGGTCACTACGATCTTCTCCATCTGAGCAAGCAAGGGCGAGTTTGTTTGCAGGTCACTACTTGAGCGCGACGGCGCACATGTGGGCGAGCACGCACAACGACGCACTGAAGGAGAAGATGACGAAGGTGGTGGACATCCTCTACTCCTGCCAGAAGAAAATGCACTCGGGCTACCTCGCAGCCTATCCCGAGTCCATGTTCGACTTGTATGATCAGCTGGCAGAGGCATGGTCGCCATATTACACCATCCACAAGGTACTAGCTAGTTCGTTCTTCTCTTAGTTGCATCTAAATCCCCAACGACATGTATGATCTGATTGCATTACCATCTGCTGTTGCTGTGGGTTATGACGCTTTGATGTCTTACAGATCATGCAAGGCCTTCTTGATCAGTACACACTGGCTGGGAACCCAAAAGGCCTTGAGATTGTGGTGTGGATGACTGATTACTTCAGTACTCGAGTGAAGAAATTGATACAGGAGTACAGCATTCAGAGGCATTGGGAAGCGATAAACGAGGAAACCGGTGGATTTAACGATGTCATGTATCAGCTTTATGCCATAACGGTAATCGTAGCCTGATCGCATCTAATGTTTGGTAATTTGTGTGGTGTATGTGGTTCTTACGGAGTGTTTCTGTTTTCCGTGCAGAAAGACCAGAAGCATTTGACGATGGCACATCTTTTCGACAAACCATGCTTCCTTGGACCACTTGGGCTTCATGTGAGAACTTGAGTTTCATTTATGGTATTTTGTTTTCTTTTGCAAATCGAGTCTTTTGCAGCAATGAGAGGCGATATCTTTTGTTTGCTTTTCAGGATGATGACATATCAGGATTGCATGTTAACACACATGTTCCTGTCCTTATTGGTGCACAAAAGAGATATGAAGTAGTTGGGGATCAACTTTACAAGGTAAACTGAAAGTTATTTGGAATTTGTACCATTGATGGGCAACTGTGATGAGCTTCACTTATAATTGTGCGCTACCATATCGGTTTATTCGTCAGACAATAGAAAAATGATGCAGCACTTCTCTTAATTTTTTTTCTCCTCAACTTGAGTTAGCTGACTTCGAAACTAAATGTGGCACAGGAAATTGCAACATTTTTCTTTGATGTTGTAAACTCCTCTCATACATTTGCAACAGGAGGCACATCTACCATGGAACACTGGTGAGCGATAATTCATAGCATTATAACCAATATTATGTACTTAGGTGCTCTTATTATTCTCACTACTTAAGTTCTTCCTACATTCCAGGCATGATCCGAAGCGGCTAGTAGATGAGATCAAAATCAGCTCGAATGAGGAGACTTGCGCCACCTACAACTTGCTTAAGGTGAGCACTATTCCATGCCTCCCATCAAATGCAATAATCCTACAGAACGAAGCTCTGAATCTGCCCCATCTGCATTACAGGTCTCAAGAAACCTGTTCAGGTGGACAAAGGAAGTTAAGTATGCTGACCACTACGAGAGGCTACTTATCAATGGGATCATGGGCAACCAGAGGGGAAAGGAGCCTGGTGTTATGATCTATTTTCTTCCGATGGGGCCTGGACGATCCAAGAGCATCAGTGGCATGCCCACCTCTGGCCTACCCCCCAATAACCCAGGGGGTTGGGGTAATCCAAATGCTACATTTTGGTGCTGCTATGGGACAGGTGATTCCTGAAAAAAAAAACAACTTTTGCAAGTGATCTTCCTTATCCTTATTGTCTGAATCTTCTGCTTTGCATTGACAGGGATAGAATCATTCTCAAAATTAGGGGATTCTATTTACTTCTTGGAGGAGGGAGAAATCCCTGGGCTTTACATCATTCAGTACATACCAAGCACTTTTGATTGGAAAGCTGAAGGCCTGATCGTCAAGCAGCAGGCCAAACCCCTGTCCTCGACAGATTCTCACTTTGAGGTTTTACTCTCCGTTTCTTCAAAGGTAACTTGATTCCGAATCACCCCTTCAGCCATGATGTAATTAAAGGTGACATACTTTTCCTTCTTAAAGAATAGTCAAGGCTTGATTTTTTTTTCCTTTAATTTTCTCATATGTGCAGGGAGACGCCCGGCTGGCAAATGTGAATGTGAGGATCCCATCATGGACATCCGTGGATGGAGCAATAGCAACTCTAAATGGACAAAAACTCAATTTGACATCTGCAGGTAACGTCTGATCTTTTGGTGTTTTGATGTGCTGTTTCATAGTATGATCCTATTGGTGTGATTCCTGCCTGATGTTTGTTTCATGTTCAGGCGATTTCCTCTCGGTGACGAAACTTTGGGGCAATGACACCTTGTCTCTAAGATTCCCCATCACCTTAAGAACTGAGCCTATCAAAGGTATGAAATTTATATGATCATCAACGTCTTCTTAATTTGCTGCAAGTTAAATTCTCTGAAAGTAGAGTCTGAAATGGTTGATGGAATTTTTCAGATGATCGGCCGGAGTATGCCTCCATCCAGGCGGTGCTGTTCGGGCCTCACCTCCTCGCCGGGCTGACCCACGGCAACCAGACCGTGAACTCCAGCAACGACTCCAACAGCGGCCTGAACCCCGGCGTCTGGGAGGTGAACGCCACCGACGCCGCCTCCGTCGCCGGCTGGGTCACTCCGGTCTCCCAGTCGTTCAACTCGCAGCTCGTCAGCCTCACGCAGCGCGGCAGCTCCGGCAACGGGCAGGCCTTCGCCCTGTCGGTGTCGATCGCCGACGGCGCGCTGACCATGCAGGAGGTGCCCGTCGCCGGGAGCGACGCGTGCGTGCACGCCACGTTCCGGGCCTACTCCCCCTCCGGCGCCGGCGCCGTTGACGCCAGCGGGAGGCTGCAGGGCCTGGACGTGACGATCGAGCCGTTCGACCGGCCGGGCATGGCGGTCACCAACGGGCTCAACGTCAGCCGGCCGGGGCCGGAGGCGCTCTTCAACGCCGTCGCCGGGCTGGACGGCCTCCCCGGCTCTGTGTCACTGGAGCTCGCGACAAGGCCGGGGTGCTTCGTGACAGCCCCCACCACAGCCTACCTCGCCGGCTCGAAAGCTCAGGTCAGCTGCCGGAAAACCACCGACGGCGGCGACGACGACACGGCGTTCCGCCTCGCCGCGAGCTTCACGCAGGCGGCGCCGCTACGGCTGTACCACCCGCTGAGCTTCTCGGCGAAGGGCACCGAGAGGAACTTCCTCCTCGAGCCATTGCAGAGCCTCCAGGACGAGTTCTACACGGTCTACTTCAACCTCGTGACCAACTCATCCGCCATTTGAAGCCATGCCAGCCATGAACAGATCACACTGTTCTAGGACCAAGTGTCCATGACCTATACAAGCTGTAATAGACATAAACCTAGCTAGTTACTACCTAAAACCTAACAATCGCCACCATGGCCGTGATGATTCAATGGATGTGGCTCGTGATCCAGAAAGGCGACGGTGATAAAATTTCTCGTGGTGGTTGAATCTTGGTATATCCATAAATATGTGCCGTCCAATTAGGCCATTATTGATTGCTACCATGGAATCTTGGAGAATTTTTGTTGCTTCTATTCTAGTATCACCTAGTGGTATAGTAGTACTACCGTCCAATATTATTGCAGAGCCGTCACGAGATCAGTAGCTTTTTCGCTTCACCCGGCCCAAGAATCTTTAAGAACCGTCACTGCATCTGCATGCCCTGACGCCAAAATCTGTTTCTGCTGATGCTCCGACCAGAAGAGAAGAAAATAGTAGCAAAGATAAAAAATTTTTGATGCCAGGATGCTGCTGGCTGCCTCTCATTTTCCATCTCTCATTCGATATTATTCTCACGGGTGCAAGCCAGAGCAAATGCAACGTGACAAGAAGACGCAACGTGACAAACGCAATGCAGTGTCGTGTGCGACATGTGAGTATGCGAGTGTGGTGAAAGCGATGCTTGTTACTCACAATATCCTAATCTTAATCTCTCTCTCTCTTTTCCTCTCTGTCTTAAGAACACTTGGATTAATTAGGACCCTAATCTTAATCTCTCTCTTTTCTCCTCTCTCTATCTTAAGAACACATAATTAATTAGGCTCCTTTAAAACACAGGATTATAAAAACTTAGGAAATCTAGAAATAGAATGTCATATTTATTGAATTCCTACATAAATTGAAAATACATTAAAGTTTTAAAATTATCGTTTGATTGACACATAGAATAAACGCAAAAATTTTGAGTCATGGGAAGAAGAAAATAAAAGAGAGAAGTTCATACTTATTTTTCTCTAAATATCCTATAGAATTGTCTATTACATAGGAATTTCAAAGAAAATAATAAGATTCAGTCCTTTGTTTTAAAAGCTTCTTAGGAAAATTTTCCTATAGGATTGAAATCCTATATTTTTTTCAAGGAAACAAAGGGCCCTTACTGTTTCTTTTTTAGCCGTGTCGTTCCGCGCGGCTGGCTCTGCATGCGTGCTTGCACTTGCAGCCCATCACGCCACATGATGTTGCATTGCTGTCTATAAATTTTCTTGATACTTAAACGCTGTCCTTTTCGCTGGGGTCACTGGTGATAAAAAGCTTTGGATTCTTGGGGTTTTTCTCATCGTATCCACTGTGCCGGTTTGTGTCTGTGCGTAGTACACGCTAGCTAGTAGCTAGTGAGTGAGCGAGCGAGAGCTCGGCGTCGGCGTCTTATCCAGAAATGGCGCGGTGGCGTGCTGCGGCGACGGCGGTGGCGGCGGCCTTGGCATTGGCGGTGGTGGTGGCGGTGGCGAAGGAGTGCACGAACATTCCGACGCAGCTGTCGTCGCACACGGTGCGGGCGCGGCTGCAGGCGACGCCGGGGGCGGCGGAGTGGCGGTGGCGGGAGGAGTTCCACGACCACCTCAACCCCACCGACGAGGCGGCGTGGATGGACCTCATGCCGCTCCGCCCCGCCCATGCTTCGTCGTCGGCGGCGGAGTTCGACTGGGCGATGCTGTACCGGTCGCTCAAGGGAGTCGCCGGAGACGAAGACGGCGGCGGCCGATTGTTCCTCGAGGAGGTGTCGCTGCACGACGTGCGGCTGGACGTCGACGGCGACGCCGTGTACGGGAGGGCGCAGCAGACGAACCTCGAGTACCTGCTGCTGCTCGACGTGGACAGGCTTGTCTGGAGCTTCCGGGCGCAGGCCGGGCTGCCGGCCCCGGGGAAGCCGTACGGCGGCTGGGAGGGCCCCGACATCGAGCTCCGCGGCCACTTCGTCGGTGAGAAACGCCGCGCTCCACCTTTATTAGGCTGCTTCCACTGATCCCACACATGCTCATGGCCCATTGCAGATCGCATTAGCAAGATAAGGTACTATTTTCAAAAAGAGAGAGAGAGAGAGAGAGAGAGAAAACCGATAAGGGCCATTTGTCCCATACAAGCCCAAATGCGGCCCATTTTATACTCGGCCTAGTTGGACAGCCCAAAGTACGGCCCATTCAATTATATGGGCTTTAATTTAGTTTGAATTTCTGGCCTATTTACATAGCATGATCGCTATTACGGTCTTAACCCTCTTACAGTATCTCTGTCCAAAAT
Organism: Oryza meyeriana var. granulata; assembly: GCA_003991445.1. Classification (NCBI taxonomy): domain Eukaryota; kingdom Viridiplantae; phylum Streptophyta; class Magnoliopsida; order Poales; family Poaceae; genus Oryza; species Oryza meyeriana. Next base: position 240,032 of record RYFJ01002409.1, on the reverse strand, counting down.
TTGAATAAGTGTGTCAAAGCTCAAAACGTAGAAATTTGATTCCTTCAGTAGAAACTTCAAATTTGGTTCATGTAGAATGCAGCCATAGTTTTGTGCATATAAAATTATACTCCCTCTGTTTTTTTAATAAATAACACCGTTGACTTTTATCGTAATGCTTAACTATTTATCTTATTTAAAAAATTAGTGTAAATATAAAAAAAAAATGAGTCATACTTAAACTAATGGTAAACTAAGTCACAATAAAATAAACCGTACTTAATTACTTAAATTTTTGAACAAAACAAATAATCAAACGTTACATTAAAAGTTAACCAATCCGTTCAATTTTTTTTGTAAGAATATTAAAATAAACGTGAGAAAAATATAAATATAGATTTTGGCGCGCAGGGCACTACATGAGCGCGGCGGCGAAGATGTGGGCGAGCACGCACAACGGCACCCTCGCCGGCAAGATGTCGGCGGTGGTCGACGCGCTCCACGACTGCCAGGAGGGGGCCGGCACCGGCTACCTCTCCGCCTTCCCCGCCGAGTTCTTCGACCGCTTCGAGGCCATCCGCCCCGTCTGGGCTCCCTACTACACCATCCACAAGGCACGCAACTGCATCTCATGGCCATGCATCCCATCTGTTCGTGCAAATGTCTGAAACGAAAATTCCTCTGCCTTTCTTCTTCTTCTCGCATCCGCGTGTGCAGATCATGCAGGGCCTGCTTGATCAGTACACGGTGGCCGGGAACGGCAAGGCGCTGAGCATGGTGGTCGCCATGGCCGACTACTTCGCCGGCCGCGTGAGGAACGTCATCCAGAGGTACAGTATCGAGAGGCACTGGACATCGCTCAACGAGGAGACCGGCGGGATGAACGACGTCCTCTACCAACTCTACACCATTACTGTAATTCTCCTCGCGATATTCTCATCTCATTTAGTAAGCTTCAGTTCTTGATTATTGTGTCGTCAATCTTGATTTGTGTTGATTAGAAGCACCTTTAATTTCAGTGAGTTGGGTTGCTAATATGAATGATCTCTAACCTTGAGCAGAAATACCAGAGGCATTTGGTGCTGGCTCATCTTTTCGACAAGCCTTGCTTTCTAGGACCGCTTGCTGTTCAGGTCTGCTTTTGCGACATGCTATTCACTTTGTTAGTAGTAAAGAATAGAACAATCGAGATAGAACTTGTAATCCAACATATTAACTTGTTCTTGGCCTACTAGCCAGCAAAATATATAGGTCAATAGGTGATCAAGCTCTTAATGTATTTATTCCATTTCTTTGATCTTTCAGGCTGACAGTCTTTCGGGTTTTCACGCAAATACCCACATACCTGTTGTTGTCGGTGGGCAAATGAGATATGAAGTTACTGGTGATCCTCTTTACAAGGTACAGAGTAAAACTTATGGGACATATTGATTTCAAGAGACACCATGGTACTTCATGATTTTGCTACCGTCATCTACTTCTACAGATGGATACTGTCCTGTTTTTTTAATTTTACTGAAAGCTACTATATCTTGCATTGTGTTTTTCCTTTGTCAATAATTGTATGCTTTTGGTGAAACTTTACTCAATCTTGGTGAAGTTAACCATAAGTCTTATTCATGAAACAGGAGATTGCAACATTCTTTATGGATATAGTAAATTCTTCCCATAGCTATGCCACTGGTGGCACATCAGTCAGTGAGTTCTGGTAATGAATTTGAATGGTTGAAGTTTACAGCATCTTTGTCAGTCATTTAATGTCAGAAATGGTTTTGCCAGGTCAAATCCAAAACATTTAGCTGAGACTCTGACCACTGAGACCGAGGAATCCTGTACTACCTACAACATGCTTAAGGTGATATATTTGTTCATGATCATCAATGATCAAACTCCCAAATCCATTTTTTTCTTTCCCAGAATTAGATACAATGTGATAAACAAAGTATGCAGGTTTCTCGCCACCTACTCAGATGGACAAAGGAAATTGCGTATGCGGATTACTATGAGCGAGCGCTGATAAATGGTGTTCTAAGCATTCAAAGAGGAAGAGATCCTGGTGTGATGATCTACATGCTACCCCAGGGCCCTGGAAGATCTAAAGCAGTAAGCTACCATGGGTGGGGAACGCAGTATGATTCATTTTGGTGTTGTTATGGAACTGGTAAGTGAACAGTGGTTAATTTCAGAAGTTCAGAACTGAAAAATAGAATGGTAAGTGCTCTGAAAAAACAAGTAGGATTGTAATGCTCTCTACTGTCTGGTTTTTATTTGCAGGGATAGAATCATTCTCCAAGCTGGGGGATTCTATCTACTTTGAAGAGAAAGGAGCCAAGCCAGGGCTCTACATTATTCAGTACATACCGAGCACGTTCAACTGGAAAACTGCAGGTCTTACTGTTACTCAGCAAGTGAAGCCCCTCAGCTCATCAGATCAGTATCTTCAAATTTCACTTTCCATTTCTGTTGCAAAGGTAAAATTTATCTCGGATTTCCACACCAAATGTGAGAGAAATCAACAATTGTTAGTCTTGGATCATAGTTTAATCAGTTTGATATGTGTGACACAGACAAACGGGCAATATGTGACACTGAATGTGAGAATACCATCATGGACATCAGTGAATGGAGCAAAAGCAACTCTGAATGACAAAGATCTGCAATTAGCATCTCCAGGTATGCTCATAAGAATTTAGAGAGCACAGAAATTTGTAATCCATTATATGTTGGAAAAACTACAGATATAACTCTTACACAATCTCGATCTTTTTCAGGGACTTTCCTCACAATCAGCAAGCAGTGGGATAGTGGTGATCACTTGCTACTCCAGTTCCCAATTTACCTAAGGACAGAAGCAATAAAAGGTAGGAAATTTCGAGTTTTATTTGCTATTCATCACTATATTCAGTCTGAAAGAACTAAATCACAGGTTTATCGATCAGTAATGAAGCCCACACACAATAATATGTCACAGAAATCGAATACTACTTACTTTCCCTACTAAAACAAACCAGTAGCCAGAATCCAGAAACAGTACTATCCAGTGCTTTTGCATTTCGCCAACATTTCGGTGCATTTAGGCCTTACTGTCGGTACAAAAAATGTTCATACCTGCCAAAATTTATTCCAAATTGAAATATTGAATCCAGTGTCAATTCTGAGTTGCCAGTCATGAGTCAACTAATATATTTTCTCATCTATTTCACCTATATTCATTATCCAGTTCGCCTCTACCATTCTTCTTAACATTTTACAACAAAAATATAAATTTCATCAAAATTCAAATTCTGATTTGAAAAGTGAACGAAATTGGACCTGAACCGCTGAAATTTATGAAAACTGCTTGTTCTATGGTAGCAAAAAATTGCAAACTGAAATACAATGCTCTGGTAGTATCTAATGTGGTAATTAAGTTGAGCCAGAATTTTCACAAGACATTGACTGCAAGTCTGCAAAATGGTGTGTTCAGACGATCGGCCACAAGTGGCATCTCTAAACGCGATTCTGTTCGGGCCATTCCTCCTCGCCGGCCTCACCACCGGCGACTGGGACGCGAGGACCGGCGCCGCCGCCGCGGCGTCGGACTGGATCGCCCCCGTCCCTTCGTCATACAACTCCCAGCTGGTCACGCTCACGCAGGAATCCGGCGGGAAAACCTTCGTCCTCTCCACCGTGAACGACACCTCCCTGGCGATGCAGGTGCGGCCCGAGGGAGCCGGCGGCACCGACGACGCCGTGCGCGCCACGTTCAGAGTGGTGCCGCCGACGCAGCAGCTTGGCTCCAGCGCCAAGCGGCGGCGCGCCGCCAACGGCTCCGGCGGCGCCGCCGCGGTGGGGCTCACCGTCACCGCGGCGACAATCGAGCCGTTCGGGCTGCCGGGGACGGCGGTCTCCAACGGCCTCGCCGTGGTGCGCGCCGGGAACAGGAAGAGCTCGGACACGCTGTTCAACGTCGTACCGGGGCTCGACGGGAAGCCCGGCTCCGTCTCCCTCGAGCTCGGGAGCAAGCCAGGGTGCTTCTTGGTCGCCGGCGCCGGCGCCAAGGTGCAGGTCGGCTGCAGGCAACGCGGCGGCGGGTTCGAGCAGGCGGCGAGCTTCACGCAGGCCGAGCCACTGCGGCGGTATCATCCGATCAGCTTCGTCGCCAGCGGCGTGAGGAGGAGCTTCCTCCTCGAGCCATTGTTCACATTGAGGGACGAGTTCTACACCATCTACTTCAACCTTGCAGCCTGACGTGACAACGACATGGCAATCTCTCTTTCTTTCTCATTCTAATTTTTGGAGGTGGTGGAAGGTAATTTGGGTTAATTCTTTGATCACTTTGAATGTTCAAGTAGCTTAGCAATTAGCATGGCAAGCAGCAGCTGAATGAGAAAATGAGTTTGGTTTACATGCACCCTCTGCCTCTGCACTCTGCAGTGTTCACTAAGAGTGATGTTACTCTGCAATTTCAGCTCTGATCTTGCCATTCTTTTCTTTGAAAAGAGTACCTCTTGATGCAGTTCAGTATACTCAAAAGTTCTGCAGATGAAAGAGTAATGAAGGATCAAGGATGTTCTTGACCTAATTCCTAAAGCATGAGTTGAGTTTCCAACTTTCCATGTGGCTTAAAATAAAAATCTGAGCAGGTTCAGAGATTACTTTCTTTGCACTCTATTCAAGCTATCTGATGTTAAGTTGACAATATGAAATCTGAGCAGGTTCTGAATTTACTTTGTTTGTACTCTATCAAGCTATCTGAATTGAAGCGGACAATATGATACTGTGTCAAGTTTGACTTGGTTTGTACGATTCCAAGCATCGAGGTGGCTGAACAAGTAGAGCAGGTTCTTTTCATTATCTGATGACGCATTTCAAATGCATTATACCGTCTTGGTGTATAAAACATTATCTGGAGGCCATGATTACAACATACTCCACTCTTTCTCCAAGATAAACATGGATCATATTGCACTAATCTAATTGGTACACATTTCTGCAAGTCTGCAACTGTGATGCACTCTTTTGTGTGTCTAGTTGCTTCTTGGTCGAGAGCTGAACCGTGCAAATTTCACCAGATGTTGGATTAGAATTGAATGGGAATAAAAATCTGCAGAAGTGAACTTTTGACGTGTCAGCTAGTGAAGAACTGGCCATCGAGACTGAAAATCATCGTACAGTTATGGCAAATGAGAATACGAGATCCAAGATCTAATTGATACTGGTGACAGCGAGGAGACGATCGAGACATTCAATGGCAGATCCACAATCAAAATAAGGAAAAAGAACATAGAACAGAAACGAAATTTTGTGTAGGTGTAGCAAAAGATATTGATCACAGATCCCAGAATTTATGCGATTCTCTTTTGTAAGTATGAACTTTTCTCTTCATGTATTTTATCATTTTTAACCCCTTTTTAATTCGATTGAATATTCAAACCAAACAGGCAACAAAAAATTTGAAAAGACAAGCTCTACATGCAGAAGTTTCCGGTGTACCATACCAGGCGAAAGCCAAGCCTACACAAACCAACCACAGAACAACATTCCACCAAACATCTCACCTAGTCAAGTAAAACTTCTAAACAAGTCTTTGTGGACGATATACAGGTATATATTATGAGTCCTTACCCAGAGTGTACCAAGTAAAAGATTGAGAGGTATTGCACACAGAAATGGTCATCAGTACCATATAACAGACGATTGCTGATTACTATTACTGGTTGCAATGTAACACGTCGGGTACAATAGTACATTACAGAGCTAGCTAAATGCGAAGCCACAATACCGTCAGTGCAAGACGATCATAAATAAAGCTTACACAACATAGCCAACATGCAAACCATTCGGACTGACCAGAGATGAGGGTTCTTGAAGCTGCCGTGGTGTGCCATGCATCACAATGCCGAACAACTAGATTGTAGCAGCCAACATGAAAGGAAAAGGCATGGATAATGCAGCAAAGATGGATGATGAAGTACCACAGATTGTGATGTTTCTTCCACCAACCATATGAACCCCCTAGATCTTGTCAAGCTTCTCCGCCCTCACCACTGGATTAGCCTTGGCAATAGCATCCCTAGCAGCAGTCCGATAGTCAAACTGGCAGTCATGCTTATCGGAATAGCGGTGCAATGCGCAGTACAAGTTGCCACATCGGCAGTTGAATCCGGTAAGTCCAACCCTCTTCCGACAAGTAGAGCACCGATTTGGCCCTTCCTTTCCCTTGGGGTTCATCATCACCCCCTCACTGGGACCAGCAACCTCAGTAGGCTGCGCAACAAGTGTCTTCACCTCGACTTGAGCAACAGCTACTTCTGTGTGACCAGCAATAATTTGTTCCTTCCCGGAATCACTACCATTGACAATGCTATCGATAGAGGAGGCTGCCAGCTTGGCCTGCTCCTGCTTCATTATCATCTCCTTGTGGCACTTTGAACACATGTTCATGGTAGCCGCACTGCCAAAGAAGCCACAGTTATTGATGCAAAGGATTGGGCCTTCTGGTTGCTGGCATCCAGTCTCCTTGTGCTCCATGGCTTCCTTAACTATAAATCAGACAAACAACCATAAGTACCAGAGTAAAGAAGAAAAATAGACATCCATTTTCTAGTTCTCTAAAAGCAAATGCATTTCAATCAGGCCACCGTATATCCATAAGCTGCAGCGAAATGTTCCACTTAAGTGGAAAAACTGATCAGACAATATCTGACAATGATGGCGTGTTCTAGATTGCCTAAAATATGCTGCAACAAAATAAGCCAATATCATATACACCTTAAATTTACTCTAGTAAGCATCATGTAAATGATACTAGCAGCCTGGTCAGAACTCTAAAGAAAAGTGGATGTACTACTAACAGTCCAACCCGCCTTGATTTCTATCCAACAGACTAATCACCTAACAACATCAGAGCAGGGGATATTGGTTCTAAAAAGAGACCCCAACTTTACGCCGCTTTACGCAACAGAGCAACAAATCTATAAAGTTGCAACCATATCTGCTCACTAACTTTGTCCAGAGCACCCTAAAGAAGCCATCAACTAGCGGCAACAACCACACCCAATACGTGTAAAGGAGACGCCTTTTACACCATATCGCCCCCCGAATTTGCTCACTGCTCATCGCTGTTCCACACAACCCAAACATCAAATCAACAAATCGGATAGCTGTTCCACCGTCACCACCCAAACGGTAAAAAAAATCACAGCTTTTGACCGTGGAAACGACCCCCAAGCTACCAAGAAACCACACCAAATTAACTAATAATCATCAACCGAACAGGGAGCAATCGAGCCACGAACCTCGGACGAGAAAGCCCTTCTCCGCGATTCCCCTCCGGCGATCCCTGCATGGAATCACACAACCCCCATCAAGAAACGAACAAAACCATAAAAAAAATCCTCAAATCAAAATCCCGGATCGGCCTGGCCGGAGCCCTCAGGCCATAGATCGAGGGCAACCGGCGATTGAATCGGGGGAGGGGAGGGGGGAACGAACCCTAGGGGGGGAGGACGAGGAGGCGAGGGGAGAGGAATCGCAGGGAATTCGGTGGGCTTCCAAATGGGGGCGCAACGAGGGGAGGTAGAGGGGAGAGATAAAGGAAGGAGGCCAGAGAGGCGCCGCGAAATTACGGGAATGCCCCTCCAGGCCAGTGGGCCCCACCTCGATTTTTCCGTGAGGAGTGGGGTCCTCACCGTCAGGTTGCCGGCTACGAATTCTTCTATATGTGGTTTTTTTTGTCTTCTGTAGCTGGATAGAGAGGGAGAGGAAACTGGAATAGCTGTACAGCTCAAAAGTTGAACTACTATATGTTTTATTATTAAAAATCTTCTAAAACTTTTTTAATTAAGTTTTTAAAATAGAGCTTATTTGTCCCATCACGGATTTTAACACGTGGAATGTTGTTCTACCACGCTAATAAAATGGTGTGGCTCAAAGTTTCATATTAAAAAAAAATAGGAGTGACTAGTTTTAATCACCTAAAAATATCCACAAATTTTAGTTACTTTTAGACGGTCCAAATTATGTCAAGAGTGTTCTTGTCATAGCCCGATTTTTTGGGAATTAAATTAATTAATTAATAATAGATTTTTTCTAGGATTTATATTAAATTGTAAATTAAATCAATTAAGTAAAGTAAAAAAAATAGGAAATAAAAAATTTCTTTAATAAATCATTGTGGAATTTATTTTAATAAACTCTCTGTATCTAATTACACTCTTTGAAATTTTCTTGGATTTTTTGGAGCTCCAAAATTAATTTTAATGCTATAAAGATCAATTCAGTAATTATTTAAATAAATCCTTTTCTCGGGTCGTCTTTGGCCTAGACCCCTTGCATATTTCTTTTCTGCCGGACTCAGGTCGTTGTTCTCGAATCACTAATTCCTTGAAAGTCCGACTTTAGAAAAATCCCCCAAAATTCCAAATCCGAGAGTCTCGGACAGATTCAATTCCTTTTTATTAAATATCTATTTTTTTCCTTTTGATTTAAATGTCCTTGGTCTCCACAAAATCCAAGTCCTTTTGAAATAAATCCAAATCCTCAATATTCCGAGTTTTCGCTCCAATTCAGATCTCCACAAAAATATTCTTAAATTTTTGATATCCCAAATATTCTAAATCCCTTTGATTTCCTCCATTCCCAAAATAGTCCAACTCCAAAAAATATTCCGATACCGCATTTTCCAATATTCCCAAAATATTCCAAATATTCAAATTATCTCAAAATTCCTTTGACTCCAATATTCAAAATATTCCTTAAATTCCCTGAATGTCCTAAATCTTCCAGTTTTCCAAATTTGGGTTTTTTCAGAAAACCCCCTTCTTCCTCTCTCCTTTTCCTTTCCCCCTTTTATCTTTTCTTTTTCTCTTTTTCCCTTCTCTTTCTTTCCCCTTCTTCCTCCTCCATCCTTCTTCTCCCCTCGTAGGTGGAGACCGAGCCCAACGCCTGCGCCCCCCCAAGCCTGGCTTGGCCTGCGCCATCGCCTCCCTCTGCCCATGCCATTTTGCCGTCGCTGTCACGCCCAGAAATTCACCAGAATTTCCAAAGCTAATTTGTGGAATAAGTCCTCGTCCAGGAATCAGCCGAGATACACAAATTGACAATTTGATAAACATAACCAAAACGAAATAACGATAAATACTTACAACAAAGGCACTTAGTCCTCACACAGAAGAAAACGGCAGCAGAACGGCAACTAGCGTAGCTTCAGCTCCAAACCACAGGCAGCTCAACTGGGGTATAAGCCAAACACCAAACTTCTCTTTCTCGCAAAGCTTCACTCTAAAGATTGCAATAATGCAAGACTGAGTACCACCCACCGTACTCAACAAGTCACACTACAAAATGCAATGTAATGCAACAGGATACCAAAGGAAAGGCATAATATGGCTTATTTGCATAAAACAGTATTTAAAACATTTGCATTCGAAATCAATAAAAACAGTATAGTTTAACTATTAATCAGTATTGAATCAACCACTGAACAACGCTCCAACGCAGTTCAGGCCCAAACCAAAACTTCTCCAAACAGGAGTTATCAATATTCCATCATTTATCATCATTATTAAGTAGTGTGGGACTAATCACAGAAACATTGCTAGGCCGCTCATTAACCGCGAGCACGGCTATTCGAATAGTTTTACTCTGGCCAGAGATGTACCAATTTACCCACAAGACACAATCTCAACATCATGTCAGCCATGCGTCGTGATACTTGAAAGTACCTGAATAGAGATTGTGATAGAACCCTCCATGTAATCCGCACAACAAGAAAGCCACCTGCTGGACCACCAGTTTTCGGCCAGAACTGATCGGGTTCTGAGTATGGGAAACGATCCAACGCCCAAGACATGGACTTATTGACGCAGCCATGGTGGTCTTATTGACACAGCCACAACACACCATGGTGGACCCCTGTTGAACGTACTACACATTGGATCCTACCATTACCCATGCTGGCTTATGGTTAGTACGAGTATTGCTTCGCAACAAGTAGTCCGCGAACCGGTCTTTAACTGTCATGAGCACCGCTAGCAACAATCACAATCCTGGTGCTCACAACCCACCATTCAGTCAAGTTTTAGTTATCACATTTTAATTAATCAACCACGACTCACGGTCGTGAAATTGTAGCCATTGTCCATTAATCATTGATAAATGATTCATTAACTTTCCCCACATAGAATGTCACTATAGTTTCTAGGCATGGCTAAGCAAATCCTAAATAATCTAGCTAGACCTTTAAATAGTCATCCAGCTAGTCAGTATTATTACCCGGGGTATCAAGGTGAAGGAATCAATATCGACATGGCCATAATAGTCAAGGATCATAGGATAGTAAATAAATACCCATATAATGACATTCAAAAGCATTTCATGCAATAACTTTAAAATAAAATACTTTCACAAATGGGATCAACATGCTCAAGGAAATTGTCGTGTGACTTGCCTTGCAATCACAAAAGTCTTCAAATACTCTTCCGAACTCTTCCGCAGACTCTGCAGTCTTCCGAAACAGCGATATACGCGACTACACGTAAAAAGATAACAAACCCTAAGAAACTCCAAATAAACAATACATAAAAATACATAAACAAGTAAATTATGATTTTAAATAAATTTAGGAAGAAGAACGGATCGATTCGGACTTCAGACGGAAAAGATATGGCTTTTGGAATATTGAATTCGGAATAATTCCGAAAAGAAATAGAAAAGAATATTCTCGGGAATATTCTCTGGATTTTGGGTTTAACAAGAATATTTTAGCTGTGTCACAGGAAAAGGACGGTCATTGAGGCCCACATGGAGTGACACACAAAGAGATAGAACCGCCGGTCAATGTCTGGGTTTTTGGTGGGCTGAGCTTATGGAACAGAGGGGTTTTGGTATACCGATGACAAGAATGGACACGTGGATAGAACCACTGAAGTGGCAGCTGAGGTGGCTAGGGCTGACATGGCTTTGACCGATTAAAAGGGTTAGACGGCTAAGGTGGCTCGGATCGACTTCGGATTATCGGACGATTGAGATTTATTGGGGCACTGTGCCTCGGGTCCCCTAGTCATGCACTGGGAGAAACACCGGGGCCCAGAGGTCACAAAGGAGAATACTGCTGAGGATGTCCGACGATGTGATGACGGTGTCCTATGGCATACAGAGGCAACAAGGGCGACGGACCGGGGATGGTGTGGCCAAGACGAGCCGGAGGGACACGGCGATGACGACAGACTTCGGGCTCACCGGCGGCACTGAATCAAAGAGACGGCGATGACGGCTCGTCGGCCGGGACAACGGCGAACAGGCGCAGGAGGTCAGAGCAGGGCGGCGGCTTCGGGTCACCGATTGTGAATGAAGGACGACGTCGATGGCGGCGGCGGAGGACGGCTACTCGACGGCGACGCTCGACGGAGACGCCAGGGACGACGCGACGACGACAGGCGGCTTCCCGGTCCGAGGCATCGAAGGAGGAAAAGAAGATGGGGGCATTGGGGACGACGGGGTGGATGCTCACCGGCGACGAGCGGTAGGCGGGGATGACGACGACCACAGCGACCTCTGTCGGCGGCAAGACAGAGACAGCCGGCAGGGCGGCGGCTGAGGCAGTTGGCGACGGCGGCGACAGCGCATGGGAGTAGGGGCGGCGGCGCTGGGAGCAAAAGAGGCAGCGGCGGCTGCGGAAGCAGAGCGGGGTGGCGGCTTGGCGGCGTGGAGAGGAGCAGAGCTGGCTAGGGCACAGGGCTGGCGGCTGTATCATATATAGGGGCGACGGCGGGTTCTCGCGCGCGGCGGCGCTTGCTGGGCTGGGCCGGCGGCTGCGGCGGACTGGGCGCAGGCTGGGCAGAGGCCGGGAAAGCGGCAGCGGCGGACCGGGCGCAGGCTGGGCCTGGGGCTCGGCTCGGGCGGCAAGAGAGGCAGCTCGGCCTCGGGAGGTAGAGGAGAGAAGAAGAAAGGATAAGGAGGAGGAATAGTGGCCCGGAGAGAAAAAGAAAAGGAAGGGAAAGAAAAAGGAAATAAAAGGGTAAGATTGGAAAGGAAAAATGGGAGTCTTTTTTCTGGAAAATTCCAATTTCGCAAAAATTGGAATTTGGGGGATATTTGTGGAATCTGAGTCGCGTCCTGGAATTTAGAAATTTCGGAAATATTCAGGACATTGGAATTATCTGAGTACGAGGATATATATATATATACACGTATATATATATTGGGAATCGAAGGGTATTTGGACGAATTTAGAAAACAAAAGTATATTTAGTAGGGTCCAGGAAATGGAATATTTTGTGGGATTCAGATAATGGAGAATATTTTCTCGAGAAATATTTGGGGAATAGAATATCATAATATTCAAGGAATATTTGGAGAATAAAATCGGATTATTCATCGGTTGGGAACTAGAGGGGATTTTCTGGTAACTGGGAAATAGAATATTCTGAATAAAATGTTTCGGGATTACGGAATTGACGAGGGTGTTTTATTGGAATCAGAATTTGGAGAAATCTCACACAATTGGAGATTTGGATTTGTTTCGACGGAAAAGGAGTTTAAGGGAATATCTGGGATTTATCTCAAAAGGAAATATAAATATTTCGAATACAAAGGATCTCGGATTGGGAGTCCAAAAAAGTTCTAGAGTTTCAAAAATGAATAAGTCCGGTAACTCCGAATTTAGGTTTTTGAGGTGACTTTAGGGTTCTGGGAACGACACAAAACCCTAGAGGAAAAAGGGAGTTAGAGTTTCTGATGAACGGGGAGATTTCAAAGGACTAAATCAGAAACGACCCGAACAGGGAAAAAGAAAAGGAATTTATTTTATATTTATTTACTTACTTTAGTGATCTTTATAGCATTAAGATTAATTTTGTAGCTCCGAAAAATCCGAGAAAATTTCAGAGAGTTTATTAAATCACGGGGAATTTACCAGAAGTAAATACCACCACGAAACACGAAGAATTTATTATTATAAATACTCAAACGCTTAAAATACTCCAACAAAACCCTTGGAATATAAAAGCATCCAAGTATTTATTTTAAAATTTAGCCTTGGGATTTTTAATATTGGAAATTTCAAAATTTTATTCAAACTCTTTTCTCAAACAAAAATATTCTAGTGTATTCTTGTATTTCTATTTACCCACGATAATTTTTAATTAAGACGATTTTCAGGGCGTTACAGTCACCCTGGCCCATGGACGCCGCCCCGGCCCGTGCCTAGCACGCCCACCGCTGCTGCGCCTTGGCCTGCTCTACCTGTGCCGCCGCCGGCTGTGCCTCCCTCCCCTATAAATACTAGCCCCGCGCCCCTGTGCCCTAATTCCCTACCGCCGCCGCCGCTGCCTTGCATCTCCTCGCCCTAAGCGCCCCTGTCGCTGCCGTTCGGGATCGTCGTCGGCGTCACCTCTGTGCCCGTCGCCCGCCGCCGGTGGGCAACACGCTGCGACTCTCTTCGCCGATCTGAGTCGCCGTCTTCGCCTTCCCCTAACCCGCTCTTGTGTCATCACCTCTGGGTGCCACGGCCGCCGCCGAACACCATCCTGGCGCCGCCGTCCTCCACCACCCAACGTCGTTGCCCTGCTCGTCGCCGCAGTCCGCCGCCGATCGTCGACCCAGGAGCTCGCCTCGGCGTCGAGCACCTCTACCCGCCAGCCGGCTCGCGCCATGGGCATGGGGTGTGCTAGCCCGACCCCGGGTCACTGACCGACATATGGGTCCCACCGACATCTTCCTCTTCTATGACCGACGGGTGGACCTCTTCGCGCAGATCCCTAAGCTCCCTCAACCGTCGGATCATCTCGAATCAATCTGAGCCGCTCGATCTCCATTAAAATCCTGAGCTAAATCCAAGCCGTCCATCTTGATCAGATCAGTCCAAACCATTGGATTTCCTTAATCCCATCACCCTGCCATGTCAGCCCTAAATGCCCAGTCATCATCTGACTCAGCTGCCACCTCAACTCCCCTGGCCACGTGGCCTTTCACCTTACCCCTGTCCACCGCTCCCCTCTCTCCTCTGTTCCATGGACAAGGTCCACCATCAGCCAAGTCTACGACAGTAGGCCTCATGTGTCAGCAATTTTCTAAAATAATTCTTTTAAATCCAAAAATCCAAGGAATATTCCCGAGAATATTCCTTTTCTATTTCTTTTTGGATTTTCTCTGAAATCAATCTTCCGAAGGCCATAACTTTTCTGTCCGAACTCCGAATCGACCCGTTCTTCTTCATAAATTCATCTAAAATCATGATCTACTTGTTTATGTATTTTTACTATTTATTTGGAGTTTCTTATTATTTTTCCTTGTTTTGCGTGTAGTCACATATTCTCGCTGTTTCAGTGGATCGTGAAGTATGAGGAAGAGGTTCGGAAGATTTATTGAAGAGTTTTCTATTATAAGGCAAGTCACACGTCAATTCCCTTGAGCATGTTGATCCCATTTGTGAAAATTATTTTATTTCAACCTTATTGCATGAAATGTTTTGGAATGACATTATTATGGGTATTTATATCCTATATTCCTTGATTATGGCCACTTTGCTATTGATACCGTTACCTTGATACCTTGAGTGATTAATGTTGACTAGCTAGATGACTATTTAATGATCTAGCTAGATTAATTAGGTTATTCTTAGCCAATGCATAGAAATTATAGCGTCATTTTATATAGGATAAATATTCATTCATTTATGGATAATTAGTGATTAATGGTTATATTTCTCACGACGGTTGGTCATGGTTGGTTTATTAATGGTCAACTAAAACTTGACTGATGGTGGGTTGTGAGCATATGGAATGGTGATGTTGCTAGTAGTGCTCATGTCAATTAAGGACTGGTTCACGGACTGCTCGTTGTGAAGTAATACTCGTACTAACCACAAGCTAGAATGGGTAATGGCTTGACTGAACGTGTAGCAAGTTCAATAGGAGGCCCCATGGTGTGATGTGGCTGTGTCAATAAGACCTCCATGGCAGTCGTCAATAAGTCTATGTTTTTGGGCGTTGGACCGTCTCCCTGTTGGATACTTGATCAGTTCCTGCCGGAGACAGGTGGTTCAGTAGGTGACTCTTTTGTTGGGCGAGTGGCATGAAAGTTCTTGTCACGGTTTTCCCCTTTGCAGTACCATGGTGGTATTTTGGAACATGGTGACATATGTAGAACCGTGTCTTGTGGGTAAATTGGTATATCTCTGATCAGAGTAAAATTGTTCGAATAGCCGTGCCCACGGTTAATGGGCGGCCAAGCAATATTTTTTGTGATTAGTTTCACATTACTCATTAATGGTGATAAATGATGGAACTTGATAGCTCCAGTTTGGAGGGTTATGGTTTTAGGCCTGAACTGTATTGAAGTGCTACTCAGTGATTGGTTCACTATTGATCAATGATTAAACTATACTGTTTTAAAGTTTTTTTAATATAAATATTTTAAATGTTGTTTATGCAAAAAAACCATACTATGTCTTTTCTTTGAAATCCTGTTGCATTATTTTGCATCCCATGAGTGGCTTGTTGAGTATGGTAGGTGATACTCAGTCTTGCAATATTACTATCACCAAAGTGAAGATTCGCGTGGAAGGAGAAGTTTAGTGTTTGGCTTATACACTAGTTGAGCTGCCTATAGACTTGGTGCTGAAGCTTCGCTAGGAATGCCGTTCCGCTATAGTTTTCATCTGTGTGAGGACTAAGTGCCTCTTTTGTAAGTATTTATCGTTATTATGTTTTGGTTATGGTTATGAAATTGTCGGTTTGTGTACCTCTGCTAATTCCTGGACAAGAACTTAATGCACAAATTAGCTTTGAAAATTTTCGTGAATTTCCGGGCGTGACAGTTCTAAAGTAACCTTATCCCCTCATCTTCTTCTTCCCCGCAAGACACTTCACTTCACCCGCAATACGTGTGTCACCGCCTCCCACGCCTCCGTGCCTCAATGGTGAAAGCCACCAACGGCACTGGCGAGACCTATGAGATTGGCTCCCTTTCTCTCCCCTCCTCCCCTAACCCCTTTTCCTCCTGAAGTGAGCGGCGACAAGGTGCCCCTGTCCCGCCGGTCTTCCTCGTCTCCGGCGATTCGCTCCGCCGGATCTGTCCCCGCCTCCTAATCACTCTTGTTCCCACGCCACCACCACCGACCCTACCCATCACTATCCTCCATCTCCTTGACTCCAGTGGCGCCTTTGGTGCCTTGCCACCCACCGTCGGTCTTTCACTACCCGGCCATCCCTCTAAAAGCCACCCTGACCGTGCTCATACCCCCCTTTCTACCACCTCAACCCTGAAACCCTAATCCAATGAAGCTGTCGAAGTTTAGCATCGCGATCTCCTTCATTCTCCTCTCTCTTATCACTCCCAAGATCTAGAGGTTAAAGTCACAATTTCAGTTACCTAAAACCTAGAAATCCCCTTTGAAAAAAGGTTACGCAAGTGTTTGTTTTTAAAATTGTATTAGTGGGTTCGTTTATGCAAAACAAAAAATGCAAGTTTCAAGATACTATAAGAAACAAAAGGTTAGGATAGGAGATAGAATGTGTCGGAGGATTAAACCTCGACGGCGGGAAGTCGGGAGACCCCCTTTTGAGATTCGGCCAGGGGAGTAGTTCTCAGGCGGAGCCGGCTTCGGGTGTAGCAGAAAGATAGGCGAAGAAGACGTAGAAAAGACTGCAGGGTTCGGACCGTCCACAGCGGGCCCGGACCGTCCAAACCGCGGTGAAGCAGAGGACGGAGGCTGAAGGGTCCGGACCGTCCGAACCGGGTCCGGACCGTCCGAACCGAGGAGATCCCGCGGGGAAGACGATGAACAACACACACGAGGGAGACGCGAGGATTTATACAGGTTCGGGCCGCCGGAGCGTAATACCCTACTCCTGTGTTTTGGACTATGAGAGAGAGAGAGATGAATGTGGTATTGTGGTTTACAAGGAGGGCCCCGGGAGCTCGGAAGCTCACCGGGAATCCGGAGGTGGCGTCGGTTGTTCTACCAGCGACCGGACTCGAGGAAGGAGAGGGAGATCTCTGTTGTCTAAGGTTGGAGCTTCAGCTGCCTGTGTTCGTCTACAGCATGGATCCTCCTTTATAGGCGAGGGGAGTCCACAGTGCCCCGTACATAGAGAGAGAGGTTGCTATGTCCTGTTGCACGCTCATGGCCGCCTGCTGCGCCGCGCCGGAGAGACGTCCAGTCGCCCACGCCCGCTTGCTGAGCCGTGCGGGAGGCACGCCGGGTCGCCCGGTCGCCCGCTGCGGGCGGCTGGTCTGGTCGGCCCCTTGCTGGGCGGCTGTGTACGGCTACAACAGCGCACCCTGTTGAGAAGTGAGAGTGCACGTCGCTGTGTCTCGGACTGTGCAGGGAGCAGGCCCACGGGGGGCCGTCTTGAGAATCCACGCGCGTCCCACCGGGTGGCGGGGCGCGGCACGCCCCGTCGCCTGTCACCCGGGTCTAGGGGCGGCGCCCCCGGGCACGGGGAGGCGCTCCCGGGGCCGGGGGCGACGCATCCGGGCGTGGGGGGGCGCGCCCTGGGCCCGGACACCGTGCGGGAGACACGGCCGGCACGGGGAGGCGCGTCCGCGGCCGGGGGCGACGCATCCTGGGACCGGGAGGCGCGCCCGGGCCCCGGACACCGTGCGAGAGACACGATCGTAGCCGGTCGTCAGTCGTGCAGGACGTGGCCCCGGGGAACTGACGTGGCAGAAGACCCACGCGTCCCCGGCGACTGTGGATACCCCCAGTCCCGTTTCGCCGACAGAATGGATTAGTAGATTTGTTTTCATTTTTTCAATTAAATTAACACTCCACACCTCAAAAAACTATATCTCCCTTCCATCTCACCACATTGCATGCCTACTAATTTCTTCTTGGATCATGCTCAACCTCCTACTCCTTCTTCATCCTTATTAGTGAGCTTTGTGTCCTATTGTCTCTCAACTATCATTGTGTCAAACCCATACATCAATTTTCGTCTTACTTCACTATTTTCCTAGTATGACGCCCCACTATATTGCCTACTACATCACTAGGGGACCCCTACCCTTGAGAGTTCTACCCCTTTTTTTTTTCTTCCGTTCTTTCCCTAACCCCTACCTTTTTAAACATCAACTAATGTTGACACCATCAATACGCCTTAAAATTTGGGACGGAGGGAGTATAATGAATATCAATTGATGATAAGGGAATTCTCCAAATATAGTGCTTAAAACATTGCCTTAATTTTGGGGCATGCCCTTATTTTTCCCAAGGATTAAAATTGGAAGTTGTTTAGCTTTGTACATTTAGCCAATAACAGCAATAGCCACTGTGATTAACTTGATGATTTAGTATGTTATCCGTTTTTAAATATATGACGTTGTTGAATTTTGCACATGACATTTTACCATTCATTTATCTTATTGAAAAGACTATGTAAGTATCATTTATTTTATCATGACTTGTTTTATTATTAAAGTTACTTTAAACATGACTTATATTTTCATATGTTTTTACTAAATTTTTAAATAAAACGAATAACCAATCATCATGTGCAAAAGTCAACATCGTTATGTATTTAAAAACGGAGGGAGTATAAGCCAAGCCACATAGTGTCGACGTACCATTAGCATTATGTAGGGAAGCTAAGCGCGACTGCAGCGTATAAGTGGACCAACCCATGAACCCACTTAGTCAATTAAGTTGGTAATCCACGGACCAACCCATTTACTTGGCCTATAAGGGCTCCTTTGAGTTGGAAGATTGGCGAAAGATTTTTGGAGGACTCAATTTTTTAAGTATTTTTTCCTATAGACCCCTTTGATTCATAGGAAGATGATAGAAAATTTTTCATAGGATCGTAATCGTAGGGCCAATTGCATGGAAAAATAAGCAAGAGGTTAGACTTCTTAGAAACTTTCCTTTGGTTCAATTTTTCCTATGGTGCAACCAAAGGGATCATTCTCCTGTTTTATGTGTTTTTAATTTTTATAGAACTAGCAAGTTGCTCGTGCGTTGCAACAGGGTATTTAAATTAAAAGGTTGTTTAAAAAGATCTCCTAAGTAATTTACATATAGAAAGTCTTTTAGAAAATTAGACCGTTCATTAGTTTGAAAAGTGTGCCCGCGATAGAGAAAAAGAGCTTGCATTGGTCTGATTTTTCATTATGAGCCGCCTATTTATCAAAGGCTGGGCTGTTCAGCCCATTTATCGAGTTACTATTACGAACCGCCGCCTTGTCGACCGAGAAACAAATACGCGCTTTCACAGGGGCTTCTCTACAATTTTGTGGCCCAACAACACAACACAACCGTGTCGTCTCGTCGAGGAGAGAAGAGAAGAGGAGAGGAGTCCGTCTTGCCGCCTAGGGTTTCCTTCTCAATCACGCCGGAGGGAGGGAGAAAGGGAGTAGAGAAGCGACCAAGAGGCAATGACGACGGTGGCCGACCTGGGCATCGGCCAAGGACGACAACGAGCAGGGCAGCACCCGTATCTTCGGGCCCTCGCAGAAGTACTCCTCCCGCGACCTCACCGCCCACACACCCTTAAGCCTAGGTATTTTCCCTCATCAATCTATCGAACCGAATCGATTTTTAGCTATGTTGGGATTGCGCGTGCTTCGTTGTGCAGAGATGTAGATTCGATTTTTATGTTTCGGACGCTGTCTAAATTTGGGGATGCTGACATTAGCGACGGACGAACGAAAACACTATAAATTTTTTATAAGAAACATGCTACTTTAGTTCCTACATTTCTCTATTCTTTTAGTTCTGTGTTTAAAAGAGGGTCCAAGTGAGCTTGTGGGCCGATCCTACTACACCCTCGACCCGCCTAGGTCCAATCCGAGAGCATTTCTACTTTAGTAGTAGGAGAAAATACTCGAGCTTTGGCTACGCGGCGGCAGCGGGCAGGCAGCCAGGAGAAGTCAAGTGGCTTTGCTAATTGCTACGCGGCACACAACAAGAGCAGCAGTGAACGGCGCCGGTAGTGCCGTGGGGGTGGGTGCTGACTTTGGCTGGAAATGATGGCGATCTTTTGTCCGTCTAGAGCGTTTGTACGTGGCGAGCTGGCAATGATCATGTCCACGATACGTGTATGGTAGTCCACCTGCCTACGTGCACCAAACCGCACCTCCGCACCAAAAGAATTAATAGTTTTCGTTTCTACCACACCGGTTGCTAGATCACAGCCGAATGATCTTCCTCTTCCATGTCAGTAACCTTTTCGACCTTACGTTGCATCAAGATCACTGCACTTTGCTGGCGGTGATTCGTTGCACGACATTTGACACGTACACTCACCTTCATGCTTGATGCTTGTTCATCATCGCACAAATTGTTATCCCGGCCGGAGGAGGCCAAATTAGGCTGTGTTTCGGAGGAAAGTTTGGCTGGTGGCTACTTTCTTATTTATCGTTAGCATATTTTTCGAGCAGTACGTTTTATAAAAGAAACTCTCTATATAGAGTTTTTAAAAATTTTAAATAAATCTATTTTTTAAGTTTTTATACGCTTAAGATCTTTATCCATTTTGCATTCGCACGATCATATCGGACAAGATCGATGACGACGACCCCTGCGTCGATTTTGGCGAGCCCCGGCCGGTCGCGTCGCGCAGCCGAGAGTAACCGTGGGCGGCCGCCGGCGGTGTGAGCGTATGAAAGCCGCCCGTACGTGCGCGACGCGACGGCGGCCGTGTGACACTAAGACAGCGCGAGTGGTCGGCGACCTTTTTCTTCCTCTGGCGTGGCAGTATAGATGGCCAGATGGGCCAAGCCCATTGGGCGGCCCGAGGCACGGCCCGAAAAAGCCTGGACCGAACACGGCACGGCCCGATATGAATAGTGCCATGCCGGCCCGGCCCTATCCATCGGATAGTGCCTGGGCCACCAATTCGGCCCATAGTGCCGGCCCGGGCACGGCACGATTTTTGGGCCGGCACGATGGTGGCCCGGCTCCCCAGCCTGGCCTGCCTAGCCGTTGGCCGGCCTGCCAACGGCCCTGGCCTGCTAGCCGTTGGAGGCCGGGGCCCGGGGGGGGGGGGAGGGGGGGCCGGGACTATATATGCCGGCGCCACTGGCTCCCCGCTCCTAAGTCCCGACCCCTAAACCCTAGCGTCGCCTCGCCTCCTCGCTCGCTCCGCCGCTCACTGCTCTAGATCTAGAGCCCCTCCCGTCTTCTCCCTCGCCGGCGGCGGCTCTCCGCCTTAGCGTCGCCGCAGGCCGGCACGGCACACTCCACCAGAGCTCCTCCCGCCTCTCCCTCTCGCCTCTCCTCGCTCGCTCCGCCACGCGCCACTCTAGATCTAGAGCTCCTCCCGTCTTCTCCATCTCCGGCGGCGGCTCTCCGCCTCTACGCCGCTGCCGGCCGGCACGGCACACTCCGCCAGAGCTCCTCTTGTCTTCTCCCTCTCTACTTCCTCTCCTCCTCTCCTAATCTCTGGTGAACAGATCCTCGAATCTGTCCCTAATCCCTAGTCTCCATCTCGTCATCTCCTAGATCCGTGACTCGTCGACCTCGCCGGCGCTTCTGGTGCTCCGGTTTCACAAGTAAGTGTTCGGACCCCAAACCCTAACCCTAGATCTGTTCATGTGTTCTTCTGTTCATGAGTTCTTGCTCTTCCTGACTTCCTCTCTTTCTTCTTCTTGTTCGCGCAGCCGTTGAGGAACCAGAGGGCCGGGCCGGAGCCGTTGTTCGTCCACCTCGCGCAGCCGTTGAGGAACCAGAGGACCCCCTCTGGTGCTCCGGTTCCACGATGGACGGCTCGAGCAGGACGGCGCCGACGAGTACCAAGGGCACTCCATCAACGATGATCTTCGGATGATGGGCCAGACTGGAGATGATGAGAGTGACCGCGGCGATGGACGATGAGCTGTTCGGTCGCAGCGCAGCGATCCCATCGACGTTTGTTGGCGATGATGGGGCTGGTGCTGCAACTGCTCCTGCGGCGGCCGATCCAGAGACCGTGAGCACGGGGGGCAACAAGAGGACCCGTCCATCCACCTCTGAAGCCTGGAATGATTTCGAGAAGATCTTCAAGGTAATCAACGGTAAGAAAGTAAGGGTTGGTGCCAAGTGCATTCATTGTGGCAATCAGTACTCTGCCTTATCCTCTGGTGTGCACTGGCCATCTCTTGCGGCATGTTGATAATGCCAAGCGAGAAAGGAAAGTCTCGCGTGTCTCAGTCTTTGCTTAAGTTCGATTCAGATGGTAATGTTCGTCACTGGAGTACAGTCCTGCTGTTGCACGTACACAGCTTTGTCGTTGATTGCTAGACTAGATCTTCCTCTCTGTTTGGTGAATCTGATGCATTTGAGGAGTACATTAAGGTTGCACATAATCCTAGGTTTGCTTCTGTCTCGAGGCAAACCACCACTAGAGATTTTGTGAATTACTTTAATGATTGCCGTGGTAAGCTTATAGAGTCTTTAAGCTCTAGTATTTCTTCTGTTGCTATTACATCTGATATTTGGTCTGGTAATGCTAAGGAAGACTACCTTAGTGTGGTTGCTCATTATATTAGTTCTGATTGGCAATTAGAGAAGAGGATCATTGGTATGAGGCTCATTGATGAATCCCACTCTGGTCAGAACATTGCTGATCGTGTGACTTCTGTGCTTGAGGAGTATAGTTTATGTGCAAAGGTTATCTCTGTTACTTTAGACAATGCATCTGCTAATACTAATGCCATTGACAAACTTACACCTGCACTGTCTATTTATATTGGTGATCTGTTCTTGCATCAGCATTGTGCTTGTCACATTATTAACCTGATTGTAAAGTCTGCATTGTCTGAGATTAAGAAATACCTTGAAGCATTTAGAACTGCAATTTCTTTTTTAAACTCTTCTAACCAGCGCATTGCTGCATTTAAGAGGTATTGCATTGCTGTTAATGTGAGGCCAAGAAAGTTTGGATTGGACATGGATGTGAGGTGGAACTCTACATACCTCATGCTTAAGCATCTAGTCCCTTACAAGCAGACTTTTGGTGTGTTCATTGAGACTCACTATCCCAGGGGTGAAGATGAGCCTTTACTTTTGACAGAAGATCATTGGTACATTGCAGAGAAGTTTTATTATTTCTTGAATTGTTTTATGATTCAACTGTTTCACTATCTGGTGTCTATTATCCTACATCTCCACTAATGTTGCATCATCTTATTCTGATATCTAAGCATCTAAAGACTTATGAAAATGATAGATTGCTTAGACATGTGGTTGTGCCTATGAATAACTACTATCTTAAGTACTGGAGGGACATTCCATTGCTTTATTCTGTTGCATTTATCTTGGATCCTAGAGCTAAATTGAAAGGTTTTAGCAATGTGCTTAGGTTATTATCTAATTTTACTAGTACTGATTATTCAGCTTACTTCACTGAGGTAAGAGCCCAACTTTCTACCATCTTTAAGAGGTATGATGACAAGTTTGGTGCAGTTAAGTTGCAAAGGCCTTCACAGCCCTCTAGTTCTGGTAAGAAAAAAAGTGCCTGGGATGATATTTTTTCTGATGGTGCTGGTGATGATACACCTGACTTTGGACTTGGTCCTGGTCCTGGTACTTCTTTGAGTTCTTTCTGCACCCCCATTCCTACTCTATCTAGAAGAACTTCTGCTAGTGCCTTGCTGCATGCAGCAAGCATTGGAGCAACTGGTATTGGTTGTTTCTGAACTCTCTTCTTACTTGGACAGTGACACTATCAACCACCATGATGATAGCTTCAACATCTTGAATTGGTGGCATGAGCACAAACTTACATACCCAGTTCTTTCAATTTTAGCTAAAGATGTTTTGACTGTGCCTGTTTCTACCATATCTTCAGAATCTGCTTTTAGTACAACTGGCAGGATCATAGAGGAGCGGCGGCGTCGGCTGAGTCCTGAGATGGTGGAGATGCTCTCCTGCATCAAGGATTGGGAGGCTGGAGCAGCAAGACTACAGCACATGGTGGAGGACAAGGAACTTGAAGATAGTTTTGAAAACTTATATCTTGATCATGATTTAAATGTGTAATCTATGATGGAACTGTATTGCAATAATGGTGAACTGTATTGAGCTGGGCTGTACTCTTTTTTCCTATCTAGGGTTTCTCACGAGGTGTGAGTTTTACCTAGATAGGTTTTTAATGAGGCAGCCATTGCACCAGCTCAAACTTAAAAACATTGTTTTTGTGGTCTGTGATGTGATCTGTGATCTGTTGAGATTTCTGGATGATTTGATGATTTCTGGATGTAATGTGATTTGTTGAGATTGTTCAAGTAACTGATGATTTCTGGATGTAATGTAATCTGTTGAGAACTTTTTGAATCTGTGAATTCTATTGAATAATTCAAATTTTTGAACTTGAATGAGTGGTTGATGCCTTTAGTGCCTAGACTGGCACTAAGCCCGGCGGACCTGGCGGGCCATTGGGCCAGCACGGCACGGTTTTAGGGCTGTAGGGCCGTGCCTGGGCCAAGAAATAGGCCCGACGTGCCGGCACGGCATGGCACTATCAGGCCACCGTGCCTAATAGTGCCGTGCCGCATAGTGCCGTGCCACTATCGTGCTAGGGCCGGGCCGGGCCGGGCGGCCCGTTTGGCCTTCTATACGTGGCAGCGTGGCGTGTGAGAGCTGTGGATTCAAAGGATCTGGACCAGGGCTGGGCTGGGCCGCCGTCTCGTGTCCAGTATGACACCACCATGCACCGATCGATTTTTGGGCCAAAGCCGGCCTCAAGAGCAGGACAAATTTGGACGGAACACTCCTCCCCATCGAGTTTTTACTGTTACTAATTTATTTATTTTTTAATTTACAAAACTAATTTTTGATTTCGTTTATTTGCAGAAGTAAACTCTTGCCGCCGTGGGGCAGGGCGGTAATTAAAACCCGTCGTGGCCCAGGACGGCGAATGGCCTGGGCCCACCTCGGCGTCACCAGGCCGTGACGGCGGCCCACGGCGTCAGTCGGCCGGGGTGCCCGTGCCTCTTCCTCCCCGCGTGCCCATGCCCGTGCCCGCGCCCGTCCCCGCGTCCGCGCCCGCGCCCGCGCCCGTGCTTGTCTCCCGCTCTCTCTCTCCCTGCTAGCCCTGGGACCAGTTAACCGAGAAACCGATAACCGAACCGAACCGAACCGAACTAACCGAATAAGTCGGTTAATTCGGTTTTCGGTGTTCGGTTTGGTTCTTGTTTTTTGTTTGTGCGGTAGTCGGTTTTCGGTTCGGTTTTTAAGTTCTATTAACCGATCTACCGAAAAACCGAATAACGTCCCGTGCCCGCCGCCCGTGCCCTGCGCCCCGCAGCCGCCCGCCCGCCCGTGCCCCGTGCCCCGCGCCCAGCGCCCGATCGCCCGCCGCCCGTGCCCCGCGCCCCGCAGCGCCCGTGCCCCGCGCCTCGCAGCGCCCGGTCGCCCGTGCCCCGTGCCCCGCGTCCCGCGCCCCGCAGCCGGGCGGGCGCGGGGACGGGGACGGGCGCGGGCGCGGGGACGGGCACGGGCACGGGCACGCGGGGAGGAAGAGGCACGGGCGGCCCGGGCCATTCGCCGCCGTGGGCCGCCGTCACGGCGCCGCGGCCCCAGGCCATTCGCCGCCCTAGGCTACGGCAATTTTTAAACACCGCCCTGACCCACGGCGGCAAGAGGTTACTTCTGCAAATAAACGAAATCAAAAATTAGTTTTGTAAATTAAAAAAAAATTAAATTAGTAACAGTAAAAATTCCCTCCCCATCTACAGGTGTTTCTGTTCGTAATGTAACGAATTGGGCTAACGGCCCGTTCGAGTTACATATTAGGATAAAATCTCCTCGTTTTCCGTATGCACGCTTCCCGAACTGCTAAACAGTATGCTTTTTTTAAAATTTCCTATATAGAAGTTGCTTTAAAAAATTATATTAGCCTATTTTTTTAAGTTTTCAATAGCTAATACTTAATTAATCATACGCGAATGGCTTATCTTGTTTTATGTGATCTCATTTTTCTTTCTCTTCCCTCACCTTTAAACTAAGCCTAAATCTTCTTCTTCTTTTGCAAGTTTTTTCTATTCGAAATTTTCTAAATCAATACTACTCCCTCTGTTCAAAAATATAAGATGTATTTGATTTCTATACGGTCTCTAACATTAACCATTAATTTTTGGAACCGCCTATTGATCAAATGCTTAAAAAAATGAATCCATCAATCGATTGTAATTGCACATATTTATGACTGAGTTACACAAATTTATAATTAAAGTTGTGCGTAATCAATAATGACAACTACAATAAGTTGAAAGTGCAACCTAGGACTCTTCCCCATCCTGAATCTCAAAGTTCCATTCAACGGCCAGCGTTGATGTTTGACAGAATCCAAAAAATCAAATATTTGATCAATAGTAAATATGTTGATTTTTTATAAAATATCATCAACAATCACAAAATTAACGTCACATGAAAATATTATCCGATATGAATCTATGATACTATATACATGATATTAAATACATATGTTTTATTTAATTATTAGTTAAAATTTTTAAATATTAATTTTACGAAAAATAAAAAGCCTTATATTTTCAAACGACGATAATATTACTCAAGAATATGAATCAACAGGGGTTCACTTAATTTAGCTCCACGCGCGGGAAAACACATGCAACCATGCATGCACGTAGACACCGCTCCACCTCCCCTCCTCTCCAGCCACCATTAATTAACTGTAACCATCCTAATTACCTCCTAATCACACTCCTAACCTCTCTTGCTCAACAACCCCCTCCCTATATAAACTGCTTGTCCTCGTCTTCTCCTCCAAGAAGGCGCAAAGCATCCGAGAGATTGGCCAACCTCTCGCTCCCGAATAATCAAGAGCTACGACTCCGACTAATAAACTCCTCTCGATCGCGCGGCGGCGCGGCTCGTCGGAGAAGAAGAGGAAACCAAAACCAGGCCGGCCGGTCGGTCTCCACCACCTCGTCACACACCGTCAGCGGCACGTACGTCCACGACGACGACCATGGAGATGAAGAAGATCGCCTTGGCCGCCCTCGTGGCCGCCGCGTCCGCCACCGCCGTGCTCGCCTCCGAGGCGCCGGCCGCTGCGCCTGGCCCGGGTAGCAGCAGCGGAGCCTCAGCCGCCGCCGTGGCAACCGCACCCCTCGCCCTCGTCGTCTCCTTCCTCGCCTGTTACCTCCATTAGTTAGTCATAGCAAGCAACGTGTTATGCATGGGCGCCTATCTAGCGTGATGGACTGCGAGGGAAGAACAGAGAGAGAGCAGCATTGCAACGCGTGTTCGCAGGAGTACGTGCTTACGCAATGCTGTTCTTGCGTGCTAGTAATCTGATTGCAACATGCAGGGTGGATTGATGGTTGTTTGCTATATATATATCGTTAATTACCAACGGTTGATTAACCATCTGAAATATATTGCATGTACCATTGCGTTCTGACATGCCAAATTGCCAATTTGTTCTTCTTGCTTTCTTGGAGTCGACATTTAATTTTCTCCTGTTTAACTTGCTATGTCAATCTGTGATCAACAATATTACTCCATAGGCCCAGGAACACGATAAGCTGTGCTGTTCCGGCCTTGTTCAGTCACAACACGGCAGCCTAAACAGGGCCATTGCTGGGCTGTACAATGTACACGCAATACTGGCCCAACAAGATGCCAGGCAACTGCAGCCAATTTCTTCACTCCGTTGCTGCTGATTAATTACTTTCTGCTGTTCCTCGTAATCATCGATCAGCTAGCGATGTGTGTACTTCTTGTGGGTGTTTGAAGGCTGATTTGATGTTTGGTTCTTTGCCACAATCATAATAGTCTTTTTTTCCCCACGCCTTCTGCATGCATCGAACATTTTTGCTAGAAAAGAAGTACGCCAACCTGTATATTTTTTGTCGCTTAAACTGGGTTAATTAGGACCCAGCTAGTCAGAAACCAAAGTGTCACATCCCATATATAGGTCATATAGTTGTTTACTGTGTTCGTTCTTAAAAGATTGTGTTTTGCTCTGAATCTGGACAATATAAGTAAGAAAATAGTCTTTTTAAAAAAAGGGAGTACCTTTGTGATGCCTCAGATCGAATAATTGCTCTATTTGGCTAGCAAAACACGCATGCACATGCATGGACTAAATTAAGCTAATACCATGCATAATTTAATATACCTCTGCTCTTAAAAATGTACGCGTCGTTAACTTATGGACATAACATGACCAATCGTGATAATTTTGTAAAAGATATATAGAAATTATTTATTTTGTTGTAATTTGTTTTATTATTAATATAAATATTATACTTTAAACATAACTTATTTTTTTCATATTTATACTAAATAAAATAAATGGTTAAACGTTATATCTAAAAGTCAATAGTGTCGTATATTTTAAAAGGAAAAGTTCATTTTACTCCCTTAAATTATTTTGTTAGAGCACTTAGCCCCTAAACTATTTTTTGACTTATTTTACACCTCAAACTATTGAAAACGGTTCGCTTTCCTCCTCCCGATGAATTTTCTTTTTTTTGTTTTTCTCCATATAACATGTATTTTGCATTAAAATTTGGTAGGATATCACATGCATTACAATTTACGTCTCAAAATTTTTTTAGAATTTTTATCACTATTTGCATAGGCTGGAAGTACTTAAGACTAATTTAATCATTGAGATTTTAAAGTTAAAACAAAAGGTCATGAAAAAATTTAAAAATATTTTTAAACTTTGGTAATGATACACATCTATGGTTCTAAAAGAATTTAGCTTAAAATATAACCTATATAAAGAGAAAAAATATCATTAAGAGTAAAATAAACCATTTTCAATAATTTAAGTGGTAAAGTGGGCAAAAAAAATAGTTTTGAGACTGAAATAGTTTGAGGAGGTAAAATAGATCTTTTTCATTTAAAAACGGAGGAAGCATGAATATGAATGGCAGCTAGCTTTAAATTTTAAGTTCACAAGGATATGCAGGGGAAAGGGGCCCAAGTTTGCACGTTTTGTGCGGATCTGTTCTCCTTTCGCAGCAAATCGACCTTGACGTGCCGGCGATCAAATTAAAGCGGATATACATGACCAGGCCACAAAGCTATAGCTAGCTAGCCTACTACTACTATCTTGAAAGTATTAAGGCGACCGTACGTTGCTCACTCTTCTCTAGGCTTGCTAGTACCTGCACAGTAACGAGCAGGCAGGAGTATCTTTTTCGTTGCACTTGCATGCCAAGAGACACCGATCACTAGCAGGTCTTACGGTTTGAGAGAGAGGTTAACCCTATAATAGTATCACGGTTATAACGATAATCACATAGTTGTCTTAAAAATCAAGATAATAAAAACCAAAAGGCTTTAAAAACCGAGAGGGGTACCGTATGATATTATAAACCCTAATCACTGGTAGCATGTTCTTTTGGACACAAATATACATACAATTTTCTTCAGTAATATATGTTGTAATATATTGTAAAGTAAAAAACAGAGTATACTCTCCGACAAAAATATAGATATAGAA
Organism: Oryza meyeriana var. granulata; assembly: GCA_003991445.1. Taxonomy (NCBI): domain Eukaryota; kingdom Viridiplantae; phylum Streptophyta; class Magnoliopsida; order Poales; family Poaceae; genus Oryza; species Oryza meyeriana. The sequence goes on along the minus strand of RYFJ01002409.1, from coordinate 210,663 downwards.
TTCTTATCCATCGACAAATATTACACGCACACACCGGTAACATATGTATTCCCTTCGTTTTAAATTATTTGTCGTTCTAGCTTTATCCTAAGTCAAACATTTGTATCTTTAACCATGAATTTCTAAAAAATCCTATAGTTTAACAGCATGTGAATTATATATTATAAAATCATTTCTCAAGATGAATCTAAAAATATAAATTTTATGATGTTAAACTATATGAATTTGTAGAAATTGATAGTTAAAGATACAAACATTTGACTTAGGACAAAACTATAATGATAACTAATTTAAAACGGAGGGAGTACTAATAATTGACAATAAATAATGCATCCTATATATTATATTGTCCTTGCCCCTTCACTATCCAGTTCTGGACATGATGAATGCGTAGTAGGATTTTATTGACTGTTTGCATTGTTCTCATTCCATGGACCATCATCATGACATGTCGGCCTCTATGGCTAGCAAAAAAAAAAAAAAAGCATAGATGGACTTATCACTTCTAAGCTAGGATGCTACTCACGCTATCTACAAATATAAATATTTTTAGCGTTTAAAATTTATCTATAAATATAAGCATTTTTGAAGTACTATTTGAGTTTTAAATTAAAATTAATCTAGCTCCACACAATTAAGTAGAAAACTGAACTAGTCCAGAAAGCTGATGCTATTTTCTTTTTTCCCACTTTTTTTTTCACAAAAGGCTATAATACTTAATTTCTTTGAACCTAGATTCCACCGGTTTTCAACCACAAAAATACCATGGTGGTTCCCATTTTCTCTTTGTGATTACATGAAAGACGTATACGCACAATACAATCACCACCATGTATGAAGACCACAGTCACACACATGTGAGATGGTGATTGAGTCCCCTTTAACATTTGCTCAAGAGATGAGGACTAACGATAGATCCATGAACCTCACTAAATTTTTTTATAAAAGTGCATCCATGTGTGCATAATTATGGGTGGAATTTTATGGTCTTTAAGAAGTACCAAAGTTTTAATATAAAAATTTAGTACCTCTTGTTACCTTAGGTACTAAGAGATACTAAATTTTACAATAGAAAATATGGCATTACCACCGGGTAATTACTCAAGGGCCGTTAAACCACTCTACTTATGGATAGTATGATTTAAACCCTAGTGGATGTAGTCATACATGCATTCACGACTTCACCATTGCACCTATAGTGCTCGCAGTGGTTCTCATCAATTTTAATCTCTCACATATAGTCGGAGATTAGATGCTGTGTATTACACATGGAAAATATGATTGAGTTTATACATTTCATGTGCACATTAATTAACTACTCCCTCCTATAAGAAAAGTCGTTTTAGACTTTCCAAAGTCAACACTATACAACTTTAACTACTTAGTTAGTTAGCATAAGTTAAAAGTAGTTACATAAGCTTAATATTATGAAAGTCCTTGTTATGACAGACTTGAATATATCATTTTCATATAAAATTCTATTTTTCAAATGATTTTTATGGTCAATGTTAACTCACGTTGATTGCACGCATTCTAAAACGACTTGTGTTTTGGACTAGAGGAAGCAATAGTAGCAATGATTAATACTGCTATAGCAGTATATTGCTCTGTAATCCTTGTTACACTACTAAGAACAACACATATGTACCACTCTATCAGTGCCGGTTTAGGAAAACCCAGCACTAATATGGGTTTCCCACTTAAAAAATGGTTTGTGCCCTCCACAATCAGGAAACAAGCACTGACATCCCCTCATCAGTGCCGGTTGACATCCCGAGGGGACAACCAATCAGTCTCGGTTCTTCCTCCTAACTGGCACACACTGATACGGCCCATATCAGTACCGGTTAAGGAGAATTGATGTGGCTTTAAGTTGATTCGCCTTCTCTTTGTCCTCTCTCGATCCCAGCTCTCCCCCACCCTTCGTTCTCCATCGTCTATTTCATCTCTCCCAGGCCACACCCAATCCCAGCCAGCGAGCGGTGGCCACCTCACCCCGACGGCGGCCACCGGATCCACGTCTTCCTGACTTGGCAACTGCTCCCTCCACCTTTCCTTGCCGCCACTGCTAGGCTATGCATGGCGGCAGTGACGATTCGTGCGTGGCTAGCTCGCCTCCGTGGTCGTGCCTGTGGCTGCGCCCCGGGAGGTCAAGACCAAGGCGGAGGCCGACACTGCCTAGATCTGCGAGATAGTAGGCTAGTATCTAGCAAACTAGAAATCAGCCGATGAAGTGTTTGATTCGTCGCTTCGTCTCCATAGCATTTGTGTCTAATACTCTTGAATTCTCCAAATATGATTGATTTTGCTCTCATGGTGGTAGGCTGGAGATGATGTGTGATGTGGTTCAGTTCCTTTTTTTTGGACTTGTGATTCCTTTTTCTTTTGACTTGAAGCATGTATAGATTCTAGGATGTGAATGATTTTGATTCTGGGATTTAGTTTCTCTAATCCTCTAGCTCGAAGAGCTGGCTCGTCAGTGCTTTCTTTTTTCACTCGTGGAAAGCCATCATAGCCGGTTCTCACATCTAGCACCGGTGATCCTATCGCATCAGTGCCGGATATATAGTGCTGGTTCCAAAATCGATATTAATTGTTTGACCTTTTAAAACGGGCACCAATGTACTGTTATGTAATGTAGTAGTGTTCGTTCATATGATCATGCACAATTAATGTATAATGCATGAGCCAATCCGGGATACAATTAAACAGCTACTACCAATTAAAGGCTAACAGCCCCCTGCATATTTGGCCAAACAATAAGCATAACTTCCATTGATGCAAAACCATCACGTCGAAATAATGAAGATCCAAATGAAAAGGAGATGAAACTACTAACAAGACGCGATGAGACTGACATGGCACTGTTCATTTGTACCTCGTGTCATCGATCGCAAATAATTAATGTATATATTATATACCGTAAGTGTGCAATGGGTTGGCAGGCATAATTAATCAAGCAAGCTATTCAATGGAGGATATAATGCTCGTGCTACAGTATGCTAGCTACATACATATAGCAGAAGCAAATTGATCGAGTTCGTTGTTGACAGACGCATGTGCATGATGCAAGTACATGTGTTTATATACGACAGAGTAGATTTATACTATACAATTGATGTTTAGTGTATTTATGGGTACGTATGCACGTACTTCTCATTCTCTGTACAACGAAAATTAATGTGTGTAGACAGAGTCATTAAGCCTAGCGAGCTATTGAATTCATAAAAAATGGAAGTAAATTAATGCCTGTTTTGGAACACCTATTTGAACCCTCCGTTTTTCGGCCTCAAAACGGGCAAATATATCGTCTTTTTTCTTATGATTTCAAATTTAAGTTTTTTACCCTCTGATGTGATTGAAATCTTATTAAAGTGATGCTTGAAGTTCTCTTTGTTAAGTAGCTATCTCGCCCTGAAACTTTTCTTTGATAAAACTGAAGGATTTTTCACCCATTTTTGCATTGTGAGCCAGACATTCAAATAAGAATTTGATTTGATATATAAATCTTGCTTCTCTTTCCATAAATACAATCATGTTTTGTTTGCAACTATTAATTGCTTTTCTTTTCATGAATATAATTTATTTCTCGTAAACAACTATATCTATCAATTTGCACCCTTATAATTAATTTATACCTTACCACCATCCAATGGAGTATATCCTTCTATTTAAATGGTAATAATTAATTTTTAAACTTCCAAGTGAATATGGTGGCTCGATATCAAACTCTCTCGATAATATAACAGATACAAAGTCTCAAGAAGAATAAAAAATAAGAATTAATTAGTATGCTTCAATTATTCACAGCTGAGCTGTGGTACGGTCAATGGTCAAGTGCAGTATGATGAACCAAGTTGCTTACGGCCTGGCACTGTGGCACAGCGTCGCAAAAGGCCAATATTGCAAGATTGTCTTTTCCTAGCTTACAAGCCGGGCAAGATGACGTGTTTTTCCAGCCTACAATTTTCGCACAAAAAAGGGGCCTACCGACATTCAGGCATGCATTGATCTACATTGGTCAAACTACCCACTAATAATTGTTTTCCAGTGATTTTTTTAGTGTACAAAAACCAAATTAGCGTGGCGGGAATTAAAGGGCAAATACATGAATAATTCAGGGGAATTTAGCCAAAGTATGTATATATCCCACTTGCTACTCGAGGTCTTTTCAAGGAGATGCTGGTATTGCTTTTGCTTTAAACATGGATGCGCTTTTGTGGATACGACCCCAGGGCATATAAGCCTCGATGTTTTCCTTTTGGTGGCCTCTCCAATCTATGCATAGCGAAGCTACTTGAATTCTGTTCTATTATCCTACAAACCCTAGCTATATCTATGATATATCTATGTATCTATGGGATCCATTGATTTGATTTGTTGTTAGTAGGATCTCGATCGGCCGTGTGTGCCACGTACCTTGGCTAGCTTTCTTTGCCTTCAATTCATGGTTCTTTGATGTAAAGGGGAAAGGAAGAGGCCAAGAAATGAGCCTTTTCTCTTCTCTTTCCTTATCTTTTGCTTTTGTCTTTGATCCCCCTGTCTATCCACTTTCTTCTTCTTCAAGCCTCCAGCTAAAATCACGGAATGGCACGTTTCGGAAAATAAAAAAATAATATTAAGTAATGCTTTTTCTACGTAGTGAAGCTTTATTAATCTGCTAAGTAATAAACACTTGAAAAAAGAAAAAAAATGAGATGAATCTGGTATCCTCCAGCTTTGATTGATCACAGCAAACAATACTATTATTATAGGGGAAGGTGCAAAACCAGAGGTGGTGGTACATGGTTTAATTAGGGCCCCTTAATTTAAAACACATGAATTTTACAGGATTTTCACAAAATTAATTCAATTTCTAAAAGAAAATCCTTCAAACTCCCTCCATTCCAAAAGTGGTCTTAGCATTGGTTGCACGGAGGGTGCAAGGGGGGAGAGGGATGTTAGGGGCTTATCCAAGATATAGTGATACGTATTAGGATGGTTGGAAAGGAGTACTTAAAAGCAGTTGCAAGAGGGCTGTGTGGGGTTGGGGGTGCGAAGCTTGGTCCATTGAGAAATGAGTATGTAGGCTGTCTCTACTTAATACTAATAACATGTTTGTGCGTTGTAACAGACCCATACCGCTGAAAAGGGCTTTACTATTCTTATGACTGGGATAAGCTAGGAGTTTCTTTCGGTTTTTTTCTCTCACGCTACATGCGGAGTAGGAGGAGAGGACGGAAGGTGAACGACTCCGCTTTTACCATAATAGAGACATCATGAATCTGTTTAAATCATAACAGTCATCAGTATCAAATAACGTGAAGTATATAATTATATCCTCCTACGTATTTATTTAGGGCCGCTCATCTATCAAATAGGAGGAGCAAGACCAAAGGGCCAAAATATATTAGTGTCTTAGGATACTCCCCATCTCTACAAAATACGCTATTACACAAGATATAGGCCACTTCTGACCAAAGTAAAACTAATTAGGTGCATGACCTCTCCCAAGCAACGAATCATCAGCTTAATTAAACTACTACTAGCTAATCACTACTAGAAAACCAAGATTTTGTGACGGTGTTGAATTTTCATGAGAGGATTAGATACACTCTCATGAAAATCATAATTTTCGTGAAGGTGCAGCAAAATCCGCCATGAAAATATATTTTCATGATGGTGCTTGACACATTACCACGAAAAATAGTTATTTTCGTGAAGGTATTTTTTAGACAGCCACGAAAATGATTGCCCCCTTCACGAAATAATATACAGTACCATCTCATTTTTTTCATGGGCTGATTTCATCTTGGCGCCGAATGAAAACGCCCGCGCCTCTACTTGAACCAGAAAGAACCACACCCACCAACGGTGCGAGGTATGTCAGATGCGATCATACCAGTACTAAAATACCGGATCCCATCAGAACTCCAAAGTTAAACGTGCTTGGGCGAGAGTAGTACTAGGATGGGTGATCTCCTGGGAAGTCCTCATGTTGCATCCTGACTTTGCCGCTATGAAATAATTTCATGGCGGTGCTCACCATCACAAAATAACCTGTGACGATGTAATTTTCGTGGATTCGCGACGGTATTTTAGTTCTCACGAAATCTCGATTTTTTTTTGGTAGTGAATACATATATAGAGATCTGATCGACCGACCACGCACGCGCGCAACTGTTTCGGCACGGCAGCGAGCGATCGAGGGCGCAAAGGAGGCGCCGGCCGATTGAGCATCCGGCGTGCGTTGCCCTGCCTGTGCCAGGCTAGCAGCTAGCTTTGTTAAATTCATTATTCTCCCAATCCCAAAGCCGCGCCGCACGTACGCGCGATGATACTATATTCCTCTAGGCTCAGTGATCGATCGATCGTATCCATTTTTCCGTCGTAATGCGGGTGAATAGATATCTGAGCAACTATCCTAGTGTCAATTAGGGGCTAATTAACTTTTGCACTCTCGGTAAGAGATGCCGGGAGTTACATGTACATATCACCAACTTAGTCGCATGCAACTTTACAATACAATTAACCATTGTAAAATTACATAATTTGTTGTTTATGGTTTTTTTCGAGACGAGTTAATTTGTTTACAGTCGAAGTTGGAGGGCAGTACTAGGTGCAAGTTATACGGCAGTTTCAAGTTCTAATCCTATATCATATATTCCTATTGTTTCAACATGCAAGATTAGTGGACAAGAATTCTACCCCTATCTCAAAAAGAAAACCCCATGAGCAACGATCGAAGACCAACAAACCTCCCCATGCAGACCACCTCACCGTCGCCGGGATAACGGTGGTGCCGGTGGCGGAGCCACACCCCCATCCCTCACCTACCCTTTCTTCTTTTTCCCTTCCTCTCTGTTGCTCTCCAGATCCAATCAGTGCTTCTCCAAATCTACATGAGCGGCAGCAGGCTAGCGGCTAGGGCGGTAGCGCTCTCCCTTTGAGAGGGGTTGGCTGGCACCTAGTGGAGGCGTCTTGAGGAGGTTAGCCAGCTTGCTCCCTGAGGGTTGGCCATGGCGACACTCTTGTGAGGAGTCCACCGTCAGGCTTGTTACCTTGCTGCTGCCGAAGCATTTGAATCCGGTTGGCCAAGCAGCCGTAGAGCCACCATTTCATTGTTGTTTTACCGTCTCGTCTCGTCATGGCCATCAAGGTGAATGGTGCATGGAGGTCGTGCAGTCGGTGGTGACCTTCGTGAGTGTGGCTGGCAGAGATGGGAATGGCGGTAGGGTGTGGTGTCCTTGGTGACGGTGTCCCCATAGGATCAGCTTCGATGGCTGTGGTGGTTGTAAGATCTGGACGAATGACTGATTTATAGCTCAATTACTCTCCAATATTATTTTTCGCTTCGGTTCGACGTCTGCCACATGCGGTGATGTGAGCGAAATTCAATCGGCATAATGATCGGCCGTTGATTTTGGAGATTATGTTTCCTGGTTTGAGTAAGACAATGACTACATACAACTTGCAAGCCACTGAAAAAAACAACAATTATGCAGATTCTTGGTAACCATAGATGAAAGTTTAGCAATAGGTGTATATCTGTCTTTAAAGCTTGTATTCTAGGTTGTTTTCTTGTTTTTAATCAATCGGTAATTTTGTAATTCGTAGTTGTTCGACATGCGACCTCTGTAATAATTGGCTGTAGCCTCTTTGAAGCAAAGGCCGGAATGAATTTCATTATTAGAAAAACATATAAGGTTAGTTTTAATACCTCTCTTTATGGATAGATATATCTCAAGTATGAGGATGTATATATCTTTTTAATAATAGAAGAAAACCTCAATAAAATACTATTGCCGCCACTAAATCTTCTGGATCGCTTAAGGAAACAACAACGATCACTGATCAAGGTTCTTTATCAAATCTAAGGCAATGAAATCTATTTTGTGTATTATATTCTGTGATACAGTTAAAAGAAATAAAGTTATACCTTGACTAGAACTTTGCTGCCACGCGTCCATAAAGGTATTTTTTGTTGACAGGCCATCTTTATTTTAATTTGTTCAAACATGAAACGGCCGCGCTTAAGTAGTAACCTGGAAAACAACTACGAATTAAGAAGTGACCTTCCAACTACAGATGAATCATGTTGGAGAAATATTTCATTTTAGAAAAAAAAAAGCCATTCAGATGTAAACATTTAATTCTTGTACTAGCTTTTTTTTAAGTGTCCTTAAAGAAGTGTAAATTCAAAAGATACCAATATCATAATTTGGGAGGTATCACATCCCTAACTTATATAGTTAGTGCCTTGGTGATAGCTCATTGTAACTTTTCAAGCATACATGGTAAAAAGGTAGGATCTGATTTTTTGATATCTCTTGGGGATCATTATATGGAACTAGACAGACATGATTCATACGAAGACAGAAGATGGTTGGTGCCAAATACTCCTTCCGTTCCAAAATATAAGTATTTTAAAAAAAAATCTTGTTTTATAATATAATTATTTCTAGCACTATTTACAGTATTACTTGTCTCATCAATTATTTCATATTCATATTCTTCTTATCTTAACCTTAACTACCCTCTCACACCCAACCATTCCATATTTATTGAGGACACCAAAGTATTTTCTTGTTAACTTTAATCTTTGCTAGCAACATAGAAATGCTTATATTTTGGAACAGAGGTACTCCCTCTATCTCATAATATAAGGAATTTTGCCATTTTAGCTTGTTCTAAAATATAATGGATTTTGTGATTCCTGCTTTATTCCCCATCTACTAATTTTTGTACTATTTTATTCTCCATCTATCAATTTTTATACTAGTTCATTTCCCACGTACCATATTTTGTACTGATTTATTATCCTAACTATCATCTTTTATATCATGATTTATTATTTTGTTACTTCCTTAATTTTTGTAAAAAAAGTCATAATCCGTTATATTATGGAATGAGAGGAGTAGTAGTATAAGAAGCTAATTAAAAAGTCATTTTGGTGTTCTTTCTATTCTTTGTCGATCGTAGACAATGACACTCACTGTCATTTTCCTCGATTCGTCGATTCCTGATGCGCGTCCTGTTCGATGGATAGATTCTAGTCTCATATGACCTCTCGAACGAATACTCTTCTTCCTTTGACTCTCTCTCACTCTCATACACACACACCCACAAAACCACTGATGCATATCCCTGCAGTGACTGGCCTCTCAGCCTCTCCTGCTAGCTTTCTCTACGCAGAAGGAATTCTGAAGACGCGCATTGCACATCAGTTTATTGAGTTTACAGTGAATAGTGATACTGTCATGCACTCATACTGATAGTTAACTTACAGTTTTGCTCTGCCAAAATGACTAGTTATCTTAGCCTCTCATGATATGCTTGATGTTTTATCAGCCATACCCAAAATTTAAATTTTAAACTTTAATTCTAGAGTTGATTTTGATGGTTTATCATCATAGTTTATTTTTCAATCACTAGTATAGAACCTCACATCTCTAACGAGTCATTTGTAACGAGCAAAAGAGAGCCGTTACAGATAACTATATCCGTAACGGGTGTATTTATTGACCTTTACAGATAGCAACATGGGTCCACAACTCTTACTGATGAGAATATATTTGTAATGGCTCCTCCTTATGAGCCGTTACAAATAGAAGGTTATCTGCGATGGCTCCTCGTTAGGAACTGTTACAGACGATATTGACCATATGCATATATATACTACTGCCAGGTCACAATTTCTCCCTATCTTGATTTCTCTCGATTCCTCGCAATGACAGCTCTAGCACCCCTCTCTCTCTCGCTCTTACTCCCCAGCACCGCCATCAACCACCTCCTCCACCTACGACGACGACGACATGGCCTCTGTGATGACGGGGCACGGGCACGCGGTGGATCTAGCCCCTGCGACGACGGGGTGCATCGAATTCAGCCTCGGCTATGACAACGCGCGGCAGATTTCACCTCGTGGCGGAGGAGGAGGAGCAGGAGGTGGCGGTGAAGGGGATGGGAGGAGGAAGCTGGCCATGGTGTCCTTGGGCCTCGTCGTCACCGCCGCTGACCCCCTCTGCTCCTTTCTCTCCTTCGTCGTCGCCTCCTAGGACCTCGCCTCCATCCTCGCCTCACAATCCGCTCTCCCCTATTGCCGCCTCCATGACATCTGGTGTGCCGCCTCCCCCAGCGCCTCCATGACAGGGTCTAGGAAAAGGAGCGGCGGCGGAACCCAGCGCAGCAGCACAGTGAGGACACTGAGGCGGGGGAATGCGACGGCGACTGCACCGAGCGGCACTGCTTTCGGCTACGTTTTTCGCATTTTTTTTTGCTTTTTTTTGGATTTTTCCTATCAGTAACAACTTAGAACAATGAGCCATTATAGATGTGAGACATCTGTAACGGTGGAGAGCCATGAATCCCCACATCAGTGACCAATAGTTGTAACGGATGATAGTTTTGAGCCGTTATAGATAAGAGAATATGTGCTAGTGAGTATTGACTTTTAAACCGCTAAGAACACATATACAAAAGTTCTATATATGAATTATTTTTGGTTGCTTAGTTTATTTTTACATGACTTATCAATCATAGATCAAACAATCAGGGCAATCAGTACCATCTCACGTGACTAATTAAAAAGAAATATCTATCTTTTTTAAAAATATTGAAATAGCAAATAGTAATTGCGCTGCTTGGAAGGATTTTACAGCTAAACGGAGACATATATAGAGCGAAACAAACAAAAATACTTCTAATTGGGGTAAGACTTTTATAATTTATTCTTAATGGTCTAAAAACCAAGCCTGCAAAACATAACACGAATATATATATTTTCTCAAAACCGTCACAAGAAACTTTGCATCCTGCAGAAGCTATCATGAAACCGGAGTAGCAGCACCAGGAATATTAAATACTGTAAAGCTGTTCCTTTGCTGCCATTGCCTTGCATCAATGCTGAGGCAGAAGGTTTGAAAAGCCACATCCGACTGCAATATTTGGTGCAGTGAGCCAGGGAGAACACTATACCTTGGGACTACTCCCTCCGTACCCAAAAAAAAAAAGATTATTAGAATCTCAATGTAAAATTAAGAGGTAGAAGAAAAGACCAAAATACCCCTCATCAATAGAAAAATAGTAGTTGTAAGTAAGTAGGTGAGGGATATTAAAGGGATAAAATTTTTCTATTTGTAGACTAAGGATAAGTAAAGATAGAAATTAATTTATTTTGGGACAAAGTTTAAAATGTAGAAGTTGATTTTTTTTGGAACGGAGGGAGTAGACTTCACTTGTTTCTATGTTCAATCTCTCTCCATCCCTCCCTCCTCATCTGACATCACTGGAAGAAACAAAGCATAGGAACAGAACGGAGTGTACATGGAGCAGGTGAAAGTGCTCACTTGTTGTGCTCAACAAAAGAAATCGTGACAGGACTAAATGAGTAGCTAGAGAGGACTATCTTCTTTCTTATCATGAAAAATACGGAGTACTGCACTCTCCTAGATTATATTTGCTGCAGTCAATTATGACATGTGCTTGGCCTTATGTGAAAGAATCTAGTGATCGGTCAGGGAAGAAGCTAGCAAAGGGACAGGTAGTAGTAGATAGAGATCGAAAGAAAGGGCTTTCTTGCAGTCCCAAAAAGAGCAATCGGACAGGGAAATGGATATTATTGTTTTTAAAACATTTTCAAATAAGGATTGAAATTAAACATTAACACATTTCAGCAATCCCCCCTCCCCCTAAAAAAAAGAAAAATCTGCTATTCACTACACCAGCTATGGCATACCAATAAAGTATGGTCATACCATATGTCTGGTGATGTATCCAAAACTTACCATGCCGCAGCGTCAATTTCTATATAGAGAGTTATCTTGTCACAAACAGAAAATATAGGTATGAATATAAGTTGCATGCGGTATTTTTTTTATTAAAAGGGTTTAAAAAACTATCCATACATGGAAATCAACAATTATCCATGTATTATTACTTTTGGAGATATACCTACATGGCTACATTAAGCATATATATATATTTTGTTTTTTTACTTTTACCAAACATCAGCAAATGAGGATTGAACTTGGCATACATTGGAATTAAGCACCTCTTTTTCCTTGATACTTGAACCATGCATTGCCATGGAATTGCAATGGAACCCTTCCACATAACACGTGTAACAAAACTACAAACATTTTGTCATGAAAAATGCGCTATACACTATCAGGGGTATATATATGGTGGCAGATAAGTTTCTTTGGAAATAATTAAGTCAGGAAATTATTATAAATTCCGGTGATAATTTATTTTATTATTCTTAATTTAAATTAAAACTCTCAGCTTATTTCAGAAAATAAATCCAGCCTTATTTTCTTAAACAGTGAAACTTAATTTGTAGAAAGCTCTAAAGAGATGACTTATCTACGGTAACTTTAAAGTTTTGACCATAGACAAGATATACGGTTCGCAGGTAATTCAGTCTTATTACCAATTCATTAACAAAACAAACAATTTAACGTGTTACAAACGGTAATAAAATTCAGACAAGTAGAAATATAGAATGATGGGACATGTTTTTAACTTTGATTACTTGCCGTTTATAAGTAACCTACTCCGTAAACTAAAAACAAATAGATTCATCTTTGTATTGGATGCTATCTTTCAATTTGTACATCTTTTGCTGAAATGCTATTGATAAGCAAATATTACCTTAATTATACTGGATTTGCTAATTAACATTTGATAGAAAATTGAGAGAAGAAATCATAAAGATTTTGATCTATCCGATTCACTTGAAGATTTGTGTGCCAGTCTTCCTTCTCCTTTGGTGACTCTCCGACAGCCAGACCTGGTGGCTGCCCCGACTAGTTAGGGTTCAGGATTAGGGTAGGGGTAGAGGGGGGTTCCTTGCTTAGAGGCAGGCCGGGGAAGCAATGGCCCGGTGATGGGCTGCCGAGATAGGGATGGCGAGGCAGTAGCGACACTGCCAGAGCCATGCACTCAGCAACAGACAGTGAGAAGGGTCAGCAATGGGGGCAAAGAAGTTGGTTGGATTAGAAGGCAGCGGGCGACGGAATTGACAGCGAGGGCACAGGAGGCAGCCACCGGAGGACGGGCACATGGGAGGATGCATGGTGGTGGAGGTGTTCGTCGGGGGTGCGGGGCAGGATTGGGAAGGGGAATAGCGACGGTGGTGGCTAGGTCAGAGGGCAAATATATATGAGGTTGTGGATAAATCTAGGCCTTTGTACTTTGATTCAACGGTTTAAAATTTATAAGACTTGGACCTAGTTTTCTGTCAAATTACATATAGGTAGTCCCTAACTGTATTGCCAATGTACATGCATGAATATACTACAACATAATGCACATATATGTCAGCAGAAACGCAAAATTAATACAGTACAGTTTCATGCATATGCGAGGCTTGCCTCAGATCACGTGAGGTGGCGATCATACAAGGATTTTTCTAGTTAAATCGTGTGACACAAACAGTGTCAAAATGCACCAAAAACGTTTTGATGGGTACATGTTAGTACGGACTAAGTACATTTCCGTGTGGCTGCTATAGAGAAGCCACATGACAAACGGGTAGCTGGTGGTTTCGGGCAGTTGTGTTTTATGGGACTTTAAATCGGGGCAGATCGTGACATGCCCCCATTTTCATCTTGCAAGAATTAATAAGAGATATTTAGTATTGATTAAACAGAGGAAACAATACAATGTTTGATCAAGATCGAGATGCAAGAGTATACTCAGAAACCCCAGCTAATTAAACAACACTGCTACCGTGGCGTATATCATATTGATATGATCTATCTCATGTGTGCTACCTCATCGTGATCTTTTTATCTTGTTGAAAAAACCGTGGCTAAATTCTGAGGAAAGCGAGCCCTATATTATTACATGATGGTGTGTGTGTATATATATTTTTTTACTATTCAACAAAGTGGAGGAACAAAAAATACAGAAAAATATACTACAATCCATCAGTTAATTAGCTATGATGTGATGCTAATTGAAACTATTACTTTATCCAATGGCTTCCATGGTCTGCTGCTTGCTATAGCTCTGCTCTTCTCTCTTTCTGGGCAAAGAGAACATGAAGAAATTAACGGCTGCGGATCGGAAGGCTTTATTTTTCTTGAGAATTGAATGACAGAGCTACAGTTGTAGAGGGTAGACAGCTAGTAGAGGTACGCAGGCTGCCGGCAGCCATGAAAAAGAAACCAAAAGCTAACAAACAAAACGTTATCATGACACATTTTCTACATGACGCTTAAAACTGTATGTTGGCGCTAGCTGCGTCATATGACTGACAGGTAAACAGGTCTCCACTGTGGGAATCTACAGTAAACCTAGTACACGCATTTCTTTCAAAAATCAGTTTAAACCAATGAACAGCTTAAATTAATCAACTAATTATAAGCTTTCATTGATATATTAATTAGTAGGTAACTATATATATGTATTGCATGCATGCACTATATATCAATATCATTGGAAGTTATATATTATGGATTTTTATTAATTTATACTAGGTGGAAAATGGAATATAGTAAATACTAGCACTTAATTTCTTCTTCTATTTTTTATTTTTGGGATGATTTATCCTTTAAATAAACCCAAAAAAGGTAGCAAAGCTAAAGGCTAAGAAAAGAAGAAAAGCTAGCTCAAGGTATCAGGCAAGAGGAAAAGAAAAAAACTTTAAGCCCTCTTTTATAGCTTTGATCATTGCAGGGTGTAATCAGCGGCGGATAAAGATAAAACAAACTGTAGAGGACAGGGCATAGTTCATCGGATATAGGCCATTAGATTTTGTGCAATCATTTACCTTTACCTTTTATCACTCCTTTTTTCAATTAACCCATGCAAATTGAACAGGGATATATTGACCCATATCTCGTGATTCTTAACTAGCTGAAAGCACATTGCATTTGCCATTGGGGCAAAGCTAGCTTGCATGCATGGGCTTCACACTCTTGAAAGGGTTCTCTCAGGGCTTAGGTTAGGGGAGGTCGCTCAAAGATATAAAGCCTAGCAAAGCACATATCTTTATGCAAAAGATGAGACCATTAAAGCAAAACTAGCGATGAGATTCTCATGAATTGGGATCCACCAGGGTGTGTGTTGCATGCAGGCATGCATACTGAAAGAGCTACATGAAGCATATACACAGTTCCATCTGTTCTATTAATTTTTTATAAAAAAAACCCTATCCTTTTCTCCTTACTAACTTATACTATGTTTGCATCTTGCATGCAAGCATGGCTATTTATTCTACTAATGAATCTCATAATTAATTAAGATTAAGCTAAATAAACGTAAGATTTCACCGATTTCTCCTATAAGGGTATGTACAACAATAATTAATAGCAGACTCTTAGAGTTGTTAAGGACATGATGAGCTCTTATGACAAATGCTCTCACCATTAACATAAGAAATAAATTTTATATTACTATTCTTTCCTTTTTTTTCACCCTCATGCAGGCAAGTTTCTATTTTGTAGAGGCTAAGAGTCGATATTGAACTGTTGTTAACCGTAGCAACGATGTTTTATTTCTCTTTTTTATCTCTCTTCCATATCAGCAAATATTCCTAATTAGCAAGGCTAAGAGCCCCCTATTAATGACCATTGTACATGCACTACCAGAATTTGGAATTTTCGTGAGGGTTAAAATACCCTCACGAAAATAGGAATACCCTCACGAAAATATTTTCGTGACGGTCTACCCTCACGAAAATCCCCTCACGAATCAGAAGCCAGGAAAATGTCCTTTTCGTGAGGGTTAACCGTCACGAAATTCGTGACGGTGCTCACCCTCACGAAAATTACGCGACCACCCGGCCGGTATTTCGTTGAGCACCCTCACGAAAAAGGACTTCCCAGGAGGTCACCCATCCTCCCGCCCGAGCACGCTTAACTTCGGAGTTTTAACGGGATCCGGTGCTTTGGTGCGGGTATAATCACATGTGAAATACTTACGCTACCGGTTGGTCTAGTGCTTTCTTGTCCGAGTGAGGTAGATGGCGCTGTACGATATTTTCGTGAGGGGAAAATTATTTTCGTGACAGTGCACCGTCACGAAAATCACAATTTTCGTGACGGTGGGTCAAGCACCGTCACGAAAATATATTTTCGTGAGGGTTTTTGTTGCACCCTCACGAAAATTCGTCATCCTCACGAAAATAGCGTTTTCTGGTAGTGATGCCCTAATAAGTTAAATTTGCTAACATGGAAAAGAAAGAGCAAATGAGAGAGAAACATCGATGTTAAACTTAAAATCGACTTGACATCAACTCTTAGCATTTATGAAAAGAAATTTTGTTGCACGAAGGAAGGGAAAAGAAAAGAAAGGTAATAAAAAATTATTTTGGTGCATTAATTATTAGAGTTTTTGTTGTATTAACTATTATAAGAGAATAATCTCTAAATGAACTAACAGCCTATACCAAACTCTATCTTTGAACATACCTAAGTCAAATGAGCCTTCTCGGATTAACTAATTTTCTCCATATATAAGTCATCATGCACCTTTCAGACAAGCTCTTCCCTTGTTCCCCTCATTGCTAAATAAATGTATCTTATCAGAAAAATAAATGAATTAATTAGCTTGTCCAGTATATATCAGTAGGTACAAATTAATCCAGGGCAACAAAGTCATCATTTGATCCACTACACAAGTCTAAAGCATATTATATTCGAAGGGTGGTAAAAGAACTGCGCATATATATACGAGGAATGCTTGCATTCATGTTGACTAGCCTTTATCATTATATTTTTTATATAACGCAGTTGGGTTCAAAGGGCAGAGATCTCTGCACCTCCAAACATCTAAACACACACCGCAAAAAAAAAAAAAAAAAAAAAAGTACACATCCAGACATCGTGCAATAAGCTAGCTATGGCATCAACATAGAGATTTGGCTATTTGGAATGTTTGCAACGCAGGAAAAACCCTTTCAAATAAGAATAACTCTGAACTGCATCTGTTCTTTATTTAAAAGGAAATATCAGTTTTTATTGTGCATCGTAGGTTCAACGACTGTTACCTGTAGGGATGAAAACGGTACAGAAACGGACGGAAACAACCTTTATCGTTTTCGTTTTCATATTTTTTTCGGAATCGGAATCGAAATCGAAAACTCCGGAAACAAAAACGAAAACGAATATTATCGAAACCGAAAACGGAGCGAAAACGAACCGGCGCGGACACGGTAACGAAAATTTATCGGAATAAAAAACCCCTCAAACTAAGCTTCAAACTTTGTCAAAGTCCAATTCTTAAGTCTCAACGGTCAACAATTCATCATAAAACATAATTATATGAAGTCTATGTTAAGTCTCAACAGCAAAATATATTCTTCTATAACTACATATAATTTGCATAACAAATAATTAAAAAAGTTACAGCAAAACACCATGGTATAATACACTATTTAGTACTATCACTCCATCATCAGTACATACTACATAGTTCATCAATCATCAGTTATCACAGAACAACAACACACATCAGTCTATCAGTATTTCAGTGCTTAGTTCAATCACAAAATATATCACTCCATCAGTACACATAGTTCATCACAAAACACAATCACTTAAAGGTGGCTGCAGCAGGGGAGCTCATCCACTTGTGTAGAAAGGGTACAAAAATTTCAGATGAAAACTTGAAATTAGATGTATCTAAAAAATTAAATTGACCAACATTTTCTTCAAACATCCATTTGCGCTATGCCATCCTCATCAAAACTTACCGTTTTCACTGCCTCATGGTCTGTAGAATCATAGTAGAATCATTCATTCATTCAACATTCACAGAAATATATACATTCAACATTCAACAATAATTAATTCAACATTGAACATTCAACATAGTGCTGATTCCGCAACAACATTCATTCAACATTCACTCAACAGAAATATATACAGATACTACACAGAGTGACAGAGTGGCAGTGGAGGAATAACCTGTTGGCTGCTGTGATGCGAGGCGTCGTCGGCGTCGATGGCGGTAAGAGTCGCTAGTGCAGCTTGAACCGTCGGCGGCGTCGGTGTTGGTGGTTCCGAGACGGCAAGAGACGGTAGGGGCGAGGAGAGGAGAGGACGACGCAAGAGCAAGACGGCGGGGACGAGGCGGTGCGAGACGGTGACGGTGCGAGACAGCGGGGAAGCGACGGCGCGAGACGGCGACGGCACGAGACAGCGGGGGCGCAGCGGCGCGAGACGGCGACGGCACGAGACAGCGGGGGCGCAGCGGCGCGAGACGGTGGGGGCGTGGGGGCATGAGACGGCGGGGACGAGGAGAGGAGAGGACGGCGCGAGACGGCGCGAGGAGAGGACAGCGAGGATGTGGCGGGGCGGTGGGGCGCGGTCGCGCAGGGGCGCAAAACGGCGAGGGCGCGAGACGGCGGGGGCGAGGAGAGGAGAGGACGGCGAGGATGCGGCGGGGCGCGGTCGCGCAGGGGCGGAAAACGGCGGGGGCGCGGCCGGGCGGGGGCGCAAGACGGCGGCGTTGGCGGGAGCGCAAGATCTGGTCTCTAGTCTCTAGTCTGTCTAGGGTTAGGGTTTTAATTGGGTTGGGCTGGACTATATTCTATGGGCCTTTCTAACTTCGGAAATTCCGAGAAATTTTTCGAAAAGTTTCCGACTGATTCCGAGTTCCGGCGGAAACTGCTATTATCATTTTCGATTCCGTTTCCGAGAAAATATTTCCGTTTCCGTTTCCGTTTCCAAAAAATTCCGAAAAAATTTCGACCGGCTGGTTCCGTTTTCGAAATTCTGTCCGGAATCCGGAAATATTCCGTACCGTTTTCATCCCTAGTTACCTGTAAAAGATGTGCTTACTTAATTATATTTATTTTTAAGTTTATTAAAATTAACAAAAGGAATAAATTCAGAAAACAATGTAATATCCATGCAGTTGTAGAATCGAGTTCCATATACCTATATATACTTCAGTTACAAAATTAAAGATGTGCACATAAATTCTACGAGTTTTTTTACAGTCACACAGACAGGTATTATGGTATATAACACACACCTATATTGAGATGTAAATGTATATTTACTGAGAGTTATATATATGTGAAGATTATTACCACAAGAGATATATGTACACACCTAAAGACTAAAACCTCTCATTTTTTGAGCATGTTCTTTTTTCTTAATGGATGAATTAATGGATTAACAGACATGTTTTTTGAACTCCTAAATGATGTGAATTTTTTTAAAAAAACTTTCTATATATAGATATCTTATAATACTACTTTAAAACCATTTCCAACTCTATAATAGTTAATTATTCATTTGTACCCTCGAATAATTATCACAAATCATTCTTTTTTGCTGAATTGCTGAATGATTAATGATTTATGATAATTATTCAAGGGGTACAAACG
Organism: Oryza meyeriana var. granulata; assembly: GCA_003991445.1. Lineage (NCBI taxonomy): Eukaryota > Viridiplantae > Streptophyta > Magnoliopsida > Poales > Poaceae > Oryza > Oryza meyeriana. Next base: position 191,336 of record RYFJ01002409.1, on the reverse strand, counting down.
AATGAACTAACTATTATAAATTTAAAAAATAGATTTAAAACAATACTATAAAAGAAATTTATGTATATAAAGTTTCTGAAAAAACCACAACGGAAAGTGCGCCTGTTAATCCATTCATCCATTCCTTTAAAGAACAGGTAATCAAAAACCATTGTATACAAGCATGCATGCGTTTTGCCAAAGAATAGCACACATCGACCTCTTGCATGGCAATTCGTGCTGGATTTCATTTGTGTGCATCACAAAAGAAGAGAAGCAAAACGGTAATGGCTAACGTATGTATGTTGGCCGTTTAATTTCCCCTTGGAAATTTAAGCTGGCAGGTTGAAATTAACCAACAACCTTGCATGCCAGCTTATTTTCTCCTATTCTTAGTCAAAATGCAACATTATAACTATAAGTGTGCATGTAGAGAAACAAACCTAGGCTTTCATATATAAAGAAACACATGCGATGGCGCCAATCTACAGAAGTATGAATAGAAATCAAGCTAGAGCTAGTAAAATGAAAAAGACACAAAACCTGCATGCATGCATGCATAATGCCATAATGTATATATAAATCCTCTCAAAATGATACAGATAATTAATCCAATTAACCCGTATCACCATTTTTTCACCATATACCAAATTAAATTAACAAGTCTGCACATACAATGAAGCCGGTAGGGTTCAGTATCCATCCATCCAAACGATTAGAACTTACGTGGGTAGTACTCTCTAGAGAACAAGTACACATGTGCTTGCTGCATATGTAGTAATTAATTTGTTTCTCAACTAATTAATATACGCAAAAACCCTTAAAAAATTCACACTATCATCTATACCCCAGCTGCTTCAATTCGTGTAATACACAGATAGCACGTACTACTACCACTTCACGTATCATGCAAATTAATTAATTAATTAGCTCAAGCATCATCAACCAACGCCCTGACATGAATTCGATCTGATGACTGATACATGTGTGTGTGTGCATGCATACTCACCCTAGCGATCAGGTACTCGCGACGCGGCGGCGGAGGTGCAGGAGGCGGTGTTGCCGTTGCCGGCGTTGGAGGTGGAGGCGATGGCGGCGTGGTCGAGGTCGGAGGAGGGGTCGTCGTCGAGGTCGTCGGCGTCGAAGGAGTCGATGCCGCAGGCGGCGTGGCCCCGGCCGAAGGCGCGGATGTGGTCCTTGAGCGAGCGCTTGTGCTTGAAGTCGGAGCCGCAGGCGCAGTACCAGAGCTTGCCGCAGTTCTTCTCGTGGGTGCGCCAGTCGCCGCGGACGGCGAACGCCTTGCCGCACTTGCGGCACATGAACGGCTTGATCCCGTGCTTCCGCTTGTAGTGCGTCTGCAGAGTGCGGAAGTCCTTGAGCGGCCGCGCCCTCGGGTGGTCGATGTTGTTCCGGCACCCCGCCGCGCAGCAGTAGCACGGCAGCCGGAGCATCGCCGTCGGCTGCGTCCCCCGCAGCGACTCCGGCCCTTTCCTGTACTGCGACCCGTGCCCCCACATATGCATCTGCACACACAGAGCTCACACCATCATCATCTTCCGTTGCTGTAATGCTTTGCAAGCTAACTACATGCTTCAGTTAGATAGCTAGAACGGTGCAAGTACGTGAAGTTCAGTGTGTGTTTCTCTCTCTGTTCGACTTGTCGTGTTCACGCGGACGGAGGAGGAGGCAGCGAGACATGGGAGGAATAAATTAGTAGGTTGTACAGGAACCAGCTGGATGTCTCAGAGCTATGTCTCTCTCCTTGATTGATGTATCTATGCAGAGATAGCAGTGAGGCAAGCATGGCATGGCATCCAAGAAGAGAGAGAAACTGATGGAGGAGAGAGAGGGCAAGCTGCAAAAGGGATGTTACGAAGGGAGGGTCTGAGCAGATGGACAGTGCGAGGGCACTGCTCGTGGTGGGGTTTGTTGCACTGACAAAATAGGGAGAGATCAGAGATCAGAGAGAGAGAGAGAGGAAGAAGAGGAGGAAGAGGAGCTGTTGCTTGAGATGCACATCTGTGTGAGCTTGAAGGAACTGATCAGCAGGGAAAGATAAAGATGCCTTTTTGCTACTCCAGATCTTTCTCCTCGATCAGATTTCAGATCTCTCTCTCTCTCCCTGCATCCATCCATCCACACTGCCATCGAATTGAAAAGGCACAACGAGCTAGCTAGCGCAAACTGCAAGAACACTACCAATCGCAGCTCGCAGCTAGCTATATAGCCGCTGCCGCTGAGACTCAGAGTGATCGATCGATCGATCGATCTCCACATGTCAATGGCCGTTTGCTATTACTGCATGCCCCTGTCTCCATGGTTGATCTGCCCGGTTCAATCAAATCATCAGAGATCCGGCGCCGGACACGCGACCAGAGAGATGAGAGGAGAGATATCGATGTCAGAGATCAAAGCTTATACACTGCTCCCTGTGAGTACAGTTCGTAGTTCGTACTAGAGCAGCGGCACTTCCTCCCAGATCCACCACCACATACACAAGAAGCTAGCTACAGCTAGTCAACCACTGATCCAGACAGTGTCACACACATAAACACGAGCCTGCAGAATGATCATGCACTGACTGCTCCAGTTCGATAGTCATGCAGAATGATCAACTCAAATTAACACACCAAGAATCATATTAGCCAAAAGATGCATGCATGATGAACAAATTAAAATTAAACCACATGAACTGATCAAGATCCAAATCAAATACAGGAGCTAGGAGAAGAATTAATCAGAGAAAGTTACTAGCAGATGGATGATTTACCTGCATGTTGTTGTATCTGTTGAAGGTCTTGTAGCAGACGGGGCAGGAGAACTGGGTGGGGCCAATGAGGATCTGGGACGGGGTGGGGATCCAGTACTGCCCCTTGGTCAGCTTCCCTATCCCTATGGACGCGCACCCCAGCGGCAGCGTCGTCGTCGTCGCGCTCCCTTCCTCCTCCCCTTCCTCATCTTCTCCTTCGTCCTGCATCCTGCTGCTGCTTCTCCCTCCTCCTCCAGCTGCTGCTTCTTGGTGGCCTCCTCCAGCGGCGGCGGCTGCTGCGTCGGAGGGGCTGGGGCTGGGGAGGCCGATGTGCAGGGCCACGGTGACCTCCCCTGCTGCCTGATCGGCTGCTTCTTGCTCGTTGTCGTTGTTGCTGCAGGATGTGACGCCGCCATGTCTGTTCTTGTAAGCGTCCTCTTTCTTCTCCTGCTCCTCTTTGTGATCCTGATCATGGCAGCGGCGGCGGCGGCGGTCATGGTGGTCCTCATGCTCGTGGTGAGGTGGTGGCTGGGTGCTACTGGAGGGAGTTAGGCTGAGGAGAGGGAGGGCTTCCCTGATGGGAGGAGAGGAGGGGGGAGGTGGTGGTGGGTGGAGGTAGGAGGAGTAGAGGCCGGAGAAGGATGAGGAGGAGGCGGCATAGGGAGGAGGCGGCGGCGGAGGAGGAGGAGGGAAGTGGAGAGGGTGGGAGCGGTGGTGGTAGCCTCTCAAGAAATTGGTGTAGGGATCTCCCATGGAAGAGGAGGAATAGATGGATGGATTGGTATGAAGTATGGAGCTCAAGGTAGGAGAAGGAGAAGAGAGGAAGATAGCATAATGGATGGAGGAGGCAACTATTATAAATAGAGAGAGATGGAGGTAAAGTAGTTGTGTGTGCATCTAGCCCTAAAGGTGTAAATGAGGTTGGAGAGGAAGAAAGGCAAGTTCACTAGAGAGAGTGAGAGAGAGAAGGCAAGTTCACTAGAGGAGAGAGAGAGAGATGACTAGATGAGGATCATATCATCACCTGGCTGACAGCATAGAGAGAGGGAGGAAAAAGTTGATGGTGAGAATGAAGGAACCAAAGGAAGAGGTTTAATTGGAAGAGTCTCTGGATATATACTTACCACACACTATATAGCAGCATGCATGTCTGTGCTCGATCAGTAAATGGTGATAATATTTCTTGGGACTTGGAAGCCATGAAGAAGAAACTGCTACTACCTCTTGTTATTCATATTCATCATGGAAGTATGGGCGCCAAATATCCCCTGCAATAATTTAATTGGCAGCAGACAAAACTTATTAATTATTATTCACTCACTAAAATTTTCTGTTTGCCTAGCAGTATACCGGCCTGCAATAGTTCAGTGACCATACATGCAATTAAAATATAGTACCCCTGCAGCGAGAGGATACCCTGCAAGGCAGCATGAGTAGTGCCACCGTTTAATTAATCAATATATATTGGGACTAGAAAAATGTTCGTATGTTTGCTACGAAAAACACCTCCCCGCCATTGATCCGTCCCTCTTGTTCCTTCTTTCTCGGCTCGCCCGTGTTCTGCAGTTAGATCAAACGTTGATGTTATGATGATGTCATAATGGATAAAAATTTAGTAGAAATATTATTTATTTTTATAATAGTAGAGATATACGATATCAAAGAAATAAAAACTTCGATACCATATACTCCTAATTATCAGAAAATTTACTCAATATATATTATTCCAGGGCTGAATTATTCAGTACAACGCGCACATGCCATGACATGCATGCAAACAGAGAGAGAATCACAGAGAAGAAGAGACTAGATGGCACCAAGACAAGAGCCTTGCATATATTGCATGCTCGGCCCCCACCTAGAGAAAAGGGTTAGAGAGAGATGTATATAGATCGAGCTACTAGTACCAACAAACAACGCCACTACTACTCTACATTGTGGATCAATAGCTGCAAATTATTTGGAGTACTATCTATCACCATATATGTTCTTAAATTAACGGCGTCCTAAAATATGTTCAATTAAATATCGAGACCTTAAATCATTAATAGACGCAGAAAAAATATATATATAGGATTTGATATTATATTTGTTAAAAAACACTTTTACATATATAGTTATACTTTTAATAATTTTTATACATATGTAGCTATAAAAAGCAATGACGACAAAATATATGCGTGCATTATAAATTGTTTCCATGTCTAAAATGTCAAGTGAATTGAAAGTAAAAGAACGGAGGTATATAGTATCTCTCTCAATCGCGTATCCTATCAAGAAACAACTAATTTTGTGCTGTCGTATGCCTAGCTATGCCAACTTTTGCTTTGTGTAGTGGAATACTAAAGCTAATACCTTTTGGGCCTACAGCTTTTGCAAGTTAAGTGTCATAGATTGCCTTGGTGATTAATTAATGATGAATGTGTGGCTGTTGGTTTGTTTGTATATATCTCTGTGTGTTTTACGAGTGGCATATCATGATTAATTAAATCTGCAATTCTTCTGGGCAGGGAACAGTCGATGCACCTTGACGGGCGAGCTACTTGTTGTCACGGCCGGCTTGAATGAATATAATTAAGACCGGAAAATGTTACATGTGTATAACTCGGTGCTTGAGAGCTACTGGCCGTCAGGAAAAAAAGATATATATATATATATATATATATATATATATATATATATATATATATATATATATATATATATAAATAAAATTTATTTGGTGCACTATGGTGCTCGGTCCTCGAGATTTAAATCGGATATATACCTAATTTAAATGAGTATAAAAATTTTTTAGGTTTGGACATTAACTTGTTTACTAGTTCAAATAAGTTTAAACTGAATTTAAGTTTAGGTATGCCTTCTTTCTTAAATTTTAATTTTAGATATGTGTCATCCAAATATATAATTAACTAGATATATGATATGGTATGGTAATATATATATATATATATATATATATATATATATATATATATATATATATATATATATATATATATATATATATATATATATATATTGAAATTTCGTGAGGGTTAAAATACCCTCACGAAAAAGGACTTCCCAGGAGGTCACCCATCTTCCCGCCCGAGCACGCTTAACTTCGGAGTTTTAACGGGATCCGGTGCTTTGATGCTGGTATAATCACATGTGAAATACTTACGCCACCGGTTGGTCTAGTGCTTTCTTGTCCGAGTGGGGTAGATGGCCCTGTACACTATTTTCGTGAGGGGAAAATCATTTTCGTGACGGTGCACCGTCACGAAAATATGTTTTCGTGAGGGTTTTCGTTGCACCCTCACGAAAATTGTGATTTTCGTGAGGGTGCATCAAAAACCCTCACGAAAATTCGTCACCCTCACGAAAATAGCGTTTTCTGGTAGTGATATTTTGCATTAAGATACTTTTATAGCACATTTTATTTGACATTTTTTATTTTTTTAAGTCTCTGAGATGCTTGTTGAAATTTACATTTTATATTTGCATTACATAATTCGGACCACAGTATGAAAATTGTAGTACTTTAGGATAATTATTTTTAAAAAACATGGTAATGTACTTTTCATTTACCTAATTTAATTAATTTTACACGTTAAACACATTGATGTTTAAACACAAAAATGAAAGGAATAATAGTTTGCGCGGATCAAAATCTTCACTTCTAAAAGTTGAAAGTACATTTGTTTTGTGAGACTGCGACTGGAAGACGTGTTAACCCATTTCGTCTCAGAGATTATCTATGAAAGTTCCATTCTACTAACAACAATTATATGATGCTTGCAAGATATAAAATTACAGTATTTCTTTTCCATGATTAAAGCATGTTAGGAGGGCCCCTTATTTTTGAACACTATAGGAGAGCGCAGGGGTGGGGCAGGTGGCAAGTGCAATTTGAGTTGCGAATGTTACGCCTATGTGTCACATTGATTTTAAAATATATGTATCATATACTATAATTTAATAAAATTTACTATAACTTTCTCCAAATCTAAAACTAGACAAAAAAAAGATCAAGAGACATATATACACAATACAATTATTTTGGAAAACATTACAAATGCCACGCACTTATATAAGCCCGTCTACGTTTAATTTCACGTAGAACACATCAACACCATCTCATCACCTAGTAAGTAGTACAAATGTAGGGAAAATAGTTTTTATGCATTAACCATTTAAAAAATATTGTAGATGATAATGGGGTTACTGATGAGTATTGTATAACGTGTCATTGAAAGAATAGTGATGTCGGCACTCACCATGTTAGTAGAGGGTTGAGGGTTGAGTGAGCCAACACATATTTGAATCGAGCACAAAAGTAGATGTTTGTGGTGTAGATAGGGGTGAAAGGCACTTTGATGTTGACTTTTTTTTTCTAGATGCCCTTGATTTCTAAAATAACATATTTTGCAAATAATAATATTTAATTCTTTATCACCAGGAATACTAGATTTCCCCACTAATATTTGTTGTATTACCAAACACACTATCTATCCAATGGGTTACACTACATTTCACTGAAAGATCTATATTTTTTTATACTATCAACTTAATTTGTAGTACATCGCCCACCATTCTTCGCATTAATTAACCACTGTAAATTTTCTGTTTCTTGGATTTATTGTTTTGAGATTCGTTATGTTAGATTTGACAGAACAAAGATGACAAGGAGGAAGAAACGGATGGATATGTTTCCTTAGTGGGGATAAACCTCTCACATACTTGGACGTCTTACTATGTATAAACGACCTTACACTGCATTTGTTTAATAAAATTAGACCTGGCTAGCTAATAGCTAGGTCCAGAAAGACATTCTTTTTCATTTTTAAGTAATTTAATAAACAAAATTTGAGTGCATCACCACAACGCACAATGAGCAAGTACCCCTCTCCATTCTCAAATAGTTAACTCACTAATAATACAAAAATATTAATATTTGACATTTAAAAATGATATTAGTAGTTGTAGTATTATTTATGAATAAGAGATGTGAACTGGAGTTTAGTGTGTGTTTAATGTTCTAAACATCATTAAAAAATGGAGATATAAAAAGAAACATAGACAGATAATACTGAAATCAATGTATTATCATTGTTGAAAAATATTGTGGATTACATATGTAATGTGGTGAGAATTAGCGAAATTGAACTATTAGTATAATCAATCTGTCAACTAGCAAATATAGATCTATGAGGTGCCGAAGGCTTTGCTGTAAATGATGCAGGAAAATGTATAGAAGGTACTCCGTTAATCGAACAGAAGTGAATAGTTATTTTTTTCCCACAAAATATGCTTGAGGTAGATGTAGGACAGTACGTAGGGTACATATAGATACGCAATTGCAGTAATCTGTTCTGAAATTTATTGTGAGATTAACTCATGATTAGTAGCCCACAAAATGAGGATATATATATATATATATATATATATATATATATATATATATATATATATATATATATATAGAGAGAGAGAGAGAGAGAGAGAGAGAGAGAGAGAGAGAGAGAGGCTGATTTGTAATTTAGCCACAGCAACGCGAGCTAGGGAACAAAACTCTGAACAGAGTGTCTAACTAGTCATGCATGCAAAAGCGAGAGAGCAAAAAGAAAGTCCTCCATGCCATGAATATGTATATTGTCGGTGCACCAACATGTGGGCCCACATGTTAATGTCTCAATCAGGCACCACTCATGCATTACACTTGGGATTAATTAAGAGGAACTAATTAATAATTGATCAGAAATTAGAAACTCTAGTTAATTTTAGTCAAACCATGCCCAAACAAAGACCTCCTTTTTATGTTGAGGAAATCGACGTATGTGGCCAATATACGTCAATATATATTGAATTAATTTATTTTTTACGTGCCATTGCATGTATAATGTCGCATTTCTCAATTTCTTGCTACACCTTATCCAAAGTAGGGACACTGTATGTACAGTCTCCTAATTCGTGAGAGTTGGTCAAATCGTTCATCTGAAACTCTAAAATTCACTGTAGGTGTACGGTATTGACGTATCGCGGTCTAGGCCATTTCAAAATTCACTCTCTTGAAGTTTCTCATAATCCCTTTCGATCAGGAGATCGATCCTAATCCAAGTTAGGCATCCTGTGGAATGAAAAAAGTATGAAGGATTTTTGAGATCGAACTGCATGGGTAGGTCATACTTAAGGGTGCACCTATGGCCATACAAATTTATTGATTTAATTTCATCTTTTAAATGCTCTATTTTACTTCTGATACTTTTCAAAAAAATGTACCAGAAATGTCTAAAACGTACGCCAGATATAATAGCAATTTCATAAGAAGCAGGTCAAAATTGCTGTTGCCAAAGTAATCAATGGAAAATTAATTACATTTTTTCCAACAATGAGTGTGCTCTAGCTTTGATCTGACACATGATAGATTTTGTGATTTTATAAAATGACGACTAGCTAGTCATCAGACTGCATTTTCGGAGTAATAATTAGATCAAGAGCCCTGATAAAATCAAACCTGCAAAAAGGGAGGGTGAACAGCACAATCAATCAATTTTCCCTGACTCAACTGAACAGTACATGGTTGGACCAGCTGGCTGTAAAATCATTGTGATGATTAATATTTTGTGATGAATAATTGGCTTTACAGATAATTTATTGAATGGAATTTGGTTTTAAAATATATGTGATGTTGATGTGAGTATGTGTGACTAATGTGAGATAAGTTGAGAAGAACTTGTGCTTGGATATGATTTCTTTGTTTTTACATGTGTAGGTGAGTCTTGAGGCCTCGGGAGTGTTGCCGGTGATGGATCGGGAGTTAACTTATGAGAAGTTGATGTCCGGATGATTGGGAGATCACGCGGGATACTAAAGGCTAGAGATCAATGCACGTGGAGAAAAAGATTCCATAAGGCATATAAGAGAAACTGTGTGCGTATGGAAAGAAAATTTTATTTTGGATAAAAGTCTAATATTGGAAAGTTTGAGTCCTAGTAGGATTAGGAATTGAATCATACTTGGATTGGGGGTTGAGTTCTAATAGGATTAGGAGTTGAGTTCTACTTGGATTAGGAGTTGAGTCCTAATAGGATTAGGAACTCTACTTTTACTTTGTGTATGAGATTTTAGATATAAATAGATGAGGAGTTAAGACCCTAGTGCCATAACTTTTGGAAGAGAGAAAAGTTAGAGTTTAGTTTTGTGAGAAAGGAGTGCTTTATATGCACTTTGTAGACGCATCTTAATGTAATAAAGTTGATCTACTCTTAATAGTTTCGTCAAGTTGTGTTCTTTGTTCATGGGCGGTTAGATCGGAAGCATCAAGGCGGTCGGAGCGCCGACAGCTCTGCGATCGTACCGGCAGCAGGTAGGCAATCAGACCGGCGATATACGGCAGTGCATCACAACTTCATCTAGGTCAGATGTTTCTTTTATTTCCGCTAAAAGATTTGGTTGTTTGGTTTTTCCTACCATTTACTCCCTCTGGTAGGCTTGGCTCTTATGTTCGATCCTACACTAGCTGCTGCGACCAACATCCAACGCCTGCCCGAGTGAAGCTAGCTTACCTAAGCCCATATGGCTGACATCTTGGGCCCCCATATGGGCCTAAGCCCACAAGTCCCATGGGTCTATGTGTTCATGCACACGTGTATGGAACAAGGCACGTTCATTATCTCAAATCATTTGGTGAAAAAACTAGCTAGGGAGCTAGCACTTATAGTCACGATTTCGGGAAAAATCTTGTTCTAAAATAAGATAATTTCTCGTACTTGAGAAAAATTTATAAGTACAAAAGATCCCATCATTAACAAAAAATAGTATATGCAGGTAGGTAAGTAAATGGTATTAAATGGATAAAATTTCTTGATTTATGAATAGAGTATGTAAAAATTAGAAATCGATTTATTTTAAGATAAACTTCAAACCTTAGAAATTAAACTTATTAGGGACGGAGCACGAGCAGACTCTGACTGAAGAAGCAATTAATTGAATTTTATAAGCAATCCGCATAGATATGAAATTCGCTAGTTATAAGAAAAAATTCAAAAAAGAGGAAACACGTACGAGATATGTGGTTTTGGAGTTATGATGTGTAATTTTATCATCAGAGGTTAACTTACATATATATCTATGTGCTTGCAATAGAAATATATTAATGTCACGGATTTACCGCTAGTCGTGTATCTCTAAGCGTGCATGCGTAAAGGAGATGCACTTGGAAGTGCGCACGTAATAGTGTGTGCGCTTATGCATATTCTATATATGCATTTTTTTTAAAAAAAGATCAAGATAATTAACGAGATCTTGGCGAGACTATGAACCATTGTACGCTGTACAGTTGGAACTACTCGAGTGCCTCGATCTTGAATGCCAAACAGTGGATTAATTCTTATGGTGTTTTCTCCCTGCAGCGTGGCCCTAGCTAGCTACAACTATAAGCTATGGAAAGATGAGATTTTCTTCGAATACTGGCACTGAACTAGTACAGTACAAGTATTGATACGTGTGTGTGGTTGCTTGTTGCAATTGTACATATGCGTGTACATAAGTACATATCACGGGATTGGCAACACTAGCGTGCATTTTTTTTTTAAAGAGACTAGCGTGCAATCGATCAGGCTATGCATGTCTACTTGTCCAAGCACACTGTCCGCATATTTATACGACCAAAGAAGCATTAAATATATGAAAAATAAGTTTTTTTGGACAATCTAGGAGTATGAAAAAGTTAATGAGCAAAGACAAACATATATATACAGCGCAATATATATACCGAGTAGCTCTAGTGTTACTCTCTCCTTATAAACATATAAGCCGTGCTTGTTATTAACAAGATCTCTCATAGTATATTTTGACCGGTAGTTATCTTCATAATTAACGTGTTATTAACAACTATAAAATTAACATTATATGAAAGCATTTTTAAATATAAATATAATAATATATACCATTTGTATGACAAAAATATATTGTTAGTTTAATAATTAGTTAAATAATATAAATACTACCATCTAGATTCATACTAATAGTATGTATGACATCTAATAATAGGTTTTATTATTTTGAGACGAAGAAAGTATTGACTTATAAAAAAACAAGTACATCTTACATTTTTATGAAGGGAGTATTAATAAGACAATATATACAGGCTCATGAGACGCTACAAATTAATTATTTAATTAATTACTTGTTTAATTAACAAATAAATAAATAAATTAGCTGGTCCATATGCACGAGGAGATCGAACTACTTCTGATATGGAAGGCCAGGCAGATGAACAGTGTGAGGCCTAAATGGGAACAGTAGGTGTAGGAAAGACTATGCATCTATCGCAAATTTCGCAAAAGATCGATTAATAATATTGTGCCCCTCCGATCGAGCATTCATGGGCTCGATTGGGACTCTTCGACCGCATCCTTCGTACCTAGCTAGCTAGCTTGCTTCACCATTCTCCTAATAGGTAAACACCCCGCGCGTTGCCGTAGGTGTGTGAGATTGGAGAAGAGAATATACACGCTATACAATAAGAAATTTATGTTTTTTCTTATACTACCGTGGTTATGTTCTTGTTATAATCTAATTATTGACTAAGGTTATCATCTGTAAAATAACTAAAACTGTTCTCATTTGTAAACATATCTCATATATCATAGACAAATGAACGGCAAATCGCACAACACCATAGGGTGACAAAGAAGGTAGTTGGTTTTGTAATTATTGTAAATATGTATTATTTGTAAAAAAACTGAATTATATGTAAACAGAGCACGTAGTATCATTGTGCGAACAATATTTTGGAACATATGAGATATTGGATTCATTTTGTTGCTCTTGTAGTGTAGAACACGGTGGAATAGATAGAAACAATATGGTTTTATGAGGTATAATTATTTGAAGCTCTTGGGCTATAATTAAGAAAATTATTATGCAATTAGAATGCATTAAACGGTTTTTTTTCTTTGGCAAAAAGGGCTTGGTTTCTTGGTTAGAGTTAAGTACAACTGGAGTGTTGCAGCACGATCAGAAAGCAGTGTAGACCAAACCACCGGTAACCGCCGAAACCGTCAGGGTTCGGTAAGGGTTACCAACGGTTTGGTTTGAACGAATTTCATCTAAATCCAAAATTATGAAAAAAATTCAAAAAAAATCTATAAGGTAGTACTCAAATTGTGCATCACAATGGTGAAGAAATTCTGTGAAAATAATGATGTTAAGATTATTTTTGGAGTAAAAACGAGAAGGTAAAATTAAAATAAAAAAAGAATTAATTAAATAGGCCGGCCTAGTACTGTGCATTGCACTATTTTGACCCAACCGACACTACATTGTCCAATGTGCCTTAAACACTGCCCCCATCTCCATCCTATCCACTCCTCCCATGCCGCTGTCCTCTCCCCGTCGTCCCTGGGTCGCGGCCGGCGTAGATCCGTCGCCGACGCGCAAGGACGGTGGAAATTGCGCCGTTCACCGCAGTTACTGTGCGGTAGGAGGCGGCAACCTTTGGGGTTCACTAGCCCAAGGTAACCCTCTGTTCTTCTCTCGTTATTGGGCGGTTTGGCGCTGTAACCGTGCGGTATGGTGCGGTTACCGCGCACTTAGGCGATGGCTGGGATGATGCGGGGGACCACGGTAACCGTGGTTTCATGTCTTATCACACGGTTGTGGAGTGTAACTGTGCGGTTACCTTAGTGAAAGTCACGGTAACCGTAGTTTTTAGGTTTTTGTTGGACGATTGCTAATTGAATTTGTTGGATGATATGTTTGCATGAGTATGAATGAGCTATATATTGGTTATTTGTGTTCCTTAGATTAGTGATTACATTGTTGTCGAACGGAAGTGGTAATGTGCGTGTTTGTTGTATTTGTTTCAGGAGGGAGATGAGAGACAGAGACCCCGTATGGGAGCACGGGGAGAATATACCACCAGGATGGCGTTGCAAGTATTGTCATATGCGCAAGGCCGGTGGTGGGGCAACTCGACTCAAAGTTCATTTGGCCGGAAAAGGGAAGGGGACAACATATTGTCTCTCTGTGACACTAGATGTCCGTGATTTCTTCCATCGCGACCTAGACCAAATAAAGGATGATGGTGATAGGCGTAGCAACGAGAGATTGAGAAGGGAGGATGCAACAGGGCTCAATTATTATGACCTAACAGGTGATGCTGATGAGAAAGAGCAGATACAGGTGGCGGTGGTTGCCTCACAGGCAGAGGCTGAATTTAGAAGGGGTGTGGAGGAACGAGGTGGTATATATGAGCATGGTGGTGACAGTGACAGTGACGCAGGTGGACAAGACGGGATTTCAGGGCTTTAAAGAGGTCAAACAAGGCAGTCATAAGATCGCAGTCTGATTCAATTCACTAGTACAGGCACTTACATATTACTTCCATATTTTCCCTATAATGCTTCATGCTTCATTTCTTTCCTTATTGAAAATACAGGTGAGGCTGATTTCACACATGCCACTTAGAACCAAGATCATGGTGCGTCAAGCTCTCAGCGAACTACTATGCCTACACAAGGCCGTCAACAACAAGGGCAGCCTGACGCACCATAGGACAGCTATAGCTCATTTAGTTTCTCTACCGTTGTAGGTGGTTATCTAACTTACACCTACAACCGTCTAGAGGCTTCTGATTGTTCTCCTGTTACGTGGGGTATGAGTGGCAAGAGCCTGATTGGTATGCTCAGTTATATGATCAATGGTAATCAACAGCAACATGAACATGCCAAAGTTGACAAGATTACAAGACGGGGTTGCTTCAGCAACATGGTTTGATGCTCATATCGACTGAGGAGTACAACTTGGCATACCAACAATGGAACTATTAGTTTGTTTACTTTCTGTTGAACTCAGGGAACTTCTATATTAATATTATTTGTGTAATGGATCTAGTATTAATGTATCGTGCATGTCGAATTTTGGACATTATATTATGGACGCTTCAATCCTTATAGTTGTGGATATTGCATTGTTAATTCTTGTGAAATGTCATATTTTCGACGTGTTTTCTGAATCCTAATCGTTAACTATCATATATATAGCAAAGGTCATGTATAAATTTTCTATATTTTCTCAATATGTTACTTAATGAAGCTATAAATGTCAACATTTTCTTACAATTAAACAAAATTTTTTCTTGATTTTTCGAAGTTTTTTCCTCAATTTTGCTAATCTGCCACACAGTCGGCGGTTACCGTGCGGTAACCACCCCCAAACTACGTGGTTAGTGCCACCATACCGCTGTAAAACCGCCGATTCGAATTCAAATATTTCAACGTGAATTTCGCACAGTTTTTGGCGATTACCGCAGTAACCACCAAACCACCGGCCCACGGTAACCTTGTCCTAAATGGTTTGTCAAACACTGTCGGGCAGCCCACGGAGGTTACTGTAGTTTCTACAGGGCACTGAGTGAGGAAAAGGAGGTTACGTGGCTTATGAGCAGCAAGCCAACAGGTTTCTCCAAGAATAAATTGTTGCTCCTGTAGTGTAGAACATGGTGAAATTGTCCCCTTATAATTTATCTTCTCTATCCTAAAATGATCACTTTTTTTGGTAATATTTAAAAAACAGTATATTGTTGAAAAAGATTGCAACAGCAACATATTTTCAAATATTTTTTCTATATATGACTGTGTTGGGTTAGTTTTTGAATTTTATAGTTTAATATCTTAAGAATAATTTTAGGTACAACTAGGGGATTATGATCTAGATAGTTGAAATGGAATTAGATTTGATGTACAACTTTTAAAATCTGTTCCTATATATACTACAACTGTATTTTCTACACGATAGATTTTAAAGGTAGAATTGGATTTTATATACAACTTTTATCTTTTGTTTCTATGGATAAAATTGTGTTCTATATACAACTATATCAATCAATATACACCATTATTATCTAGATTCACCATGATCTAACGGTTCAAATTCTTTTCTTTTTCTCTCATCGGTGAGAAAATTTTTGACCTCCAAAGCGATCCTGGTGGTCTTTTTTGAGCTACTTTTATTATATAATAGAGAGAGAGATTTTTTAATGTATTCTTTATTAGCCATATAAAACGTAATGGGACAACAAAAGCGAGGAAGGATCCAAACCCTAAAGTTGATGAAAAATTAAAACCAGTTTTGATTTATCATATATGCATGCATGCCAAGTGTCCGAGGCGGGCCAACGACCCACTTGGAGAGCAACCCTAAACCTAGCATGAATTTCTCTTTTATTTTTTCAGAATTTGTAAATTTGTCAAGATTTAATTAGAAGGTTAATTAGTCTAGCTAATTCTTAGTCTAAAATGTTCAAGAGGCATGTGGCTAATTGTGATTATTGTTCATCCGGTTATTACGCAACGAAGACCGAAACACCGTAGCAATGATGGCGCACACACAACTAACCATGCATATTTGTACTCTCAATTTCCTAGTTGGTGTAGACATACAGTTAAATCTCAAAAAAGCTTAAAACGTTTATATATGAAAAAATTAACTAGAATTTGACGTGTAAAAAATGATACTACTGGATTTATCATGAAAATACTTCCAGATAGTTATAATATTTGTAATTTTTACAAATATATGATTTAAAAGTAATGGCAAATTACACGTCTATTAGAGACTATATTGATGTGTTGAACGACAAGGAGGAAAAAGAACGGAGGGAAGAAGTAACATATTCTGATATTAATTGTCCCTTTAGTCTTTGTCAAAATGGATTTTACGTAGTTTGTGTAACTCATCTTGGCACACCAACTTACTCCTCCTAATTAACTGCCCGGCGATTTTTTTCCCTGTTCCAAACTATAGGCAATCTAGACATTATTGTCAGGTCCTTTTCATGGAGGAATTAATGTAGCCATTGATCGAACTAAACTATAGCTAGCAATGTGCTGGAATAGCTCTAGCCTTTCACCACCAAGTTCGAGTACTATCAGGTGCAGTACCAGTTTTGTTGTTTAGTTCGTTTTTATATATTAGTTAGCGTGAATGATCACTACATTATGTATCAGCAAATGCATGGCCCACGCATTTTGGTTTAAGCGTTCGTTTGTTTGCATGTTATTGCCTATCCGTTGACATACTTTTTGTTATGTACGTATATTTTAAAAATATATGTATGTTAAACCCTCTGATCCATCTCACGTGATGAACTGATGATCTGTCGTCTACTGTTTGCATTGCTACCTAACCTCTAAATTAAGATGGTTATCTCTTACTCCATCTATCCTAAGATTTTGCCCTTATAACTTACTTTAAAATATAAGTGACAAAAGTATTTTATTATTTACTTATTGACTGTTGTATTTAATTTATTTCTTAACTACCACTTTTCATATTTTAGTTTATTACCCCGACAATCATATTTTCTATGGTGATTCGTTATTTTGCTACTTCTTTATTATTTTGAAAAATGACATGATCGCTTATATTATGGGACGTAGAGTATATATTTTTACAAACAGGTAATGCTACATAATTAACCGTCTCGTTGTATGTGTGTACTTCTCTCATATATTTTTACAGACAGTTAATGAGCCATCTTAATTTACGTTTTATAGACAGGCCTGAGATAAAAATGCTATAGCGCTTATTATAAACGGAGCCCGATCGGGCTGTGTGCGTACTTTCCAGCGAAACAATTCAGATTGTAATTGCTGAATCCTAGTGTGAAGAGTCTATCTTTTGGTACCGTGAAAGATTGGGACAAATTCCGGACACCGTAGCCGTACGTGTCCTCATCAGGATCTTTAGCGTTGAGACATTAATTCGGCGCTAACCTTAGTGGTAAATTATTAGTCTATTTTTATAATAAGTCTAACAAAGGGTCTATTTATATAATATTTTTTTGAAAGTACCAAATTGTAAAAAAATCCACGTAATATAATTTGTCGTGACTTGAAATCGTGTGTGATATAGTTAATACATCCAATTTTCCTGTTTATGTAATAGCATAGGTTCATACAGGTGCGCTTCCAACATATTATCTACCATTGTTGCTGGTTATTTTTCGTTATTACTTTTACAATTAAGGGATTTTTACCCTGTTCTTCTATTTTTCAGCAGTGTAACTACGTGTTTCACACCAATGGGTTTTAACTAAATATACTATAAGTTCTAAGTTTATATGAATGAAATATGATTATCACATAAACCATGATATCAACCGATAATTGCGTATGCTCAGTGACGAAGCCAAGTAATTTTTTGAAGCCCAATCAAATCTAACTATGATAAGCATTTGCTATAAAAATATTATTTTTAATGTACATAATACCATTACATTTCCGCTGCATGTTCATCTCTAAGCCTAAGCCACCTTTTAAAAACTGAGAATATATTTTGAGACGAAGAAAATACTATCCCTTTGTCTTCTGAATCATCATATCCACCGAGCTTTATCAGACGTGGCAGCCAGCACATAAAGATGGTTGTGTACCGCTGCATTGTGTGCATGCCGCCGTACAGAATGAGAGATGATGTGTAAAACATCAAAACCCATCTCCAAGTTGCCCTGGGAATTGTCATTTCACAACATTTGCCCCACTACTACTTTAATTAATGTGCCTCGCAAAAGGATAATGTCATTGTTACTTTTTTACTCTTAATTTGCCCCTGTTTTAATTAATTAGTACTTAGAAGAGGTAAGTGGTCTGTAGAATTATCTACATGTCATTTCTCATTATTTTTTCTTTTTCTGCGAAGATTTTTCCTTCTGATAATAGTTCCATCATTGATCATCGGTCTTGTCAAGTTACTTAGATCGATATGTAGAGAGAGAATTAATAAATGACAGATCCATGACATAAATTCTGCAGTGCAATTTCCTGGACCAGCCAACAGGACTGTACCTTCTTTGCTTTCTTTTTCTGTACGACGAATTTTGGCACCGGGTTTAAAGCTGATCCTGTTGGAGGCAGGCAGGCAGGAAGCTGATATCCAGATAGATCCATATCCTTCATACTGCATACTTAGATGAATTACATGCAGTTATTAATTATTCTCTCTGTCTATAAATATAAAAAATTATGTAACTCTTAGTAAAAATTAAGGTAGTAAAAAAAATTACAACTGAAATAATATTTATTATACTTTTGGCATATTTAAGAGGAATAAAGTTCAAACAATTATAGGTTAAGAGATTGAATGGATAACTCAGATGAAGTCTGTTGTACTTTTTTACTTCTTGGGATTTTAAAATATCTTTATATTTATGAACAAATGAAAATGATATAATCTCTTATATTTATAGATAAAGGGAGTCGTAGCAGCTATGCAACGGAAATGCAAGTATCTGTGCAAATAAAAAGCAGATAACTAAAGTACTGCTTTATCTGTAAGGATGGCTAGCTTTGTTACTTTTCTCCTTTCCATTTTATATGTAGCCCTTGGTGTGCAAGAAAAAAAGATGTTCATGTCATGCTTTTGACACTCCTGAGGGTGATATGCTCGGTAAAGTTTTGTTCATATATTCTAGTAGCCAAAGCGAAACATAGGACATGGTTATTATAGAAATTAGCTATTAATATGTTGAAAACTAATTAAATCAGTTAGTTATTTGAAAATCATATCATTGGATTTGTCATTAAAACTACTTTCTAATAATTAATATGCATTTTTGCATGTCTTAATGCAAAACTAAATAAGTTGAAGTCAAGGTTATATTACATATCTTAAATTAATATTGAAAGGGGCTGATTAATCAAATTTCCTATGTGAATCCAAAATTCACTAAATCTTACTACTAAACTTGAATATTTTTTCCTAAAATCAACCGAGGCTTTGACCATTCTCCTGATCTATTTCAGTATATATATATATATATATATATATATATATATATATATATATATATATATATATATATATATATGGTACAGGACACAATTCCACACATATCCATGGAGGTTTTGATCGGATATATAGTGAATTTCAACCCTAGGTACGTACCGTATAATTTTCACACAGAAGTCCCAAACACAAAGCTAAGTCCAAATAGTATCACGACTTCTTTTATAGATCAATAATTAATAATCATACCCTGAAGGAAAAAGTCCTTTTTTTTCTCCAAATTAACTCTCTCTAAATCAATCAAGTACTGACCACCAATAAAGCCTCTTCCCTGACCTGTTTCTCCTTTCATGTGACCGGCCCGGATTCAGTGTCGATACTGTTTGCTGCAGCTCTGCTCTGATCGTTAACGGCAGATGATACCCATGCAAGCATATGGTGTGATATAAATTCAGAGAAAAGCCATTACAATGCAATGCTAGCACTCTCGTGCCATTCACCGCATTGCATATGCATGCATTATTTCTTGGTATCAGTTATATCACTGCAGGCAGTTAGCATGCTAGCTTGCAGCTGCAAACTGTTAGCTATATATGCCGGCCGTACACAAAGTACAGTACTTGGTCACGTTTTTAGTTGCTTCAACCATCGCGATCGATAATATAATGTAGTCAGCCCCGATTTCTGAAAATGTGATAAATCCGACGAAATTCAGATAATTAAATCCTACTAGTCACTACCATGCATAATTAGTATCCAAATGGCGACGGAGAGGAGCCGGGAAGCGTCGGGGGTGAAGAGGCATAGAGAGTCGGCCTGTGCTAACGGCGGGGCTAGCGGAGCGCCGGCTAGAAGGAGGTATAGACGGTGGCGTCCACTAGGAGCCCGGAAGTGGGGAAGAGGAACCCTTCCTCAGATCTGCTCCACTGGAGGGGGAGCCAGAGAGCGGGATTTGGTGGAGGCGAGGGTGATGGAGAGGCAGTGGAGATGGTTACCCGGAGCGATGCTAGCAGCCTTGACCACAGACACTAGCGGGAGGCAGAGCTAGCCGGCAGGAGAGGAGGTGACGAGTAGAGAAAGCCGGCGGGGCAGACGGCACAGTCCACGACAGGGCCAAGGACAATGGGCGCGACGGCGTGCTCCAGACGGCGTCCTCCAGATTAGATCAACCCCAGGCAGCGTGGCTTGACGATCAGATCAGATCAGTCGTTGTGGAGGTACGATTCTTGTTGCTGCTTGATGTGAATTGACAACAACAACTTGAACGAAGACGATTAACAATGAAGAATGAAGCCCACCTAGAGATTGAGATCGATCCCGAGCGAAGACGATAAGAAAGAAAACGACAACAAAACAGGTGGCCGCCCCGAGGGGTAGATCCCTCCCGGGGGCGACGGAGTGGAAGCGTGAGAGCATCTCCAGCAAGGGCCTCCTAAACTAAGACCCTAAATAGGTTTTTAGGGCAAAAGGAAACAAAGAGGTCCAGCAGGGCCCCTATTCGGGTCCTCAAAATAGGAAGGCCCCCAAATCCCTCCCCACAGCCCTCATTCTTAGGGGCTCTATAGCCATGTCACACTCCAATCTGGCACCGTCGTACAACGGCACCAAATAGGACATGCCGCAGGAAAACAGCGCGAATTGCCTTCCCGCGGAACCGTGATATCGACACCAGTCCCAGGACGCAGCGTTGGTATCCACGTAAATCAAATATGCATCATCGCAAACCTTAAATAAATAATTAAACATATACCTTAACTCATGTTGCGGCTTCGGAGCAAGCTAGAGACAACAACGAACAACACAGAGGCAACGGCAGCAGTGGAACACCGGACTAAGTTCCAACACACAGGCAATGGCTGGGAACTAGGACGAAACCCTAATCTTCACTTCACTGCAACTCTAGCTCCAACTCTTGATGGAGAAATATATATATGGAGCAAGCGTGAGTACTTACGTACTCAGCAATCCAGGGGAAATATAGGTGGCTATTGCAGGCTTCAAAGAGGGGCTAAATATTTTGTAATCAATTTTATTTAAATTCTTTTGAATCTACTAAGTGTGTGCTTCTCAACAATCAGGGCAAGGTGGAGTCACGCCCAATCAGAGTGAAATTGTATCAATCTTTATTTCTCCAGTTTTCGCAATCTCAAGAATTCACATCAAACCGGCTCTTCAAGCCAAAATATTTTCTCTAGACTTCCCGAGTCCTGCTGTCCTTGACAGCCAAGCCGACATCATCGGACGACCCACGTCCTCGATGACACATCCTTCTCACCATTCCCAAACCATTCACACATTTGCAAACATGGCAAAAGCACTGACCCAGGTGTAGGGTTTTCCAAACGTTTCATAAAACCAAGTTTTATCCACGAAGTTTCTTAATTTTAAGTTTGAAGGGCGACCATTGGTACAAGCACAAGAGCATACGCATACCGAGGCGCGACAGTGGTGGTTACAAGCGAACAGGGTATTGCAATCATCAAGGAAGGATTTTAATGCAACAGGGTTGGGTAGGTCCACCGGTCTAACTCGCAGACAGGACCACACAGATCAGTGCACGCCTACCGATGCAAATTTCACAATCAAAATAATTTAATTTTAATTATGGGCTCGATTGATCAAATGTGACTTGCCTTGCTCTAAGTCTTCACGAGTCTTCGAGAAATCTCGGCGAAATCCGCGCTGAAACGATTTTTCGACGGTCGATTACTATGCGTAAACAATTAAAATCTACACAAAGACCAAGAAAAGGACCCTATTTAGTTCTACTAATAGTGCCATCTGATAGATCTCAATTTCAGAAAATTACTGGAGTTGGAACGGAGTCAATCGGATCAATGGATTAAAAGCTATGAGTTTCCGAAGGATTAATTGGATTTTGGATAAAGGAAAAGGATTTAACTTGATTTCCAGAGGAGAATATTCTCGGGAATATTCCCACAGTGTCATTGACAGCTGGGGCCTTCTGACATAATGGGCCCACAGGTCAGGGAGGAGAGAGGAGTGCTAGCTGGATGGACTGTGGGCCGAGGGGATCAATGCGGTGGCCTACATGTCAGTGCCTCCAGGGGAAGGGATGGATGGCTCACTGGCCACTGGGCCCAGGCGGCAGAGAGCACATCACCTCCTGGGTGTGGCTCGCAGTGAACAAGAAGAGGGGCCACACGTCGGTGTCCAATGGTGCACAGACCGAGTCTATTCACGGTACACACAGAGAGAGGATACTGGGATAGGTGCACGTGCGGTCCACGATGGACCGTGGGAGCAAGGGGCCACAAGCCAGTGATAGGCAGTCCATGGACCGGCGTGCGTTGGTAGGGGAAGTGAAGGGGGTAGGGCCCACTTGGCGGTAAGAGGGGTGCGGCTCAGCTCGGGCTGGGGCCACCTGATAGTGAGCACAAAAGAGGGAAACATGGCTTGGTTCTGGCAAGACAGTGGCGAGGTCACTGAGATCAACGGTCGACGGCGGCACAAGGTGATTCCGGCGAGCGACGACTCACGGCGGCAAGTGGTGGTGCCGATGGGAGGAGGGAAGTGGTGGTGTCGGGGACTGGGGTCGGCTGGCGACGAAGAGGCAGAGACGGCAGAGAGAGGAGACGATTGGGGCTACAGCCATGGTGGCGTCGAGAGAAGGAACGGGGAAGTGGCATGCTTCGTCTAGCGCACGACAATTTTCCAAGTGCATCTCAGGGAAAAATCATTTGCCACCGCGGAGAAAGGAGAGCTCACCAACGGAGAACGGCTTGGTGGCTGCGGCGCCGTGGCGAGGAGGGGGATCAGAGCCAAGGAGAATCGGCGTGCACGGCGGTTCAAGAAGGGGAATGCCCGGGGTGATCCAGAGGCGGCGGAGGATGGCTGGCTTCCAGGAGGGGCGTGGGTGCTCTGGTCGGACGAGCGGCGTTCACGGCTTGACGTAGTGACCGATGGCTTTTAAGGGCGAAAGAGATCAAGAGGAAAGGATGGAGCTTGGGAGGAGGTTTTTATAGGTGAGGAGCGGGGTAGCTAGGTCGATTAAGGGCACGATCAGAACTCCCCGGGCCAATCATGGATGAGAGAAGGAAAAATGGGCGCTGCGGTGGAATTTCTCGTGGGCGGTGCAAACGGCCGACGATGGAGATGCACCGGGCAGCGGAAGGCGGTGTATCGTAGGGTAGAGCGAGGCTTGTGTTTGAGCATGGAGCGTGGGTGGACAGAGGTCGGCGCGGTGGGAAATAAGCAAGCGAAGGAGGAATTTTGGGACGGGGACCATGCTGACGCGGTGTTCGGTCAAATGGAGGAGAAGAGAGGGGGAAAAGAGCCGCAACGGCGGTCCAAGAGTTGGCGGCTAGCGGCGTGGAGTGAGGGAGTGTGTGGGGCACCGGCGAGGCCTGGCGCGGGGCCATGGTGATGCCGGGAGTGGGCTCGGTATTTAACCGAGCACCACAGGGGCGAGAATGGGACGGGATTCGGGGAGAAGACGAGTGCGGGGAGGCTGGCGCGCGGGCAGGCGTAGAGGAATGGTCCCGCTGGCATGTGGGCCCAGGAGAGCGGCGCAAGGCGGCAGACGCCCACACCACTCGGCTCAGACGATGTAATGCCCCGCTTTCAGCGAGACGTTAAACAATATTTTGCTAAAAACTACCTGTGAAAATTTCGCCTCTTTGTGTGTTGTATCGTAAGTTGTGCCATGGATCTCAGTTGTCTCTCTGCCTTGATCTCGTAATCCCTCGTCCAAAAACCTCTATTCCCAAAATGATACCCGAGTTCGAATCAATCTATCTGTGTTCGCTCTAAAACTCTAACGGCAAGTTCCTTGATCTTCCCCTTCCAAATCTCTGTTTCGATACCCGTCCTAAGGATCTGAATCAAAACCGTAAAGATACCTCTTTTGAATCTAAATTGGAATCCTCTCCTTGAAATCTCCAAGCAAATCTCCATATATCTCTCTGTAATAGCCTTTGAAGGACCCAAATGCAAAAGCCGGTCCAAAAGGAGAAGTATACCTAAATCCGTGCTTGTGACCCCCTCCTTGAATCCTCAAATTTTTATGAATTCAAAAATAAATTTTGAATTCAATTCCCCTTTTGAAGTCTCCCAAAACACTTTTAAATATATTCCAGATAAAATAGAGAGGGAGTACGGTTCCCTTTGGGCCTCAGCCCTCCGATACCTCTTCTCAGCGCCACGCACATGACACGTGTCCCTCCACGCGTCAAATACACACAGGGCGAGTGTGAGCGCTCCTGTTTCTCTTCCTCGTCCAGTTCTCTCTTTCTCTCTCGCAATCCCGCCCGCCACTTGGTGTCGCCAGTTCAAAACCCTCACCCGCGCCTCGGATGCTCCCGTCTCCTGCCCAGTTGCCAACTAGAGAGGACGCCGCCGTCACGCCCTCTGTTGTTGCAACCGTCCTGCCGTCACACCGCTCCAACGCGACTGCGCCGTTTTTCCGCTGCCCACCCGCGTCACCCGGGGACCGCTGCAAGTTGACAAGCCGTGGAGCCGTTCCTCCCCCCCGGCTCCGCCTCAGAATGGAAAATCCCCGGCCCTCCTTTCCCTCTGCCTGGCTCCTTTTTCCCTCCCGAGCCCAACTGCGCCCCCTCCCCCATGCCCTCTCTCTACCGCTGCTAGACCAAGACCATGACGCCATCGTGCCAACCTCCGCTTGACCACCCAGTGAGAAGGCCTTCCTTCCCCTCAACACCAACCCGCCCGCTTCGGCTATAAATATCCCGCCGCTGTCCTCTGTTCGCCCATCCAAACTCCATCCTCACCGCTGCCCTTGGAACGCACCACGCAGGTGTTAACGCCAAAATTTGGTAAGGCCCTGTATCAGATTCGGTCAAAGGGAAAATTGCAGTCAACTGGCGGAAATTGATCCAGAAGAGATCGATTCCGGGAGGGAACCGTGAAGACAGCTGTTTGGCAGTTATTTACTGTATCTATTAATTAGGCAAGTGTTTATTTTTAGGAAACCTGACCTCGTGTCCGGTCAGGCCTTGTTAGTGTTTTCTGTTATAATTAGGAAATCATGTATCGTGTCCAATAAGGACTCATGTAACTCGGGGTATAAATACGTACGCCCGGGGACCTTATAAATTATCACTCGATCAATACAAATTCGGCGCATCGCCACCCTTCCGACGGGATCTTGCTTCTCGAGCCGGGCTGCATCGGTTAGGTCCGAACTCCTGCGAGAGGGTAAGGCTCGTCACCCCGGCTACCTATCGGCTAGGACTTCCTCGGTTAGGTCCGATATTCTAGTCGGTTTATGGTAGTCGGCTTACCACGATATATTTACTTTATCTATGGCTGCATCAGTTCAGTTTGATCTCATAGATTGATTAGGTATATCACATCACGCGTGCGTAGATCGTATCGGCTTACTGGGAGCGGTTTATCATCAGTTTGTGCTGCATCGGTTAGGTCCGACCTACTAAACTGCTAGCGATAAATCGTTCCTGCTAGGTTGATGCCTTATGCGCAAGCGTCTTATCAGGGTGTATAGCCGGTAAGTTATCATGTTTTAAACATCACGATCGCATTAGATCTATCGGTTTATCGAGATCTCGTTATCATTATCAGTCTGTGCTACAACGGTTGGGTCCGATCTACTAGACTGACAGTAATAACGTTACTCTTAATAAGCCGATGGGTTTTATGCGATGTTGTTATCAGAGTGCTTAGCCGATAAGTTATCTCTTATTAAATATAGCCGATTATGCTACTTGCCTTGTTATACATTCTTGCCTGCATTACTGTTACTATCGGCTAAGGGCTAGCTGATTGGTTTACTCTGCCGATCCGAGCGCGAGCACAAGCAGGTTCCCGGGCACGACCTTAGGTAAGGACCCGGGCACGAGCATTGGTAAGAACCCGGGCACAGATACAGGCAGTGGATGAGGATCCCGGGTGCAGGAGCGAGCAAGGGCCCGGGCACGGGCGCGGGCAGCATCTTCGCGGCGATACTAGTAACTTTAACCACGATCGGCTGGAGTTCATTTAATCTATTTACTTACGTATCTTATTTACTTATTTTACCAAGTTTACAGCCGGTTTTTGAGCATCCCTTCGATGATCGGCTAGATTAATACTTGTTTATTATTATGTTATTGCTCATGCCATCATCGGCTTTCAGTCGATGTATAAGTGCTACAGTGCATATCGGCCATCGGCCGATGAGATGAGTCCAAGCCGGCTTCCAGCCGATTGGCTCACGAATTTAACATTTTCTATCTCCTTGTCAATTGCAGGGTCAAATTGACTGGCACGCCTACGAACCTCAAGATTTTAGGACCTGCACTGAAGTGAAGCAAATCTCCCAGGCCTTCGCGTGTCTCCCAGACGCCGGACGGCCCCCGGCGGGTTTTCAGCGTCAACACGTTTTTGGCACGCCTGGTGGGACACGAAGTTTCAACGCGAAGTTTCAACAATCAGATTTGCAACATGGCTGGAAAAGAAGTCAAAACAGACAACATAATTCCGGTCAGCATGGAAGATTTAACAGATGAACAAAACAGCAAATTGAGCAAACTATGGCCAACTTTCAGAAGCTATGCTTAGAGTCCTTCAGCATGACAAGGCAAGGGCCGATTCAAAAATCCCAGTTTCCGAAGCCAGTATTGGTTGGAGAATTGAGCCGTACGCCACCTGAGAGTCCACCGGTAAAACCCTTGCAAGAGATGGTGAATGAAGCAGTTCATCACGTGCTCATCAATCAATCCAGGATTCTGGTGAACACACTTCACAATCTCATAAAGAAGACGGTGGATGGATCAATTATTCAAGAACCTACTCGAGGTCCCGTTTTCCTCCCACCAAAGGTTGAACCAAATCAAGTTGCTTACAATGTCAGCAGAGATATACCAGAAAACCTGTTTACACAGAACCAGGCTGAGGGGCAACAGGATGTTCCTCCTGGATATCATCGGTCTGCTTACTATGGGAGATATCGGCAAAATTATCCAGGAGGCGGGGCCGATCCAGGTGCTTACCAAAGGGAATATCATAGATAGAATCGGCAACAAACTCCACCTGTCCAGTACCAACAAGACAACCTGAGGGAAGAAGATCTATCAACTAGGGTTGCTAAAATAGTAAGGGAGCAGTTCGGGATCAAGCCCAAGGAACAGACATTTATGTATCGGCATCCATATCCTGAGTGGTTCGACAGGGTTCCATTACCACACCGATACAGGGTCCTAGATTTCTCTAAGTTCTCAGGGCAGGACAACACGTCTACAGTGGAACATGTCAGCCGATTCTTGGCACAGTGTGGGGAGGCATCGGCTGAAGAAGCTCTGAGGGTTAGATTTTTCCCCTTGTCACTATCTGGATCGACTTTTACATGGTTCTCTTCATTACCACCGAATTCCGTTCGGGGGTGGGCCGATCTAGAAAAACAGTTTCATAAATACTTCTTTGCTGGAATCCACGAGATGAGACTGACAGATTTGACATCGGTTAGGCAACGGCCAGATGAAACAGTACCGGAATACGTTCAGCGATTTCGGGACGTCAGAAACCGATGTTACAGTTTAAACTTGAGCGATGGGCATCTGGCCGATCTAGCTTTCCAGGGTCTTTTGGCGCCAATTAAGGAGAGATTTTTGTCACAAGAGTTCGAGTCCCTGGCGCATCTGGTACAAAAAGTATCGGCTCATGAAAGTCGGTTCCAAGAGGCGAAAAATGATAAATATCAGAGAAGGGTTGCTCAAGTTCAAGTTTATTCATCAAGCTCAGACGATGAGGGGTCCGATGCTGAGGTTGGATTGGCGGAGTGGGCCAGGAACAAGAAATCAGTATCATGCCCATGGGTCAAGGATATCGTCAAAGAAGAGCGGTATGATTTTGATATTAGTAAAGCCGATAAAATCTTTGACTTGCTGTTACAAGAAAAGCAGATACAGCTGCCACCAAATCACGTGATTTCATCAGCCGAAGAACTAAAGAAGAAAACATATTGCAAGTGGCACAATACTATATCGCATCATACTAACGAGTGCAAAGTTTTTCGGCAACAAATTCAGTCGGCTGTCGAACAGGGAAGAATCAAATTTGAAGACAAGAAGCCGATGAAGATTGATGGGCATCCGTTCCCTGTAAACATGGTTTATGCGGGATCATTATCAAGGGATCAAGCCGATGGAGCAAGATGTCAAAGGTATAAGTCAAGGATTACTTCATCGGATATGATAGAAAAATATTCAAGATATGAGGAACAGAGGGATGAACCAGAAAGATATAATCCGCATTGGGACTGCCCGTTCTTCCGATTCTGCTAGGATCAAGGAATGAGACTGCCATCAGTTGAAGATTGCCCCGAGTGCAGTGATATGGGGAATCGGCGTGATCAGCAGCAGAGGTTTTCACAGGATCGGTCGCTTGGAAAAAGAGCATCGGTTCATAGCCGATTAGGGCCGATCCATGAAGAGTTCTTTGAGGAGGATGAAGAGGAAGTGCATGAAAAACAAGTCCAGAATCCTCAATGGTGCCCTAGTGGGATATTCACAAAGAATCAGAAGAGAAGGGCACAGCGACTACGACACCGAGAGCAACAAGAAGAACAAAGACAAGATCAGAAAGAGGTCGATCATCATCACAAGAAAACTAAACAAGTATGGCGCGTGAAGAGAAAAGACGATGAAGCTGATCAATCGGCCCCAGCAAATATGGTGTTCTTTTTGCCTCGGGAGTATAAAGCACTTTCATCGGATGAAGAAGGCAATGAGGAAGTGTTCGCTCAATTAACGTTGCAACCCGATCAGGCTGTATTTGATAAACCTGAAGAGTCAGAGCATCGGCACTTAAAACTGTTATATATCAAGGGTTATGTGAATGGGAAGCCGATGACAAAGATGCTGGTTGATGGGGGAGCAGCAGTTAATCTCATGCCTCATGCCACGTTTCGGAAATTGGGAAAGACTGCCGAAGATCTGATCAAGACGAATATGGTGTTAAAGGATTTCGGAGGAAATTCATCAGAGGTGAAAGGCGTATTGAACGTGGAGTTGACAGTGGGGAATAAGACATTACCCACCACGTTTTTCGTCATCGACGGAAAGGGGTCATACAATTTGCTTCTCGGTAGGGACTGGATTCACGCAAACTGTTGCGTGCCTTCGACAATGCATCAATGTTTAATACAGTGGCAAAGGGATCAAGTCGAGGTGGTCCTAGCAGATCGGTCAACCAACATTGCCATGACCGATCTACCAGTCTGGGAAGCCGATGGTGTTGACTGCCTATCCGGGAAAATATGGGAAGGAGACTATCTCAAAGTCACCAGCCAAGGGATACAGCCGATTCAGCAAGTCGGCTCTGAATTGTTACTCTGATGGGCTCTATTGAAGACTTCGAGGGGAAACTGGGGCAAGGATTTACGTCGGCCGATGATTTGAAGGAGATCGACAAAGGACCAGGAGATAAGCCAAGGCCGACGTACATAAGCAAAAGGTTGAGTCCTGAACTTCGAGAAGAATTGATAACACTGTTGAAGGAGTATCGGGATTGCTTCGCTTGGGAGTCCTCCTCCTCGGCGTCCTTCTCCCGGTGGCCCTCCTCCCCGGCCTCCTTCTTCTCCCGGTGGCAGTCCTCCCCGGCGCTCCTCGCCTCGCCCCTCGGCTCTCCCTAACGCCCCTCCCCTGACGCAACTCGCCTCCTCCCCTTCCCCCGGCAACAGCTCCTCTCTGGCGCCCCCTCCACCCTGGAGCCCCTCCTCCTCGACACCTCTCCTCCCGGTGCCTCCTCCTCTCTGGCCTCATCCGCACTGTGCTTCACCGGCAATCTCTGAGAAGGGAGGAGTACCAGCAACGTAATAAACACGTGTTAGAGGAGTTCCTAAAGATATATAAAGATATAGAAAACAAGTAAGCGCATGAACAACTTCGAGATGATCTTGTGGAGCACTTGTGGTGCTTTATGGTGCTCATTAGTTTGTTTCATTGTATTTTGTATGGGTTATTTCGAGTCTTGAACTTTCGCTTGCAGGATATGTCATTTCCATGTTTCTAAATTTTGAAAAAAATTGAATTGTGATGTTTTAAATTATTATTTTATATATGGATGACTTCTACGCGTTACAAATATTTATGTTTCAATTATTATAGTGTCAATCTAGGCATATACATATAGTATATGTTGAAATACAATAGAAAAAGAAATGGGGGCCGTTACTGGAGTTCGAGATATGTTTGAGGTTCAATGGAAATGGGAGTAGCCCCCATTTAACCTTTGGGGGCTCTAAAATAGGAGATATTACTGGAGATGCTCTGAGCGGTGGCTAGATTCTAGCCCGCTCTCATACCATGTTAAATTATATGGGAGAGAGATGTAATGCGGAATAGTTGTTGATGTATTGAGTCTTAGGGGACGGTATATATAGAGTACATGGCTTGTATCTCAGGCAAACCTAGAGAGACAGAGATAGAAACTAATTCTACTTACCACAACAACTAAATCACGTATGATCCTATCTATATACTCTAACAGTAAGGGCAAAAATCCGTCCCAAAAGATTGTGTTTTTGGTTATGCCAGGTTGATCGACAAATAAAATCAAAATATATTTTTTCTTGAAAAGAGAAAATCATAAGATATAGCAATCGTAGCCCATCTTGAGTCAGGATCGCCATAAACGCCAGTGTTTGTTGGATATTACAGGCTTCCCTTCCATGGATGTGCATGCCGGTTGCTGCAACGAACAACCACACATACGGTCGTGTTGTCCTATGTCACGCCATGTATGTGACGGCACATGTTCCTCCTGCAGCTTAATGTCCCGTTTGTGGAGGAGAATAATTGTTCCTGATACAGAGCTAATTTTGGGACTAAAACTTCATGTAACTATAACTGTACTAGCTAGCTATCTAGTAGTTGTATTATGGAATTTCTATTCTAATCTCTCTGCTACATAAAAAAATAGGGCAGGAATGACAACGGCGATAATTAAGGTCTTGTTTGGCACACTTTCAGATCCTCTATCCACGTTGGATTTTGAGTTTATAAGTTCAATTAAAGTGGTTTAAAATTTTATATTTTATATAAAATAAGTGATTCATCCAAACATTATCAGTGTAATCAGTGTAATATTTAGATCTATGGATTTAATCTTGAATTTAGAGCTGTGCTAAACAGGGCCTAAGTCTACCAACATACCACCAACTCTATTTGGTGACCCCAAAAACTATATTAGGTGAAATGTTATATGCATAATTACAATAATCCGTGCCCTGTTCTTTTTCAAGGAATGGATGAATGGATGGATGCACATGTTTCCGAACTCCTAAACGGTATGATTTTTTAAAAAAACGTTCTATTTAAATTTCTTAGAATACTATTTTAAATACATTTTCAACTTTATAATAGTTAGTTAATTCTTTTGTAGCATCAAATATTTATTACAAATCATTCAGCCATTCAGCACAAAAGAAGGTTTGTATAATAATTTTCAGTTTATGTATCGACTATAAACTGTATCTTTTTTTAATACTATGCAACTCTTCAAGTTTAAAATTATGATTTATTTATTTAAAAACCATATGTAACATTTAAAAGTATTTGGCTAGCATGCATATATTGTTAAAGGTAAAACTGTAATTTTACAAAATTAATTATCTTTTTCATAAAGAGCAGCGCTACATGTACTTAAAATTTTTTTTATAAAACTCGTACAAATAAAGTTCTCGATAGTCGATAGTTTGATTTAACTACACGGAAGAAGTTATCAGAAATCTAGATTTAATCGTAGTACGTCACATGAGTATTCATAGGAGTTAGTATGTATGTACCTATAGCTGTTTCCATTGATAAATCCAGTATAAATACTCGCAGATCGAGATACTAAATGTAGATATTAATTTATTCTTTTTGTTCCTCCAGTAATTGTTCTTCGTCATCGCTCCATCAATGCATGTGTGGAGGTGCAAACTGCATACCATGCAATGCATGCATGCTTATGCGCTACAGTAGCAACAGGACGGCATGTCCCCGGCACAGCTAGCCATCAGTTCCCGTTTCACCAAACCTCTTTAAATCCCAATGGCTTCCATGCATCCATTCCTCCGTGCAAGCACAGTGCTTCTGCTGCACACATATATACTTATGTGCATAGCTAGCTAGCCGCTGCAAATTGTAGCTTGTTTTTAATACTAGTTTGGAGGAGGAAGAGGCCAACAGCGACATTATCTACCACATATATGCCGACCTCCCCGCCGGCGATTACTGCATATAGAGAAGACTATTATCTCCAGAGAGAGATGTGGAGAAGTAGGGTCTTTTCAGAGAGTTTAAGGTTCTGAGAAACAGCGAACGAGAACTTAGCTGATGAGAACTTAGAGAAATTGGATTTATCAGCTTTTGACTTCTAGTTTATTTTTTGGATTCTATAGCTATATTTTTTTAAAATCTAGATAAGAATCTAAACGGTTTGAGAGATCTTCTTTCAGTGAAGATTTTAAAAAAAACTATGGCTGGTAGAAGCTTTCCAAACAGGATCGTAGATGTAGCTAGGGAGAGGCAAGGAGTGGGAGCACAGTGATCTGATGCCATTGGAAAGCTACAGGGGAAGTGGTCCTGCCATGCAAAAAGAATCTTATGATCGAGTGCACTGTTGCTGTGTGGCCCAACATCAAGCCCATGCCGAGCCTCATTTACCTCCCCACTGAATAGTAGCATCTCGTTGTACACATATGCACTAGGTATAACAAAATTTAGTTGATTTTTGTTTGTGCAAGCTTATTATGGAATTTTATCCTATATGTATGTGTCAACTTCGTCCTATCCAAGTGGTCCGCTACTAGGTATGATGTTTCTCTGTCAAATGGGGAAAATTAGAGAATGATCAAATTGCACAACACTTTAATTAAATTCCAAAAAGAGTTGTACAAAACACTTTTTTTCTGAAAAGTATTTTACTAAACTGCAGTTCTTAAGAGTGCCTTTTTCTAGCTAGCTCTAAATTAAGTACTGCTAGTAATATATCCGTGCATTGCACCAAACTCATATGACTAACAGTGTGTTTGGAATAGCTTCTGTTTGTAGCTTCTTTCCTCGATTTCTGTTAGTATGTTTTTCAAAATATAAAACGGTATATTTTTTTTAAAAATTTTCTATATGAAATATCTCTAAAAAATTAAATAGATCTATTTTAAAGTTTGTAATAGTTAATATTTAATTAATTATACGTTAATGATATTTCTTATTTTGCATGTGGCTTATAAGCCACATAAAAGCTAGTTCGAACACTATGTAAGTATGGATTGTATATACCCATATGACTAGAGAGTGGGGATGGGCTAGGAGCATTGGATTGATCATGAAGCGTTGGATCTAACCTTAACCAACCATTCATTCTCTTCTATTCTTTTTTAGGGGAGGCGGTGTTGCGCGTTTCTCATGGACTTGGGAAGAGCAGACAGACAACTCCTCTCCTCTTTTAAGTAGTAAAGATAAAAGAAAATATTTTTTAGGGGGGAACTTGATGCAGATACCAAGTTTTTAGACATTCTCCTACGCATACGAATTAAATTATAAGGTGAACTCGTTTCTCTCTAAGTCTATATGTGGAATACGTGAGAATTTGATGCTACATAATATTTGTCACTACATTATTTTTAGATGTGAGAGAAGTGAACAATTGGCATGCATAAACATGTGGGCCAAGCGGGAGATGAGGGAGGTAACGGCACACATGAAAAAGATAAGTTATTGTTCTATTCATAAAGTTCTTGGTGAATTCTGGTTTGAATCGAAGATTTTCAGCATACATGGCTTACATACATGGAAAGCTTGTTAAGTGTACTTTCCAATGGAATAAACGGCACGTGATTTGGAGTTTTCTACACCGCGTTACGTCTATTCGAAGATGCGCTGCATGGGCAGATCGGGTATCGTGCAAGCAGCAGCATTGATAATAAAAGTGGACTTTGCACAACTTGTTTGGACGGGATTCTATTATTCAAAGGCCCATATAGGGTTGGTAAGAACTCCATCTACAAGTTCCCCATAGATTCAAGTCTTCCAAAACAAGGAGCAAGAAGTTTGAAGATAAGAAGGAAAAGATCCAAATCGGATTCGGTGTGGCTGTCAGAGCAATCCACACTAAAATGGCCCAAACTCTCTCGTCCGAAGTCCGTTTTGGACGTGTGAGTACTCATTGGAAAGTTAACTTTATGGCCCACGTGATGGATAGGGCCCAGGACACCAATTCCTTTTGGTTTCACTACAAAGTCCGAAACAAACCGTCGGTAGTTTTGATAGGCTTCCATATTTGTTGTATATTATTTTTAATTAGTTTCTAACCTATGTAATGGCTATATAAGTCTTTGTAATCGACAAAAAGGATGGACCACGTTTAATATACACATATTTTCACAGTAATATTGCTCTTGTTCTTCTTCTAGGGTTTGTGCCGCCACCGCCAAACTAGAGAGAGGAATTGGGAGTTTTTACCATCGATTGTTCTTGCTTTTCCTTTCAGGGAATTGAGAGAGCAATGGATCCACTTTTGTGTGGTTGAGTGGATAATCTCTTGCGTGTGATTTTGCGAATTCATGGTGAAACGTGTTCTGCAAAGGTAGCACGTTGTTCATCCTCTTCATTGATTACACGATATATCTAGATTCTACATCGAGAAA
The DNA here is from genome assembly GCA_003991445.1 of Oryza meyeriana var. granulata. NCBI lineage: Eukaryota > Viridiplantae > Streptophyta > Magnoliopsida > Poales > Poaceae > Oryza > Oryza meyeriana. Next base: position 156,222 of record RYFJ01002409.1, on the reverse strand, counting down.
GTCGGGCATCCCGTATCAGAACTAATGGATGGATAACTTTTTTTAAGTAGTAAAGATATATACGAAATAGCAGTTTTGATCAGTGCTATGACAGACATAAAAAATGCAATTGTCCGATGGACAAGAAGGTCAAAACAAGTGGCTAATTGGACTGCGATCAATTAATCAGATCAAATTACGTGAGCAATTTGGTGCATTCTTTACTGTATATTTTTTTATCAGGAGGGTCGGCACTCAATTTACTCAACGGAAACAACTAAAATAAGAGTATAATTAAGGTCACCTAGCTAAGTTGGGCTGATAGTGGGCCAGTTGACACAACAGCCTAATGGACTCAATTATGATCATAATGAACTAATCGGTTGAATATATACTCCTCCTCCCGTTTATAAATATTTAATGTTTATAACAAGATTTAATCAAACTTTTAAAATCTTGACCATTAATAAATAAATAAAATCTAATATATAAAAAAATTTATGACCAGAGAGTAAATGGGAAACGACTACAACAGTGGTTTTGACCAGGCAAATATATATGTATCATTGTATTATCTTCCTCATTGTTGTCAATAAAGTACTCCATTTATCCTAAAATACAAAAACCTAGTATTGAATGTAACGTATCCTAATACTGTGAATTTGGATAGTCCTCTGTTCAGATTCACAACACTATGATGTGTCACATTCAGTACTAGTTTTTTTATTTTGGGATAGAGTTGAAGGAGGGGGCTAGCAGTAGCTCCCTGGAGTTCGTTGGAGCAATATATAATATTGGAGAAAATGAATTTAGCGTTAATAAAATTGGAGCTATAGCTATAGCAATCTCCTACATCTCTCAAAGGTGATGACCACCTGCTGCAGGGTATCTTAGGTAGACACCAATATACCATGACCCACAGATGATCTAAATCGAAAGCCCTAGGCCGGCCGGTCATAAACTCATCATTATGCATGCATGCATTAGACATGCACCACCAGATCGAGCGGTAATATATATATATATATAATATTTGTTATTGATTAAATATTTGATTTTTTTGGATTCTTTTAAATAATAATACTAGTCGTTGCATGGAATTTTAAGATTCGGAGTGAGAGAAGCGAGTTCCAAGTTACACTTTCAATTTGTTGTAGTTGCTATTATCGATCACTCGTAACTTTAGTTATAAATTTGTACAACTTAGTCATAAATATATACAATTATACCTAACTTGTAACTTTAGTTATAAATTTATGAAATTTAGTCATAAATATGTGCAACTGCAATTAATTGATGGATTCTTTTTTTAAATGTTTGACCAATATGCGGTCCCTATATTAAATTTGATGGATTTGATATATATGTGTGTGCGCGCGCGCGCGTGCGTGTGTGTGTGTGTGTGTTACGGGTATCTCAATCTTTAATTTCTGCATCTCTCTCGTTATCCCAGGAATCACCTAGCTCGCAATTAGCCCTGATCATCTCTTGACCTCGATCGCCCGTCGTCTCAGATCATCAGAAGCAGTTATAGCTGTAGCAATGCTGTGATGTACATATATACAGATCAGATCGAAGCCACACTGCTGCTGCTGCTGCAGACTGCGTCGTCGTCGTCGTGTGGACTCGCCGGACAGCACAATTACTCTCTCCCTGCGTGTGCAGGCAGACAGTGCAGAGTGTAGCTAGCTTGGCATGCAATGCGGAAACTGTTGCCTCGCTCTGCATCTGCATGCATGTCGAGATCGACCTAGCTAGCTAGCTAGCTGCACACACGCACGCGAGCGGAATGATGAGTGGATGCAGCATATGCATGCAGTGCAAGATCGAGGAGGAGGACATGTGCTGTGGATGAACAGGAGGCGTGGTTATGTTGGTGGTGGGTCGTCGCCATGAACACAACAACGACGACGATCTCACCTTGATCGATGGAGTCATGGAGATCGAATGCACTAGTACAATGCACAGTACAAGTCTCTTCTTCTCTTCATCATTCGCTTTGTCTCTCTATCTCACAGGTAGGCAGCACAGTATATATGAAGAGCCAGTGCGAAAGGCATGCACGGTTTGAATGCTTGATCATGTGCTTTGCTTGCTCTTGCTGCAGCTGTACGCACAAACGACGAAGAGTCGACGACGACATGTATGTATATTTTTAGTTTAGATCGATCGGCAGGTGGAAGCATTTACTTGGATCTGAAGAAGAATCTCTGCATGCAAATTAACGGATTGTACTCGACGAAGTATATATATATGATCGTTGTACATATATGGGTCAGTACGATTCCATGATCATCATGTTGTACCGTACGTCACGTTTCGTTTTGGTTTGGTTAATTTGTTGCGTTGTGCACGACATGCAGCCTGCTAGCTAGCTAGAACATATAGCACCTCTAGATCGAGATGGATGCGTGAGGTGCGTGTCGTTTTGCTGATGAATGATAGAGCTGTATTTAGCAAGAGGACAGATCTTTCTCCTTCAGAAAAACAGTGGGAATCAGCAGGCAGCAGCAAAGGATGGCATGCATTGCCAGCCCGTATATATATATCCTCATCTATCCTGATCCATATCCAGACGATATCCATGCATGATGCATGCAAAATCGGCGAAGGCGATCGATCGATCGACCGGTCGACGGGATGATTGCATGCATGTATTTGGCCAGATGGGGTAGCTAGCTCAGCTCAGCGCGGCTGTCGGAGGTCGTGCATGGCGATGGCGGTGACAGCCACCGGGCGCTGCCGTGCCCTCGCCGCTGCCGGCCGGCCGGTTCGTACGTTGCCGTGGCGTCGCTGTCGGCCATCGTCGTGTGCGTGACGTCGACGGCAACGGTTGGCGCATCCATGCGTGCGAACATGCATGCGATCGATGCAAGCAACGCATCAGCTTGTGCGGGGACGACGACGATGGATGTTAAGCCGTGAAGCCCAAACTGGACTAAAATTCCCATGAGGCCATGAGCTTGCCGGGCCGCATCATATTGGGCCGAAACGGCACGCCTACGAACGTGCTAGCCGGTTCTTTTTGCCCGAAAAGATTATACTAGATGGTGTAGATTATATGATTTTGTGATAATATTTTGAGGGTACAAACGAATAAATTGACTATTAAAAATTTTAAAAATTGTTTTAAAATATAATTCTAATAAAGTTTTATATAGAAACTTTTTGCAAAAATTACATAGCTTAGAAGCTTAAGAAACATGCCCATAAAATCTATAATCTGTAAGAGAAAAAAATTATCATGGTAAGAATCGGTTATTGCCAAAAAAAAAAAGGTCCAAGGATTGACTACTTTTTTCAGTTTGCTACCAAAGTTGTATTTTCGTTTGGACTTGATTCTCAACTGGGCACGATGGGATGAGAGTACCTAAGGCAGAACCTAGCACCCGTGACAAGTCATCTTTAACGGATAAGTATGCCCCGTCTCGAATGACTTTATCTGTGACGGGTGAAAAAAGGAACCTTTTGACATGAGCCTGCTGTTGGAAAAATAAGCATATGTGGATTTAATTTATTCCATGAATAAATTATGACATTAACCACATAAGCTAGCAGAACCATCTTACACAATATACACATGTATACAACAGAACAATATATAAATAGATCGAACACGTAAAACATGATGAATACATACCGACGATTCTATTCAGGAGGAGGGCTCGGAGCAGTTGTGCTTAGAGTAGTAGCACGCACCGTACTTACAACGCGCGGTACAGGATGGTGACGACGACGCGCAGCGCCCGAACGTAGAGAAAGACGAGCCGTGGTGGACATACAACGAGCAGTCGCACGGAGCGCTTCCCAAAAACCTTATTCGCGCTCTCCCGGTGCAGGACTTCACGAGGTCAATGGTTCCGGAGACCTGCTCTCCCGATCGTCGGTGCACGCCGACGAGCAAGATGGAGTAGACGACATGCGGCAGCGCAGTACAGAGGAGAAGCAAAACCCTAGATTACTTTTGCGTGTATTGCGTGGAGGTGGCGGTTTGGTATTTATATGACGTGTGATAAGGACGTCTTCTATAACCCGTAACTGAATCGGATAAGTTGCGCGTAACCTACTCAAACTCCACACCAGTCCAACGCACTGAATAATCTGGTGAGTTCCAACATCGAAATATCCGTTGGATGCAGCAAAACCAAAACTGTAAAAGGAAGCCGCGTCTGCGCAAGCATGAGGAGCCAATTTTGGCGAACCGTTCACGCGAATGTCGCGTGCGCGCCCCCCCGGCCTGGCCGGCGAGGCAAGCGAGTGAGCGCATGTGTTTCTTTAGTTCTCTCCACCACATATTGCTCAAGTGGCTAGGAAAGCATTCACCCTTTAAGGAGGTCTCCCCCTCCTAAAATAAGAAAGGTGGTACTAAAGTTTACGTGCATGCTTCCCATGAGGTGGGCATTTGAGATTTTTCTAGAAATTATTCTTCAATTGGGCCCTAGGCCCACTAACGATTCCAACACCTGCAAGGCACAACGCATCGCAAATGACCCATTATCTGTGATGGGTCTTTCAATACAACCCGTCAGAGATGACTCAACTCATCTCTGTCAATTCTAAGTACAGACCCGTCACAGATGCCTCCTCATCCATGACGAGTCTTTCAATACAATCAGTCAAAGATTACTCAACTCATCTCTGATGAATCCTCACTTACAAACCGACCAAGATAAGTGGCCATCTATATATACCACCCTCCTAGACTGGATTGTCATCCTAACCCCATGCTTTGATCACACTTAAGAAGGGAGGGCTAATGTAACACCCTAAATTATCCCCATATAAAAATAAATGAGAAAAAGGAATTTTAGAAATTAAATTAAAAGCCTCAATGAGTGAAAATAATAAAAACAGAGAAAAAACTATAGCAAAATAGGCTTGGAAATAATTTTATAAAATTCTTTGCTTAATCATCTATTTTCTGGAATTTTCTGGGATTTATTTGATTAAGGGAAGTATTTTTGAGGAATTAAATTGAGTCACAGCATTAAAATAAAAGAAAAAAATAAAAACCCTTCCCTGTGCATGGGCCAAATCCGGTCCGTTACTGTGCACTTAACGCCCCTTCTAGCGCGCGCGGCCCACGGCCTGCGGCCGCCGCTTCGCCCATGCCTCGCCGACAGGTGGGCCCCACTTGTCAGCATCGTCGTTAACCTCTCGCCGGGGGAGTCCTGTTCATCCTGAGCGCCGCCGCCGCAATCTGCTCCAAATCCGAGCGCCTCGGCCCCAATCTCGTCCAATCGGTTGAGGGGCAATAGTGCCCCGATCCTCCTCTAGCTTATCCCCAAGGAAACAGAGCCTAATCGCGCATGGTTGAGGAGACCCAAAGCTTCCCGACTCGGATCTTATCCCTAATCTACCTCCGCCGCGTATCTCGCCAAACCTGAGCCGGACTTGCCACCTCGCCGCTATAAATAGCAAGCCCTAAACCCCTAGGAGCTATCCCGAGCCCAAGGTTGAGCCCTAGCTAGCCCTAGCCGCCTCCCCGCGTCCCGAGCTCGCTCCGCTGCTGCCGCCGAGCCCCGATCGCGTCTCGTCGCCATTTCAATCACCGTTAGAGTTCGTCGTTGCCTCTGTGAGCTTCGCCGGAGCCCAAGGAAGCTTGGCCACCGCCTCTGGACCGCCAGAGATCGTCGGAGCACTGTTGCCGACGGGAACCCAAAGACCGCCGCCGCTTGGAGCTCGCCACCGGCGCCTCTCGTTGTCGTTCGCCGCCCGTCTACCCACAGTGAGAACCACCGCGAGCTCCTCTACCTATTTCCGCCCACGCCGCGTGCCACCGTGCCACCGATCGCCGGTGACCATTGGTCCCCGTGCCGCCGCCGTCGCCCGTGCTGACTCGACCGTCGACGTGGCTGCTGCGTAGGCGCCAGCTCAGATCCGCTCGGATCTAATCCGAGCCGTCGATTGCCCGATCTAATCTCAGCCATCCGATCTGAGTAGGATTAGATCTAAGCCTCTGATCTCTTTTAAAATCTTGGATCAATCTGGACCGTCCGATCTGATCCCATAAAATCCTAACCATCGGATCGTCTTGTGAACTTCCGTGGACCTCGGTGAACTCGGTCCACCGTGGACCAGAACCCCTCCCTCTTGCTGCCAATGGGTCCCACTAGTGAGCCGAGCCCCCTCTCTCTCTGATGACGTCATAAAGCCTTTTCCCGAATTAAATTAATTCTCTAATGATGCAATAAATCGGCTTAATTCTTTTTAAAAAGCTTTTAAAAGAGGTTAAACTTCTAAAATTCATAACTAATTCATTCGAACTCCGTTTGGAGTGATTCAACTTGAAAAATTCTTTAAAAATCAAGATCTACCCATTAAAAATATAATGTAACACTATTCATGTGTGTTAATGTACTATTTTGCTCGTTTTTGTTTATTACCTTTAGCCGCCGATGTTCAGGAAGAGCTGTAATTTCTCGAGGAGAGTTTCGAGGCTTGTGAGAAGCAGCAAGGCAAGTCACACTGATTCCTCAATACCTTTGAGCATGTTGTTCCTATGTTTAAAGCTATATTTCCCTTCAACTCTGTATTTTTTTTTGGAATGTCATTGGGACAGGGAAACCCTAATCTTTGTTTATGGCCCCTTTGACTTGATTACTGGATATTGTACCTATGGGATAAATGTGACAAGCTAACTTTATTTATTGGTTAGCTAGATTACCTTTAGGGCTCTGCTTAGCCATGCTTAGTAAATTATAGAATAACTTCTGGGCTGTAACATTAACTTCAACTATAATATTTAGTTCACATGAAATGATGATTCCCTTTACGACTGTAGTCGTGCGAGGATAATTCAATGGTCCACTAAAACTTGATTAAAAGGTGGGTTGCGAGCACCAGGGTTGTGAATGTTGCTAGCGGTGCTCGTAACAGTTAAGGACTGGTTCACGGACTACTTGTTGCAAAGCAACACTCGTGTTAACCACAAGCCAGAATAAGTAATGGCGGGAACCAAAGTGTAGTTCGTTCAACAGGAGGCCCCACGGTGTGTTGTGGCTATGTCAATAAGACCACCATGGCTGCGTCAATAAGTCCATGTCTTGGGCGTTGGACCATCTTCCTGTCGAGGAAACTGATCAACCCTACCGGAGACTGGTAGTCCAACGGGTGGATCTCTTGTTGTGCGGGTTACATGGAGAGTCTTATCACAATTTCTTTTCAAGATATCGTGGTGGTATTAAGGCGCACAGTGATGTGTTGTAAAGTTGTGTCTTGTGGGTAAATTGGTACACCTTTGGCTAGAGTAAAACTATTCGAATAGCCGTGCTCACGGTTAAGGATGAGCCTAGCAATGTTTTCTGTGATTAATCCCACACTACCTAAACTTGATTGTTAAAGGGTGGAATATGTTTAGCTCTAGGTTTGGAGTGGTTGGGCCTATATTATTTGGTGAGCGTTATAATGTTGATCGATATTGCTTAATAACTAATGCTTTATTACCCTCTCAAATGTTTTATTAAATACTTTTATGCAAATTGAGCCATATTATGCTATCCTTTGTTATCCTGTGCATTTGCATATTTGCTATGTGGCTTGCGGAGTATTTCATGTACTCACTTTACAATCAACAATCATCATTCAGAAGATTACTTCAACGAGGAGGACTACTTGGAGGATTAAGCAGGAGTCCCGGTCAAGTTTGTGGAGAGGGTTTCGTCATGCTATTTTAGTTATTTACCGCTGTTAGAAATTTATCTTTTTGTAAGGTATCATTCGCCTCTGTAATAAATACTTCCGATATGTAAACAATTACTTTGATTATCAATTATGTCATGTGTGCCTCGGTTGATTCCTGGACGAGGATTTAGACACAATAAAACTCTAAAATTTTGGATGGAAATTCTGGGTGTGACAGCTAAGGAGGCGATTCCTTGCTCTTTTTTTTAGGGTAAAAAATTATTTGAACTATTTTGTGGCTACATTCGTGTATAGTGATGTAGTTATACGTTAAATAAATTTCATTGCTTGTGAGTTTGATTTATTAGTGTTTTTCACTCTTGAAGATGTATCGAAGTTGGATGTATACTAGTAATCGCTTGAGCCAAGATGTTGAGAATGGCATTGTTGAATTCTTGAATGTTGTGGCTGATGACAAGTCGATATATGGTTTATCCATGCACAAATTGCAAAAATGAGAAGATATTTGTAAAAAAGAGTGTTGTTACAGTCTAAAGGGTTATACCAACTGGACCAAGCATGGCGAGCAAGATCCTTCGAATGCAACTATCCCTAAGGCGATCGACGAACAGGAAGAGGAAAAGGATGAAGATAACTTGTTTGTTCCCTCTCCATTGGGTGTTGATATTGTTGATGTCAATAATGATACCCTTAATGCAATGTTGCATGATTCTGTGGAGTTAGCTTACGAGAGAGACTATGAGAAGTTCACCAGTCTAGTGATGGACATAGACACCTCTATACCTAGGATGCAAGCCGAAGTACATGAGGTCGTTTGCTTGAACTACAAATATTTGAACTACATGTTTAGGAAATGTGATGCAAATATTTGAATTACATGTTTAGGAAATGTGATGCAAATATTTGAACTATATGTTTAGGAAATGTGATGCTCAATGAAGAAATTGGGTTTGCTGAGATAACATTGGACAAATATATTGCAAATCTGGCCTTGATTGAACTGAGTATGAAATTGTCACCTCTCACCAGATTAATTGACCGCAGCGCCTTCTGCAAGCAGCAAGAGTATAGGACACCAGATGTTGTCGCCCTTACCTTCACCAACGACAAGCCGACCTAGGGCCCTTCTGCTTCCGCTGCTTGTGTACGATCACTGCTTGTGCTGCTTCACTGCTTGATGAGATGTATTTTCTGGAATTTAGTGTCCAAGGCCAAAAGTTGCAATGATGTCTAGTTAATATGTGAATTAATCTGACCCGGTGTGGTGGATGTAACAGATTAAATGTCTAGCAACCCCTTAGCCTAACATCTGAGAGTATTTTGAATTTGTGCCTTTAGTTCTATATGAAATGTTTTTTATTAATTTTCGTTAATTAGGTCCAAATTCGTTAATTAGATCTCTGTGCCGCCCCTAGCTCCTTCATCATCGCCTCCCCCAAGCTCTCGCCGCCGCACCGATGTCATCCTCGCCGCCACCTCAAGGCCCTCCACCACTAGCTCAAGCCACCACCGCTTTGAACACTTCCCTCCCTCCAAAGTGGTATTGAATTTGAAACTGTATTAGAAATTTACATTATGATTTATTTTAAGAAATGGCTGAGAGGTCGTTCACCTAGATTAGTTTAGGGACTATTCTTCTTGTTTTGCCAAAAGTTTATTCCTCTTTTTTTCCTATGCAAGTGTGTGTAGCTAGAATGTCTTAATAATATAAATTATTATTATTATGGTTAAAAAAATAAGAAAAAAATGATGGAACAGATTTAAACGAATTGAAATATGCAATTGATAGCAATTGTCAAATTCAGATTCTCCTGCATCATCTCGTGGAAACAACGAGCTGTGCCTGCTTCGTAAAGGCCCATCTACGGCCCATACATCCCCCTCTACCTCCCAGATGCCAATCCTAAAAGCCAGCCCAACCTCCCGCTCCTCTCTGTCTCTCAACGCTGGCGGCTGGCCGGAGAACCCCAACCGCGAGGGCGGCGGCGGCGGCGGCAGAGGAGGAGTAGGTGGGACGCTCTTTCTGTTTGCTAATCACTTCCTTCCTTCCAATCTGTCTTCCTTCTTTCCAATCTGTCTCAGTTTTATGGATTATTAGGGTTTGAGATTGAATCCGCACGACACGAGACGATCGTCAAATCAGGAACCACCATGGCGGAGCAGGACGTCTTTGATCTTCCATTGTTTGTGGAGGAGGACGAGGAGGAGGCGGCAGCGGCGAAGCAGAAGCGGCGGGAGCGGAGCCTCAAGCCCCGGCGGCCGAGGCCGACGTGGTATCTGGTGACGCCGGAGGAGAAGGAGAGGTGGGCGAGGAGTACTGCTTTGGCCTCCAAGTATTGGGAGCACGACCACAAGACGGGAATCAGCTACTACACCCGCGCCTGCTTCCGTCACCTCACCGTCTTCGACCTCGACAAGGAGAGTATGTATACAATATCACCTCAACAAGCTAGTGGAGTACCATATTATTATCATAACACTGCAAATTTGTACACAAAGCCTAATATTGAACACACTGCAAGATAGATTACGGGGATCCTAGAATTATGCGAATTGTAGTAAAAGGTATGTGGGTTACTGATCTCTAGCCATATTCCATAAAGCAACGCGTACTATGCAGGATCAAATTGTTGAGAGCTCTGAACCATGAAATCGAGAAATCCAATCAAACACGCAGAGTGAAGGCAGGTGGCAGGCCAATAATTTGAAGTACATGGACAGGAAACAGTGCAATAAGCACAGAAAAATGACACTTATTAAATGATAGTAAACATTTTGCTCACCTTATATCAAAGATTAGACAAAGTTATCCTCACCATTCAAACTTATCATATATCTGTTTGGGAGCTGTTGTTAGTGGAGAAAACTGTTTCCTTAAGATTCACTCGATGGGATCCTCGCTGACTGGGGAAAATTGATCATTTGCCACTCTTCACAGTGGCTTTTGATCATTTACCGCTCCTTATGTTGCAATTGATCACATGCCACTCTGCCCACAAGGCAGTTGACTATTTGCCACTTTCGGTCTGAAATGGCCATCTATCCCCACTCCTTCCTCCCCTTCACCTCCCATGAGTAAGCGCAAGCTGCGATGGTGACCGAGAAGAAGGAATTTGATTTGGTGGCACAATCTCAACCGCATATGTCCTCCACAGCTCCCTCTTGGCCTCGATATTCAGCAGTAGTACCATCAGCAGCCATGGGCCAGTCCACCTGCTCATTGCTAGGGGCTTTGTTTTTGCAGTGATTGTGAACTCGCAGCGAGTTGTATTTCTCCTTGGAGACCTTGCACTTGCACTGGAGGGGCTAGATGCTGGCGGTGAGTGGAGGCCTAAAGTGTTAGTGTCGTTGAGCCAGGGAAGTCACGGTGCTGTTGTCTGCCCACGCATGCTACGGCTAGGAGCAGGATGTCAGGGATGATGGGCAGAGATGTTGTAGTTTGCCTCAGGTGGATGAGATGCAAATGCTCAATTTTCTCAATTGGGGGCAGGTCCAAGCCAAACACAGGTAAGCTGTCATAGGAAGAGTTAGCTCATACTGTTTAGGCTTTGCTAAGATAAGCAGGGATTGGCAATGATTTAGTTCAGTTTCCCCCTAGGTGGTAAAATATCAGAATTGCACTTGCATGATTGAACATATAGTCTCTCTCTCTCTCTCTCTCTCTCTCTGAGCCCATAGGTCTCATTTAGCAAATGGACAGGTATATGGTTGGATTTTCTAAACCATGGTTGATGGTATAAGAATAAAAATAGCTGAAATACTCTCCCAACTACAATAATTTGATTTCTGAAACAACTAAAATAATTTTCACAATTGCATTCCCACAACAGCTTAAAAAATAGGGTAAACTCTATTTATCCTATGCAGACGTTTGTCCTCTAGAGACATTATCGACTGCATACTTTTGTTAACAAACTATTCTTCCCTGTTGCAAACTAACTCCATTTTCATTTTTCTCAGTGCAATGTGGTCCGATGCGCTTTACAGATTCAATTATCAGCTAGGACCACATGTTGACTACCTCGTTAAATGTAATTTCTCTAAAGGTAAAATCGTCAAATGTTGGTTACCCTATCAATCTATATGGGACTGTGATAGTCAGAGATGGATTAGATTTTAACTGCATCATCATGTTCCGGCGCAATAGGAACAATTGCCAAGTTGTCCAGTCAGAGGTATTTCAAAGAATATCTCTTAACACTACCAATTTCCCCTATTTCTCATGATACATTGAACTAATTTCTCTACAGTTCTGTACAGTTAAAGGCATACTAAAGCTAGCTACATTGAGAATCTCCAATAGTCTCCCCAAATCTGTCTCTCCATTTGCCCATTTGGCCAGCCATCCAAAAAAAATCCTCTCCAAATATTTCGCTCACTCCAACAACCTCTCCATCTGCCACTCTCCAAATAGTCTAGGTCCCACATGTCAGTGTCTCCCCCTTTTTCTCTCCCTCTTTGTCTCTATTCACTCTTTCTCTCAATTTCCTCACCCACCGATGCCGGCGACAACCGAGGACGTAGATGCCGATTGCGAGGCTGAGCAGGCACCCGACGAGCAGCAATGCCCACTCAGGCGGCGCCCCATCCCCGAGCTCGTTGCTATCCTCCTGCGGCCTCCTCGCCGACCCGGGCTCCCTGCCCCTGGGGGACGCCGCCCTGCCCCACTGCTGCCTGCCGCTGGGCCGCCGCGCCTCCCCGTCGCTTGCTGCCGACCCGTCGTGCCTCTCCGCTGCCTGTCGCCCCCTGCACTGCCTCGGGGGGATTTCCTCGGCCTCAATCTCGTTGGCGGTTGGCGATGGCGAGGCGGGGGAGGGAAGAGGAGAAGGGCCGCGACCACCACTCCGATAACGACGATGACGATGGGCTAGCGGCAAGCGGCGGGGAGGCGCAGTGGGCCGGTGGCAGGCGGCGGGGAGGCGCAGCGGGCCGGCGGCAGGTGGCGGTGAGGTGCGGCGGGGCGGGGCGATGGCCGGCAGCAGGGAAGAGCGGCGGGCCAAGAGGCGACGGGCGAGGCGGCCGGATGGGGACGACTGGATGGTGGGGCCCACCGTTTGGCTAGTGGATGGCCAGCCAACAAAACTGGCCACATTTGGCCAGCAAGGGTGCTTGTTTGGCCAGCCAGATGGCTTGGCCATCCGGATAGCAAGGCTGTAGGGCATTTTTTTCTCTGTAATGGTCAAATTTTAGTTTAGAGAGCCATTTGGCCATGTTGTTGGAGTTGCTCTAAGTTGTCTATTTGCATGACTTGGACCGTACCCCTATTTTCATATGAAATACCAATACCTATTTTTTTCGTGGATTTAAATATTAGGTCATGTCATTGTATTATAATTTCATTAGTCATGTCATTATATTATAATTATTGCAATTAAATGATTGTGCGAGTTCTTATGAGCTCAATCCAAATTCTTGCCTAGTTTGCTAGCAATTCAATTTAATCTAAAGAAAGTTCTTGATCTGAATCTAGGTGCAGGTTTAAGGTGGTCAATAAATAATAACAATATTAATTGATCTGAATCTAGGTGCAGGTTTAAGGTGTGACATATTGCTAACGTGTTGTGTAATTTTTCTTGTAGAATGAAAATATAATTCTCACGGGCCCAACTAGAGGAATTGTTTTTTATGGTGAAATCTTTTTTGAGATTAATTTGAAGATTAAGGAAAATGAAGAGTGCAATGACAAGGAATTTAGTAAAGGATTGCTTGAAATGAAGGATTACACTCGTCAGTCTAAGATTGTGATTGAAACCTTGGAGAGTAGGCTCAGTGAGGTGGAACTTGTATCTGATTGTGTTAAGAAAGCACTGGAGGGCACTGTTGAGATCAAGATTCTGTCAGGACCTGAAGTTTTTCATGGAAAAATTACTGCTTGCACAACAGATGTTCCGAATGATATTGTACTGTATGATAGTGATGTTGGTGGTGCAACCGCAGTTGGTGATGACAGAGTTATGCAACTGCTGCGACGTGTCGTAGCAGTATCAGTAAATGAGATGTTGATATTGAATATTCACGCCCATAATATTCATAAGAATGATAATGTATCCGGTCACAGTTTGAAGTTCACTCCATTCACTGGAGGCTCTGCTGAGGAGGAGATTACCTGTGGACCTTACAAGATGCGGGTGAAGGTTGTCTGGTCAACCTTGATGATGGATTAGAATTATACCCTCTTCGTCTAACAATATAAGTAAGCATTCAAATTTTATCTAACAATATAAACATTTCTACACTACTATTTATCACATTAATCACTTTTCATTTAAATTTCTTTCTTTCTTACCTTAACTATGTTCTTACACCTATTCATCTTTTATTTAATAAGAGGCACTAATATCTTTTCTCCTTAATCTTAATCTTAGCTAAATATCTTAGAAATTATTATATTGTTGTATGGAGAGAGTACTCTACTGAAAGTCCTTTCACAAGATGCTCTATTGGGACTCTTGTTTTATAGAATTTGTAGCTTATGCTAAAGTCGGTGGTGTAAATAATTAACCTTCTAAGCTAGCTGTCATGTCCGAAGTTGAGTGGAAGTGGTTCTACCTCTTTCTGGTGAGAAAATTCCTTATGTGTTCCTAAGAATTTGCTCAATCCCTCCTTCTGTATTCTTGAATTTTGCCTCATCCCCTATATACCTTTAAGTTTTTATTTTAATCTCCTCTATACCTATTCCCTTAGCATACCGTCAGTTGTTAGAATTTTTCAAAATGACTATATTATCCCTCTCTTATACTTATATGTTACCTACCGCACAAAATTCAATGTAAAAAAAATTAATTTATAAAAAATCAAATGGGACAAAATCATTTATTGCCAAATTTCAAAAACAAAATTTAAATTTATGAAACAATTTTAAAAAATATGATTAAATCCATACATTAGTTTTAACAAGAAATTGAGAACCAAAATTGTTTGTTATTTGGTTGTAAATTTTGGTGAAAATATTGTACAAATTTCATCAAATTTGATTTGAAATTTATTTATAAAAATTTAAATATGTTTTTTCAAATTTGTGATCAAATAATTCCATCCCCTTTGTTTTTTTACAAATGAATATTTTTCACTGCATATTCGTTCAAAAAGTACCTTTAAAATTTGATGCAAAGTTTGAATTATTTTGAAATTTCAATGAATTACCTTTCAAAATTTTGAAATTCAAAATTGCATATTCATTAATTTATCTCTTAGTGGTTTTTCATAACCCAAATAATTTTTACATGGAACATTTCTAACTTTTAGTAATATGACAAGGACAATAAGATCATTTAAAAAACTAAGGATCAACTAATAAAATGGGCATATAAGTAATCTAAATAAAAACTCAGGGGGTATACAAGGGATCAAGCAAATCTTAAGGGCTAGAAGGGATCATGTTAAATTTTAGGGGCACGTAGGAAATTGACTCTTTTCTGACCTATAGTGTGTCTTTTACGCAACAGTTATTCATCATGTGTTACCATTTCCTTTTGGGTTTGAAGGACACTATAGTATGCAAAGCTATAAGATTGGAATTAGAAGAGAGTATATTTCATGAAACAAACAGGTGCTTCGACAAAACTATCTATACTAATATAAAAGGCACAAAATTCCTATCATACTAACATAAAATGCATGAATTTGAAATTAGTGTAATAAGTAATTGAACCCATATCACTCTAGGAAATTAAATGGCACAACAATTTCCTTTTTTTATTCCATGTATTGCACAGGTCCATCTCGAAATAATGTTTTTATCAATACATTTTATAGACATCAGCTCGATCGTTTGGCCTACACCTAATAAGCCATAAAACAACATAAAAACAACCAAAAAATAATTTGTGGGTAAAACTCTTATATATGTGTGATTCATGGTTTAAAAGCAACTGCTGGAAAATAAATAACGATTAAAAACCCCAAAATTAACTTTAAAATTAAGTTTTAAATTCAAATTTTAGTAGCGAAAAGCAAACCAGTGAACTTGTAAGAAAAGTCTATGTGGGGGCAATAAGCGCTGGAATTTTGTATTGGTCCGAAATGCAGTACAGGCTGAATGCAAAACGTTATTTGTGGGAAGGCCCGGGCCAACTAACTAACCACACACAGACACACACAGCGAATTTTTACTGTTACTAATTTAATTTTTTTTTAATTTACAAAACTAATTTTTGATTTGGATCATTTGCAAAACTAACCTCTTGCCGCCCTGGTCCACGGCGGTATTAAAAAACCGCCGTGGCCCAGGGCGGCGAATGGCATCCCGTCACCCGGGGCTAATGGCCCCGGCGGCCGTTAGCCACGGGGAGGCCACGTGGATTCGCCGTCCTGGGGACGGCGGCGAATGCATAGGACCGTCCGCACAGCGATCGGACGGTCCGAATCTAGGGGGCCGCCTGCAAAATTTTTTTTTCTTTTTTTTTGATATTTTTTTTCTCAACTAGCAACACGAGAATAGCAAAATCTCGTGAAGGTGCAGCTTAAACCGATGTAAGATGTGGCCTGTAGAAAATTATGAGTGTGCTTTAAAAACCGTGCTGAAACTTCGGACCTCACAAACTCAATCTTCCCGGCCGAATTTCGCAAAATTTTTTTGGACAAACCCGACGAAGTGGGGGGGGAAGCGGATGTAAAATTTTCTGTAGATGTCCGTAGAGTACTTATTTGCCCGATTCCGAGACCGTATGCGAAAGTTATGACTGTTTTAAGGTAGTTAGCGCGCGTTACAATAATTTGCCGTGGATTCGGACCGTCCGATCGCTGTGCGGACGGTCCTATGCATTCGCCGCCCTGGGGGACGGCGGGGGCATTCGCCGCCGTCCCCCAGGGCGGCGAATCCATGTGGCCTCCCCGTGGCTAACGGCCGCCGGGGTCGTTAGCCCTGGGTGACGGGATGCCATTCGCCGCCCTGGGCCACGGCGGTAGTTTTGCAAATGATCCAAATCAAAAATTAGTTTTGTAAATTAAAAAAAAATTAAATTAGTAACAGTAAAAATTCCACACACAGCGTTCTAATCGTAGTTCTTGTCTCTTTTCTTTTTCAGTACTATTATAAAAACGGAATCGTCGTTCTCCTCTCTCAACCACTTGTAGGTAGCCTCTTATTTGTCATCTCTTTTCTTTTTCACTATTATTATAAAAACGGAGTTATCCTTCTTCTTCCTCAACCACTATACACTACCAGAAAATCGAGATTTGGTGACGGTGTTCAATTTTTGTGACGGTTTTTGACGCACCGTCACGAAAATTGTGATTTTCGTGACGGTTTTTAACCCACCGTCACGAAAAGTAGTTGTTTTCGTGACGGTGCATCAAAAGCCGCCACAAAAATGATACAGTACAGTCGCCTCTCTACTTGGACAAGAAAGAATTAAACCCACTGGCGACGTAACCATTTCAGATGTGATTATACCAGCACTAAAACACCGGCTCTCGTTAAAACTCCGGAGTTAAGCGTGGGTGACCTCCTGGGAAATTTATTTTCGTGACGGTGAGCACCATCACAAAAATAATTCGTGACGGTTAATCCTCACGAAAACGACATTTTCCTAACTTCTGATTCGTGATGGTTTTTGTGAGGGTATTTTAACCCTCACGAAAATTCAATTTTCTGATAGTGATACTTCACATAAAAAACTATCATTTTTAAAAAAACCACTCCAGCCAAAAAATCCAAACCACTCTCCCTAAAAACTGCTTAAAAAAAGTTTTTCCATAAACAAAATCACTAAAAACCACTGTTTTTTTTAAAGACCCCGTTACAGCACATGAAGATAACACTAGTTCGAAAGGAAGGAAGAAAGAAAGAGAGAGAACTACTTCTACTTGTTTTTGCCGACCCGACCAGATCACCACGTGACCAGCAGGCAACAGTTGCTTTGCTTGGGTTAGCTAGCGGGGACGGCCATGGCACGCTGCCTCTCCTCCTTCTCCTCCGGTATTGTTCGATCTTTCCCCCCTTCACCTCCCTGGCGATCCCCGTGCGAATCGCATGTAGGTTGATGCACCCGCACGCAGCTGTGAGATTTTTACGGTCGTGCGCTGTGAGATCGAGGTATCCGTAGCTCTACCCGTACGCACGATGGAATTGAACTAGAGACCTAATCTCATTTCCTTTCCGTCCCAGGTCCCTCCGCTTCGCCCGTCCCCGTATTCATCGGCATCCATCAATCCACACTGTCGTTCACCCGTTCTGCTGCCGTTTGCGCCGCGCTGCGGCTTTGCGCCAGCTAGGGCAGGGGCGCAGGGCCGGCCTAGCCGCCTGCTGCCGCCTAGCCTGTCGCCCTACCGGGCACCGGCAGCCACTGGCCCGCTGCCCTGCCCGGCTGCCTGGCGGCCGCTGGCCTATGCCGCTGTGCGGCTGCGCCCTGCGGCCTGTCCGGCTCTCCGGACTTCGGCTCTCCGCGAGACCGCGATTCCGTGTCTCCGCCCATGTGCGGTTTTCGCATTTCTGCAAGGCGTAAGCTATGGAGATGGGAGGGAGAAATTGAATCTGAACGAGCCAGTGTTGCAGCTGGTTATGGGCGTGGTTCCAGTTCACGTTCAACGGCGGACCCTACGGCTACAAACATCACTGCCGCTGGCCGAGCGCGAGGAAGGCCATTGAGTCTCGATGGGAAAAGTACCATCAGCAAGAAGTTTAAAAATTAAGGTATCATACACTTGTAGTTGTTAAATTTTAAATTTGATTGACAAATGAGTAACAAGTGACTGACAAGAAGTTTTAATTTTGTAGATTTAGGCAGCTTTTGATAAAAAAAAAATACTGCCACGTGTTCTCTTCGTCCAAGTCCAAGTACTCATGGAGATGATGTTCCTGTGGATTCCAAAGCCGAGGATATGCTTGAAGTGCCTGTTGCGATAGCGGTTGAAGATATACAAGAACAACTAGAGCTTGAAGGTATTGATCTTATCAGAGAATTTGACTCAGAAATTCATGTAGTTGTCGATCCGGCTCTTCGAATCCCAATAGAGAGATTTCATCCTGATAATAGATCTGAAGTTAGAAGGGCTTATTTGTTGAAGGGACCTACTTCGATAAACCGTTATCAAGATTGGGTCGATCAAGGCTTGATGGCAACTTAATTACACTTGAACATCACTACCGTGTTGACACTTTCTTTATTGCTCTTGATTCTATTATCATGGAGATGGATCATCGATTCAATGAGGTATCATCCGAGTTGCTTGTTTCCTTCTCTTGTCTTGATCCAAGAGAGTCCTTCTCTAAGTTTGATGTTGATAAGGTTGTACGATTGATAGAGATCTATGACTAAGATTTCTCACTTCTTGATCGTTCTAATATAAGCGATCAACTTCAGACATTCATTCTACATATGCGACGTATTGATGATTTCACTGCTTGTCATGATCTTGGTAGTTTGGCCTTGAAGATGGTTAAAACACAAAAGCACATTGTTTTTTCATTGGTCTATCATCTTATTGAGTTAGCATTGCTTCTACCTGTGACAACAACATCCGTTGAAAGAGCCTTCTCGGCTATGAACATAATCAAAACCAATTTGCGCAATAGGATGTCCAATGAATGGCTCAATAAGTTGATATTGTGCTACATTGAGAAGGAGATTTTTAGACGATTTGATTTTGAAAAAATTGAGAAGAGATTTCAAGCCATGGGTGATCAAAGAAAAGATTTGCCTAAGTCTCCTAGAGTCCCTAGAAAGGCTCAGTGATTTATTAACGGTACGTCTTCTCATATATTAACCAATTTTTAAAGATATTTGATTAGTTAACAATCACTCATGTTTTGTACATTAACTTATTTTGCAAATTGCTAGGTTTCTACGATCTTTTGGTGTATGATGAATTATATATGCTGCAAAGATTATTGATTCTTTTGCAATGAAAGGTACCATCTTGGATATTCTCGTTTCCTTAATTTATTAATTGCATTGTATTTTAATGCGATTGTAATATAAATACAATATATATTGTGTTTGGTTGTCCTAATCGAGTGAGCATTTTCACCCCCATCTGTATTTTAATCGTGCGTCTGCCACTGTTCTGGGTTAGGCGGTTGGTGATGTTTCCGCCGGCTATTTAAATACCTACATGACAAGTGAGCCCTGAGGCCCACCACTCACCCGCGATGGGTTGCATTGCATTGCATGGGTTCTTCGTGCAACCACGTACATCATGGCCCACTACAACATCTTCTCTTGCAAACGACATAATATAATGATGAGTTTATATATGATCGGGCGGCCGGCCCGCTTGGGTTTTCGAATTAGGTCATCTGTGGGTCATGGTCAGTGGCGGCGCTCTGCCCCTGGCCGGCTGCCAGCAATCTGCCTTTGGATGCGAGTAGTATGCGACGTGCGAGAGCCCAGAGGGACAAGGGAAACTGCTGGGCCTTCCAATTGTTGTGAGTTGAGCGATTCACATGTCACTGTAAGAGCGGAGACGTGACGCGGCGCTGGTGCCGTGGGTCGATGACCGAGGCGGCACATCACGCGTGCGTCGGCAGTGCAGCTGCCCAGCGCGGGCGTGGGGAGGCAACGATCTTAATTAATTAATCTTACATCAATGATTTCGTATGTGCATAATCAATTTAGTTGACAAGTAGGGTTGTCAATAAGCCAAGCTCGAGCGAGCTCGCCTGCAAAGGCTCGAGCTCAACACAGCCTCGAGCCAAGCTTAAGTCAAGATTACGTAACTTTCGAGCTTTTAAGCGGGCTTGGTTTAAGCTCAATCAAGCTTGAGCATCAAGCTTAATGGGCACTGTTGTAGTATGACAAGGATGGTTCTCGGTTTGGCATAATGACCACAAATTTGGTAGGGGTTTATAACTGGGTGATGCGTGGTGTTCGAGGGCTCCCACTTGTTGGCATAGTTGAATTTATCTTGCATGGCTCCTCCACGGAGGGCGTGGGCGTGACAACTGCCCCTCGGGCCACCACAGGAGGTCCTTCAGGTTATATCAAACTTTATTTTTGTCTTACCAAATTTTGATTTGCAATTATCAATATTTTGGTGTACATGGTTCCACTCTACAGCGCCGGGGATGTTTGCTGGCGCTGGCTCCTCCACGCAGGCCGCACGCGGCAGCGATTGGGCACCGGATCCTTTCGAGGGGGACGACTTGGAGGACTCGGGCGAGGAGATCCAGGAGATACTACCAGCCTCGCAGCTCGAAGGAGCTCCGCCACCACAGACACAGGACTCACCAGCTACCACACCCGTGCAGACGACCCGCGCTGGCCGTGCCGTACCACCAGACCGGCTGACGTACTCCCAGGGGCAGGTGCGAGCGCAGGGTAGGAAGACAAAGAGGGCTAGAGGTTACGGTCAGGGCCCGTAGTACGTTGCATCAGTGATAGTTTGTCTGCTGTATATCATGTTTTATTAATTCTACGTATACTGAAGAAACCCCTTTACTTTATTTACGCTCGTCGATCGATTACGATATATGTTTGTGACGAAACTGATTAAAAATGTGAATTTTTCAGTTTCAATTTTACGGCGAAAGTACATTCTGAGCGGTGACAACCGAACACACGTTAATTGCATACGAACATAATGAAATTATCCATACAAGGAGTACAAACGGCACATCAAACGTTTCTACTTATCGTTATTACATACCTTAGGGAATTTTAAACAGATAACCAAGTAGAGATGTAACTACTATGTGCAGCGTGGGTACTTCCTCTTCCTTGTCGCCACAGATATGCCTGTCCGGACCGTCCGGACAGGATGAGGATGGTCCGGACTATATAATGCAAAACAACACTTTGTACAGTGCGGTCCGTCCGAACAGGGTGACGATGGTCCAGACAATATACTGTGAAGCAATTTGTATAGTTCGGACCGTCCGTATATAGTGTGGACCGTCCGGACAGTATTCTGGGGCCGCCTGCAAAGCAGCCAGTCCGAACCGTCCGTATAGAGTTCGGACCGTCCGGACAAGCTTTGCAGGCGGCCCCTCGGCCACACAAAAACCGCCCTCTGAGAGGACGGCACGGGCCGACCATTTTGCAGGCGGCCCCCCGGCCACACAAAAACCGCCCTCTCAGAGGGCGGCAAGGGGTCCGCCTGTAAAATGGCCGGCCCCCCTTGCCGCCCTCTCAGAGGGCGGTTTTTGTGTGGCCGGGGGGCCGCCTGTAAAATGACTGACGGCCATGGGCCGCCGGCCAACGGCCGTCAGCCACGTTATCATATCGCCCTTAGGAGGGCGATTTCAGATATACCGCCCTCCCAGAGGACGGCAGGAGTATATTTTTTAAATTTCTGAAATGAAAATGTAGTTTTGTAAATATTTTATTAAATAAATATAAAAATAAAAAAAATTCGTATGCGACGTGCGAGAGCCCAGAGGGACAAGGGAAACTGCTGGGCCTTCCAATTGTTGTGAGTTGAGCGATTCACATGTCACTGTAAGAGCGGAGACGTGACGCGGCGCTGGTGCCGTGGGTCGATGACCGAGGCGGCACATCACGCGTGCGTCGGCAGTGCAGCTGCCCAGCGCGGGCGTGGGGAGGCAACGATCTTAACTAATTAATCTTACATCAATGATTTCGTATGTGCATAATCAATTTAGTTGACAAGCAGGTTGTCAATAAGCCAAGCTCGAGCGAGCTCGCTGCAAAGGCTCGAGCTCAACACAGCCTCGAGCCAAGCTTAAGTCAAGATTACCTAACTTTCGAGCTTTTAAGCGGGCTTGGTTTAAGCTCGATCAAGCTTGAGCATCAAGCTTAAGCTTGACTATCGAGTTTGACTTACAAGTGGTATAACATATATTTTATAGATAATATCTTAATAAAAATAATTAATTTCTAGTTAAATATATTAATAAAAGAGAAGAAAAAGGAATAAGATAAATATATTATGCCAATACAAACTAATTTGTCGTATGGATACATATAAATAGTATATTTGATCTATTAGTTTATTAAATAAACAATAATAATTATATACTGTTAGGCTCGTTCAAAGCTCAAGCTCGAGCTCGGCTCGACAAAGCTCACAAGCTTCAATAAAAGCTCAGGTTCAACTCATTTGGAGCTCGAGCCAAGCTCGAATCAAGTCTAGGCTAAGCCAAGCTTAAACTGCTTGTGAGCCTCGAGCCTTTTTGATAGCCCTATTGACAAATTATATAAAACGCTGCCCCAATCAATGCTTGCTTAATTGGCTGTTTTCTTATTTCTATCTAGGTAGGCATCAACTCTGATCGAGCCATCCTTGAGACTGTACGAATCTCCCTCGCTTCCTTTGAATAGCGAATCAGACAAACATACTTATTACTCTCTCCGTTCAAAAATATAAAGATTTTTAGGATTAAATTCTTATTTTATAATATAAGGATTTTTAGCACTATTTATAATACTACTTGTTGTATCAATCACATCTTATTTAAACTTATTTTCATTTTATTCTCCTACCTTGATTCATTCCATATTTATTGAAAGACACTGAAGACTTATCTTATTAATCTTAATCTCCACTAAACAATATAGAAATACTTATATTTTTTTGAATGGAGGGAGTACAGCTAAGTCTCGTTACAAGCGGGAGGTGCAGGCGAGCATGGCCCAATTGTTGTTGTGCACCGTGCTGGTTATCGAAACTTCTGTGGTAAACAAATTAAGTAAACAATGAGGACAAAATTACCGTTCCGCAAAATTAAAATGATGACAAAATTAACACGGTTATGTAAAACTAAATTTTAAAAAGAAATTACAAAAATAAAGGCATGTACTTCTTTTGCGAACCTGAATCTGATTATTGTCTAATTTGCATTAAGAAGCTAGTTAAAAAGAAGTACTAGTGGTCAGTTTGTCACTACCTGATCGGACTAGTTAGTGGTAGCGACGAGGTGATATGAGACTGTAAAGCGCATTGTGTGGTGGCGAACAAATGCGGCTGCTGCGGCCCGATCAGGGAGAACAGGCCATTCTGCAGGATGATTTGGAAATTGCAAGCTTGGTTTGATCAAGCTGCTGATTTTGGAAACAAAGGTATAGCGGGAATCTTAAAGTATTAAAGAGAGCTGGGATTTACCTGCGCGTGCCGACACGTCAGCAACGCGCTGGGAGGCAGTTCGTTTTACCCAGCGCGTTCGTTTTTGCGAGCTCCCGTGCGTTCTCGTGGGTTCTGCTTATTTTAAAAAAGATACTTGTCTTAATTAATAATTTATTATTAGTTCCTCATCGGACGTTTCTATGTTATGTTTTCTTATTCCTAGGCCCTCCATCACCAAGAATATCTTATACGAGGAAGACAAAATTCTGAAGATAGGGCTGTGCTCATAAAAAAGGAAATTAAGGGGCTTTTTGAAAAAAAACATCCCTATCCCCTGGTCCCTGGAGCCCTAGCCATCACTGTTCCCCGTCCTTCTCTTCTCCCTCTCTCCCCTAGCCCGCGCCGCCTCCTTCCCCGGCTACCCCGCTCTGCTGGGTTGCCCTGGCTCCCCTCGTCGCGTCCGTCCACCTCCCCTGCTCTGGCGACTCGTGAAGTGGCTTCCGCCGCCTCTCGCCGATCTGCACATCCGCCGTGCAGCCCCACCATCCGGCGTCGCCTCCCTCGATGATACCCTCAGCGCGCTTGTGATGATCATCATCTACGCCACTACCTCGCTGATGATGATGGTTAGGCGGGTCGGGGCTCGTGGTCCACGACGTGGTAGTTGATCTGGTGGTCAGCGCAAGGGGATTGGCGCGGTTGAACCGAGCAAGGCACAGATCAGCATCTCCACACCTGCATCCTCTACATCGTGCATCCAACCTCCACCATCGACTTGGTAGAGAGGCCTGATTTCTTGCATCCTTCATTATCATGCTGTCTCTTTCTGTTGGTGATGTGCTGGGCTTGGAAGCAGATTGTTGGCATGGTACAGGGACATGCCCCTGCATAGAAGGCTAGCTGCTCTGGAAGATTGTCCTCACCCGCCGCCCCATTTCTGCCCTGAGCTCCTCTGCGGGCTTGTAGGCGGCAATCGCATAGCCGTGCAGGAGCAGATGCACAGCCGCATGAGCAGAGAGGTCAGTTCAGTGCCTGCTTTCCTGATGTTTTTTTCTCCAATTTCTGAAGAGTGGTGATGAATAGAAAAAGGAAATGAAAGGCAACGCTTTTGAGAGGCAGATATTGGCTATTCAAGTACACCAGAAATTACTCTATTAGGCACAAAGTTGATTGAATGATTGAGATGTATTGCTTGTTTTGTCGCAACTGTTTCACTCACCTCGGGCGTAACAACAAAGGTGGACTTCAACATTAGTTCTTTGCTTAATATCTTAATGTATCAAAAGCTTGTTTTCCCCTATTTTATAAGTAAGAATTGCTGCTTAAGGCTGTTTTGTAAATATACAGATAACAAGTATGTTCTTTAGAAACATCCTTCCTGTAGATGGTGAATAATATCTGCTCTAGAGTTTAAATAGCAGCTTTGCTTTTTTCTGCCTTGGCATTCATGGTAGAGATCACATGAATAAAGGGTTGTAGCCTTTTAAGTTTTAACCTTTCTTTTGCTGATTTATTCACCTTAATTTTTCCCTTAGGAATAGCTGGCTTCAAAGCTTGTATGCTTTTTTTTCTCGTAACAGCAAATTCAGATGCATTTCATCCTTTCTTGTGCAGTTCTAGTGGAGCTGAATGTACCACTGGGTTTAATTATTTTGTACTAAATTCAAATGCGATTTAGTGTTTGCATAAATTCAGTCTCCGTTGAAGTGAGGTTTAATATTTATGGAATATATTATAGATGCTTGGGCATGATGTGCTGCAAATTTAGAGAGGTTACTATGTGCTATCAAAATGAAATGTATATATCAGCAGCAGGGAACAACAGCTGATAGATTTTTGGTTTCAAATACTCGGTCTGTATGGACTTTTTCGTAATCTAAACGTATTAATGATTGTTTGTGACTTTGTGGCCATCTGCATGTTTGGTTTCCTGCAGAAATGGGAAACTTTTCCTTCAATTCTTTCCTCCATTCCTCCGTTCCAAACTTGAATACTTAATTTAATTATTTTCTCTTTTCTAATATATCTCATATGTCCTTTTTTACTTAGATCTATATCTTAGCTTACATTGTTTAAGATCTAATTCAGGTGCCTCATTCTTGGTTTCAGATTGCTCAAACTAGAGTGGGCATTAATAATACTGGATTTGAGAGCCTTATTTTTGGTTGCCTTCACCTAGGTATGTGGGCTACAGCTTGTGGTGAGTCCAAGTAATTCCCACTGGGAGTGGACTGCTCCTGGTTACTCATAAATTTTTCCTGAGCTTGTATTTATGCCTTATACCTCCTCTTAATTAAGTGATAGTGAATACAAATAGGGTTCATCACTCTTTTCTTTTCATTTTGAATTAACAATCCTTGATGTCATTTTGGATGTCCCTGCTTGGGCGGTTGCTTTTTTATTTTACATCGATAAATGATTATACACTGCAGTATGATACAGATGTATAGTCATTTGTTTTCCATACTCTTTTTTTTACGATTGTATGTACACTATATTTATTTACTATTTTCTATACAATTTATGATGCAACCAAAATATCCTTTGGGAGTTGTTGATATTGTTTTTACTATAAATTCTTATTATATGTGTCGTTAACTACCTTTAGAATGCTTTCAATCCCAGTTTATACCTTCTCTGCATGTGACTTGGCAGAGCAATCATTTTCATTTACTTCATTGTTTCATTTTGATGGCCTGCTCAGCTCTACTCTCCTGCTGCACAGTGGCTGTTCTTAGATGAGGCAGCCCTGAATCCTGATGGTCCTAGACACCTACTTATGCATATGGAAGGATTCTTCTAATAGAGGAAGAGAAGGATGCAGCACCACAATCTCTTGAAACAATAGTTTTCATTCTTTGGCTCGAGAGGAATTAACGAATTACCACCATGTAGACAAGCACCTTCATTTCATTCATTTTTGCAACAATTACATGTACTAATCTGCAAGTCATGTTGCACTACTACCAATATTAAACTGATTTTTGATGACCAATCAGCTTTACGTTTTGATTTGTAAGTGCTATTCGCACAGTAATTATATGTTATACTACCAGTATGTAGCAGTCAACTTGATTAATGCCATAAGTTCTTCCATAAAAAAAGGGACCATTCCACTATCCTAATTGTAGACTGGATGGTAGCCGTCCGTCCTAGTTATATTGAAGCGTCCTCCTCAGGAGACTTCCGCGGCAATGACGGCAGTTGCATTTGCCAGCGGAGGCTCGAGAGGACTCACAAACTGTGAAATTGGATCCGTTTGCTGTCAATCTTTCATATATCATCCGTCTCCAGTCTCCTGTGATCTTCACATGCTCGTGTTCCCCATGCTGTCGAAGGTGATGAGCCCCGAACCCCACCGCCGCTCCCGCCTGCACCTGCGCCGCCGTCGAAGCACCTAGCTAGACACAAGTCACATAACTACTACCTCTGCTTTACTTCAGCAATAGACTGATCGATCGATTCCGGTGGCTTGTTTGTTTCTTGATCTTTACTTGCGAGGACTTTGTTCAATTAGGCTTATAGTGTATGGTTTCTACCTCGTTTCCGTTAGCACGTTTTTCAAAACATAAAATAGAGTTTTCGTAAAAAAAAATTCTATATAAAAGCATCTTAAAAAATCAAATATATCTATTTTTAAAATTTTTAATAGATAAAAAAATCTTAATTAATTACGTGCTAATAACGCTTCTCGTTTTACGTGTGGCTTATAAGCCACACGCTTAAGCTATATCGAACACGTCTTAAGATGAGAGGAATCAGATGGATGTGTTGGGGAGAAGGCCGAAAGGGAAAAAAATAAATACTCCCTCTCTCCATTTTAATTTATTTATTGTTGTAGTAAATCTCACATTAAACGAGAGGAGAAGTTAGGCATGGTTAACAGAATCGGAATTGGGCGTGAATCGGGAGCGCGTAACGCATACAGCTGAATGCAGGATGGGCTTGACTGGAAGGCGGATTATTTCGCCGCAAGCTCGTTATCGCCTCTCATGTTTTCCCGCGCACGCAGGAGCCATCAATAGCTAGCAACTACGATGGTGCTCCCTGAGGCTGACATTACTGAAGAAGAGAAATCAGGATTTGAACAGTTAATCTTGCTGCACCAGCCTAATCAATGTTACGTGTTGGGCTGCTATGAGATGAGCCAGAACCGGATTGATACGGATCAATGTTAATGGCTAGCCTGCTAGAAATTGTTTTGATTTTGCACAAGAAAACAGGAATAAAATCTCAAATATCTTTAAATTTTATAGTTCAAAAAACCATTTAAACTCCTTTAGTTTATACATGTTCCATTTAGTGGCATGATTGGGTCATAAATAGAGATAAGAACAGAATGAGAAAAAAAAAAGGAGAGAAATAGCAAGGTGTGATTAACCCAACTACACTTACACAGACAGGCTCTTTCTGAAGATAGCATTTAAGTTTTCCTTTGGAAGAGGAACAGGTGCATTTAGCCTTTTGTCCAAGGATTCCACAATATCCGCAAAGTGCTCAAAGCATCCATCAACATCATCCTGATATATGGAACATAGTACATTAGAATGTCATGTCCAG
The DNA here is from genome assembly GCA_003991445.1 of Oryza meyeriana var. granulata. Lineage (NCBI taxonomy): Eukaryota > Viridiplantae > Streptophyta > Magnoliopsida > Poales > Poaceae > Oryza > Oryza meyeriana. The sequence goes on along the minus strand of RYFJ01002409.1, from coordinate 128,076 downwards.
AAAAGAATGTTGTGTAGGCAACTAACATTCTCATAAAGTGGATACTTGGCTCAGACCATGTTCCATGCTGCTTTATCAAGTGACTCCAGTCTAGACAGCGCAGGTTTCCTCTCAATTATGTGTCAAAAGGGAACAATGCTTATAAAAACATGGCATATATATGATGGAACTTTTGATGATCCAAATTAGCACATTTTTAAACCTAGTACCAAAGATAGATTAATTTACTTTCATTATACTGGAATTCTAGCATCCCCTGTTTTATTAGAAAATAAAAGCTCTTGACATGTCAAGAAATGGATTTCCCTTCAATAAGTAGGTTTTTCAGCAAAAGCTATGTGTACATTGGTGGTCCATAATATGGGTAATCTAGTACTAAGAGAATACCGACAAAAAAACTACTTATGCTCAATGTTTTCAAATCATCTAATCGACCCTAATCGTCATGGCACCGATAAGACGATTAATCGTTGATAAGGCCGATAAATCAACCCTAGAACCTCCAGCTCTAGCTCCAGGCGCACGGTCAGGCTTAGGCATGATCACTTGCACACCGATCCACATCTGTCAAATTGCCAAGTACGGAAGGGTCTCAGAACTAAGAAGCAGAGATGGAGAGGAGGTACACTAACTGTCGTCGGAGGAGCTCATCTTCGTATACCCGGCACCGACGGTGTTTGAGGGGTGACGCCCGGCGGAGGGAGGCAGTCAGGCACGGGAGCGGAGGGAGGCAGAAGCGAGCAGAGCAGCTTGAGGCCTAAGGGCGACGGCGAGGCAGCATGCGAGGGCGGCGACGAGAGAGTGACACTGCGACAACGCGAGGGCAGCGGCGAAAAGACTCACGCGAGAGGGTGATGTCTTCAGGGGGACTAAGGCTGCGCTCAAATGTGCAGTTAGGCTGAGATTTTCGCCGCAGATAAAACGAGATAAGCCATTAGCGTATGATTAATTAAATTTTAATTATTATAAATTTAAAAAAAATATTTATTTAAATTTTTAAAGAAACTTCTATATAGAAAATTTTCGCACGAAACACATCGTTTAGCAGTTTAAAAAGCGTGCTAATGAAAACCGAGGGAGTAGCCCAACCAACATATAGGTTCAAACTCACCCTAAGGGCCTTTCGAAATAGCTTATAGGGCTAAAGCCGCACACAAAACAAGAAACATCATTAGCGCATGATTAATTAAGTATTAATTATTATAAATTTGAAAATAGATCTATTTGATTTTTTAAAGATACTTTCATATAATTTTTTTAAAAAAAAACCACCGTCTAACAGTTCGAAAAACATGCTCATAAAAAAAAAAAGAAAAACCAACAGCTATAAGCTGTTCCGAACAGCACCTAAACCCTCCTCTAGGGAATAATCCGGCCCAATACTACATAGGCTCAACCTTACAGAACAAAAGTCTATTATAAACTAATCGTCCTCCACCCTAATCGGACGAATCGGACAACTAGTGGTGATTTATCAATGGCTAATCATACCGATCAGTATTCTGATCAAGCTAATCGAGTAGTTGATGTCCCTAATCAAGATCAGGGTACCGATTAGGACGATTAATCAGACGATTTGAAAAAAAGCTAGAAAACACCCCAAATGTAAGCTGCAGAGGACTGCCGATAATCTAGCATGCATCTAGCAGTGAGAAGTTCACACATATCCACCCATCAAGAGTCCCATAATAATGTAGTAATACATACGGGCGTTCTCACAGAGAGCTACCAAGGACCTTCCAACGAACTATGCACACAAACAAACCGTGCATACCCATGAGCCATATGCACCTGTTGCTGGCTTGCTGCATAACCTCCCCACTTCAATCCATCAATTAACAAGAGCTTCCCACGAATCCGTACAAAAACAGCATCGAGATAAGCTAGACGCCATGCTTCCAAGCAGAAGCAGACCACTCGACCAACCTATGGACAATTTCTGGCCCAGAACAAAGGGTATGGTCATCGCTATACAAGTATGCATAAAGAATCCTCTAAGTGCTCTTATCAAAGTCCTTCCATTATATCAGGGTTCACATGATCGTTTCCGCAACACAAATACAACAAAACTTGTACAATTGCTGAAGTAGAGTACCGTATATTCCACACATTCCTGCTGCTCTATGGCAGCCTCCATAAAAAATGGACTAGTCTAGTAAACAGGCTGAGAATGCTACATGCAGGCTTACATTGCAACAGGTTGATCCAGGCAAAAATTCTGCAGCAAGCCGAAGGAACCAGTTCCCATCTTAACCGGTTTCCCCAGACAGATGCTTGCCGAAGGGCCGTCGAGTGTGTCACACTCTCCATGAGAAGCTGCTTCCACGATAAATTTGGTTGCCGTCTCAAAAGTCATCTTGCCAAATGGCGAGGTGCTGAACTGGCCCATCCCTTGCCTGCTCATCGGCCGGTAGCCGCCGTCGAAGGTCATGAAATCCGCAATCATACTCAGATGCCTCATATTAACATTGATACCATAATGACTGAACACACCGCTCACTTCCTGGATGATGGTTGCCCTTGCAGCCTCTACCCCATATGTCTTCAGCATAGCGTGTATATCATTGGACCTGATCTTATTGATATCGAGATAGTCCACTAACTTCCAGAATACTTCAAAGTTCACCCCTGCTGTTTGTAAAACGATGAGACCACCTTTCTTCTCTTCTCCCTTCTCTTTTTCCTTCTCTTCTCCCTTCTCTTCGTCGTCCTCTTCTTCCTTCTCTTCTTCCATCTCTTGCTTCTCCTCTTGCTTCTTCTCTTCTTTTTCCTGTTGCTTCTTCTCTTCTTTTTCCTCTTGCTTCTCTTCTTTCTCTTGTTTCTTTTTTTTATACAATTTACATCGATCAATATTTTTACAGGCCTTGACAAAAATGGATCTAGCTGTTCTCTGAGCAATCTGGAAAAGAAATTTCAAAAAATCCATCAATATTGTACAAAGTGAAGCATAATAATTATATTATGATGGCTAATGCACAGGGCAAACTATTAACAAGATGCTCCAATCTATGCTGCAACATCAGGTGCAAAATATATTTGTAAATAAATAAATAAAAGAATGTAGTGCTAAAAGGTGTAATGACAGGTGTTCTATAGCCACTCTCTTCAATACTGTTTTCAGGATTATACCAGACCCACACCACTAGTATACAATAACCAGCACAAGAAAATTTGTTTGGCTTTGTATTTTTTCCCTCCAATTTTGATAGAAAAACATAGCTTGTTGAGTACTTCTAAAATCATGCAAGGACTACAAATAACAAAGATGATTAGCGTAACCAACAGGTTTGTAACCATGGCTCTAGTCAATAGCTTCGCACTGAGAAATTCACTTAAGTTTGACTTTAGCTTACAAAACAAATGAGTACGTGTTTCATGTTCAGTATCCTGAACTAACAGATATTGCTTGTCTGCCATTAATATTGTATCGGCAAAATTCAACATGGCAGCAGCAACTTGGAGGTGGCTACTGGTTAGTGAGACAATAGAATAAAGGAAATATCAGATTAAAACAAGGACAAAGCTAGATAGGATAAACATGTTGTAACCGTTACAGAATAGTACATCATGGGAATGACACATTTGATGCTTTCCACTACTTCCAGATGCATGTAAGAATTTGACCATGTGCAATATTAGCGAATGTGACTCATATGACAGCAGCATGAATAAAAGTTAGTCCATGCTTATCATTTCCTTTTAGTTTGTTGTCAGTTGCCATGATACCATCCTTTGCGTACCCTTTTTTCCCTATCAATCAGGCTGTATTGCACCTAAATATGGAGGCTAAGTTCATGTTCAGCAAGCAAGAAGAATTAAAAACAAAAATGAAAAGATCAACCCTAGTTCGTGGTCTCCACTTTCTCCTAGGTCCTGACCCTCCAAGGCAGGTGCGGTTTCGCCTCTCTCTATGACAGTTATTCCAGCAATAATCTAATGACCAATAAAATAAGTTCAGTTGAATTTGGATGTACTGACGATGTGCCTGACAAAACAGTTGAGCAAAACTTGAATACCTGCATCAAGTATTTTGCTTGAACTCCAACATGAACTCATTTATTGATATATGGATGGGGCGTGAGGAAACAGCCAGGGCACTGGCAGGGAAAAATACCACCACTAAAATTGAATCATCATAAGAAGTTGTTCCCTAAATGCTTAGCACGTGCATGTAAAGGGTGTTGTGGTATGTGCAGAGCACAGCAGCAGCAGATGGGTATTTTTCCATAAAAAATAATTTAAATTCAAAGTTTCAGACATTTTTTTCTGAACCTTCCTGTTAGCCAGAAATAAAGGGAGCCTAAGCTTTAAACAAGATGAGATTCCGATTCCAGGGCAGAATCAGTTTGGTGAAATCAAAGGAATTAGGATTGATACCAGCTTGAATGGTACTATCAGGGATTTTTAGCTTTCAGTAAAAAGGACACATGGACATGATACAATTCCCCCAAGAAAGGACCCTATAGTCAGTCAGATGAGTATATGTTTGGAGGACTATTTGAAGTTGTACTGTATTCAAACGTTAGTTCCTGATATAGAAAAGCAAAATGTAAGTTGTCCTGTATATAAAGAGGTACCTGGGCTAACAGAATATGAGGTTGCTCTTGCAAAGCGTAGTGAACCTCAAAATTCAAACCTGTTGATTCATAATGAATAGTCCATTTTATATTTTTCTTGAACTTTATGGCCACTTGCGCTTTTTCATCCTCAGCTTCATTCATTTCATCTTGTTGAAGTCTGGCTGTTGATTGCTTAGCTTTTGAATTTTTTCCCTTGTTGCTAGAATCTAGCACATGTCCTTTCTCAGTCTCTTCTAACTCTTCACCCAATTTTGCTCGATCATCTTCACTCTCAGGTTTCAATTTGGTATCTTCTTCAGATTCACTATCCATATCCAAACCCTCCTCCTTTTCAGCATCATCATCATACTCCATCTCATCTATCTCTTGCCGTTTCCATTTTTCTGCATCAGCTCCCAAATCATCCTCGTTTTCACCATCACCATCACTCACACCATTGTCTTCATCAGTAAGTCCGTTTTCAGATTCTTCAACACTATCAGACAGGTGACTCTCCATATCATTTGACTTGACTGCCTGGATATCATTAATTTTGTGTAGCAAATCTAAATGCTTGCTGATTGCAAGATCCATTGCATCAATAAAAACAGTTCTCAAGGTTTCTTGGCACTCGTCTATTGTAAGTTCTGACTTTGGTGGATATAGCTCTTGTGGGTAGAGTTTCATCTGTAACTTATACAGGGTTGAAACACACCCATTATTGTTGTGAAAAGGAATTGTGCATACTTCAATTCTCTCCACAACGTCAGCTACACGAACCCTCCTTAATTTAGCAGCAATTCGCTCAGCATCATCCCTGGATATTCATATTCAGCAAAATTAGTCCCTTCATATCATGCTAGTACGGTGCAAAAGTTCAGTATAGTTTGATTGAGATCACAATTTACCTCATATCATATTCAGCAGACTATAAGAAATGCAGGAAACATGTGTACAGACTCATATAGATTACAACAGAAATCAACCTAAGAGGCATGAGTATGAACCATCTTTAAAGTAAAAAACAAATAAGGCTCACCAAGTCTTATCTTTAATCAGAGGGCATGTCATAAAAGGTGTACTAATTTTAGCTGATGCAGTCATTAGAAGTTCTTTCAAACGAGGAATGCCAAGCGTCACATTCATCTCACCCCGTCCAGCAAAATGGAAAGTGTTGAGCCTGCAGAGGGCCGAGGCAAACAAAGTTAGTCATTTTATCACTGAAATTTTGAAGTCCTTAGATACAAGCGTAATACATCATAAATGAACAAATAAAGTGTAGTCACTGCATGGCTAAAACTGTGAGATGTATAGTCATTACATTTTAGTTAAGATTATGGTTGAAAAAATAAGCTCAAAACTGTTTTTACATCAGAAATTATCCAAGCACTGAATACGTAAAGAACCTATACATAGTGCATTAAAAACCAGAGGGAATGTCAATGAAAGATCTTACGTCATCTGCGTTGAAGGTTCCCCTATGGACTGAGCAGCAACCACACCAACAGCTTCCCCAGGATCTACAAGACTAGATAGGTATTTGACTTTCAGTAACTTCATTAGCTCCTCCTCCTCAATGTCATAACGGCAGAGTTTCTTCTCTCTTGTTTCCTCTAGAAACTTCATTGCACCACCAATCAGATTCTCAGGCAATTTAGAAATGTATCCATTTGGAGTTGATAGCAAGTGCTTGTCGTTGTAGCTATCAAGCTTGTCAAGGACAGCTTTTCTATTCTGTAAGTTAGGCAAACAATTAGCAACTCCATCAAATAAATGCATAGAGAAAGGCGCACTACAATTTAGGGCAGGCATAGTCTCAAATCAGGATTTAGTGCTTTACATCAGCAAGTTCTCTAAATTTGTCCAGGAAGCTAGTTTTGAGCACGTCAACTCCATCTTCTCCATAGCAAAACTGTATGATGGATCCATCAACATCACGTACAGTGTGATCATATGAGACTTTTAATGATTCGAGACTTTTGATAAGACAACGCTGAAGGTACCCGCTACGAGAAGTTTTGACTGCTGTGTCAACCAACCTGCAGTGAATATGCACAAGCTAAATATCATAACATCTAAAGCCAATAGGATTGTAATGATATCTTACGCTAAACAGCATAGTACTTTACAGGCAAAACTACAACATCCAGGTATACGTAACAGAATTCCATATGTCTCAACTTATTGATAAGGTAATACCAACCCATTTTATGAAGGAGTAAAAGACTTATCATCACAGTTTATATTACGTACAATCCTTTTTTCAAGAGGATAAATACAAACTTCTTATTTATGAACATCAAAAGGCATACTAAAATAAAGAGGCAAGCTCATACATGGAGTGGAATAGGCAATGGATGGATATGGATTGGGTATCTGTAGGTCCAGCCGACTTAAAATCAGCAAATTAAAAATAGTAAATTATCCAGTTCATATAAAAATATTTTGTAGTCAACAAATCTACACCCAAACAGTTGTAGTCCAACTAAAACATGGATGATGTCCCAGAGCAGTTCAAAACATCAATCGTCTGCCTTTCATCAATGCTGCCTACCAAAATGCCAAGTGGCTGGTGTGCGCACGGGACCATGAAATGCCGTTCAAAAATAGTGCTATTTGCATTATAGTCCAACTAAAACATGGATGTTCCAGAAGAGTTCAAAACATCAATCGCCTGCCTGTCACCAATGCCGCCTGCCAAAATGCCAAGCACTGGTGTGCGCATAAGAGCATGAAATTCCGTTAAAAAAAATACCGCCATTTGTATGTGCCAAACAAAGATGAAAAGGGTGATTTTGTGAGATCCCCAATAAACTCATAAGAGTGAATAATACATGGCAGGAAGAAATTTGTAATCTATTTTCCACTAAAATAATTGCAGGTCGAGCACTCAAGCAAAACTGTTTCATGCATCAGAAAGGTTCAAGAAAAATTTACCCCTCTCTGCCAGCCATACAGTGAAAATAGTACTCTTGAGGACGGAGACCAGTTAAAAATCGATCACCGATAAAACCACCAGCTCTTGAAGAAATATCCCATGGTGGAAAGCAAGGTAACGTCTTCCCAGAAATCATTCGTGGAACACGCTTTCCTTCTAACTCTTGTTGGCCTAGCAATGATGAAATTTGTGTCATGTTGACCTAGCAACAAAATGAAATGGAAGCACATTAGCCCAAGCAGGTGAAGTATATCCAAGTATAAAATTTTATGATTTGCAAAAGGAGCCCACTTCTCCAGATCATTCGATGAAACATGCTCAATCCAAAGCAAAATTTCATGTGTAGTAAACCTCCTAGAGCCAAAAAAAAAAAAGCTTACCAAGCCACCTTTAGCTCCAGTTTGAGTCATAAGAGAGAGACAGTTTCTAGGAAAATTCTTCTGTAGACCGTAAGGAAACAATTTTTTATTGACTTCAGATGTTATATCATTCAGTGCATTGCACATTTTTCTATCCAATATAACCGTCGCAGATTCTCCATTCCGTCGTATAAGCTTCTCGACTTCCATTTGCAATTTCACTTGATCTATGTAAAGTTAAAAATTAAACAATCAGCATGCAACTGATGGTGGCATTATGGAGAATGCATCTGAAGTTCTAAACAACTCCCTCCTTGATTGTTAGAAGCTGTATTTTTATTCAAAAGGCCACATATTTATATTTTGACCAATAATTAGTACAAGCACATTTACTATACAAAAATATACCAATAGGTTCATATTTCAAGTTTACACAATATTGGTTCTATATACTCCCTCCGTCTCAAAATACTTCAACTTATGCCCTTTTTTGAAGAAATTAAGGTTGGGGGTTGAGAAATGGTTGTGATTGGTTGAAGTGAGAAAGTAGGTGAAGAAATTAAATGGGGAAAGGTTGTGATTGGTTGAGGTGGGGAGGTAGGTGGAGAAGTAGTAGTATTTTGAGACAAAGTATATTAAGAATATATTTTATGAGAAATTAATGGCCAAAATTTAATCTTGAAATATTTTTGGAAGTAAGGTACGCCTTAAAAAATCAATGGAGGTACTATTGATTAGCTCGCATTGCTCAAAGTCTGTAATTAGATAAAGTAAATGACACTCAAGTAAATTAGTTATCAATAGAACAAAGTTTCCAATGAGATACAAATATAAGGTGATGTGAATAAATCATTATTCTATTTCTTCCCAATACAATTGTGATCAAGTGGCGATCATGAACAAAATGGCATAAACAAACAAATATGCATTTTTTTTGTGGCACACAATATAGGGAAGGAATCCAGGATAATCAACCTACAGAACCAGAAAATCGACCTACAGAACCAGAAAACATTCCAATATTGAAAAAGTTATGACTTATGAATTACAACCATTAAGTGAAAAGTAGATTGCTAGACACCAGATTGGTCTGATTTTCTTCAAAATAAATGGACACACTTGGTTGCTGGAACATTTGACTAAGAGTGAACACTACTTTTCATAAACACAGTCCTGAGTCCTAATGTTATCAGAAAGAAGTTTCTGTTTCGGGGCTAAGAAATTCTAAAGGAAAAAGCTATAGAGTGTGAAAGAGGCTATATTTAGAGAGATGGACTAGTCCCTGGCATCAAATAAGTGATCTTTGGGTGGATGCCTAGTTAGCTTACTCAGGTTTTTTGTTCTACCCATTTTTGGTGTTTTCCTGTTAACTTCCGAACATGCTACAGAGTACTGACAGGATGGATTTGGTCCTTTAGAGCCTTCCATATAGTATTTTAGTTATCCACTTACATTTAACTTGAATAGAACTATCTAAATGGATTGTCTGTGCACATGTGTGAGAGTGAGGGAAAGAGATTTAACATTCTCAACAAATGGTAGAAAGTATTTGCAGTAATGATACTATTCCACAAACCTTCATCACCATCTTCAGCTTCATCATCCTCTATGGGACGTTTACTGTCTTCTTCACTTGTCCCAGGAATTTCCTTTTTTGGCTTATCATCTACTCCACATGTAAATCCATGCAATCCGAAAGAAAATAAATGTTCTTAATTTTACAATTACAATATCACAAATGACCAAAAAAATTACAGCACTCCAATGTTGAAAAAGTAGTGACTTATGAATTACAACCATTAGGTGAAATGTAGATTTGTTACACTAGATGGGTCTGATTGTCTACAAAATAAATGGACACACTTGGTTGCTGGCACATTTGACTAAGAATGAACACTACTTTTCATAAACACAGTCCTGAGTCCTAATGTAAACAGAAAGAAGTTTCTGTTTCAGGGCTAAGAAATTCTCAAAGAAACAACTATAGTGTGAAAAATGCTATATTTAGACAGATGGACTAATCCCTGGCATCTTTGGGTGGATTCCAAGCAGCTAGGTCAGCTTTTTATGCCCTTTCATTTTTGGTGTTTTCCTGTTATATCTTCAGAACATGCTACAGAGTACTGACAGCATGGATTTGGTACTTTAGAGCCTTCCATACAGTAGTTTAGTTATCTATGATCCTTTATCTTCCATAGAACTATCTAAATGGACTGTCTGTGCACATGCATGCGTGTGAGTGAGAGGGAATGAGATTTAACATTCTCAACGAATGGTAGAAAGTATTTGCAGTAATGATACTTTTCCACAAACCTTCATCACCATCTTCAGCTTCATCATCCTTTTTGGGACGTATAAATTCTCTATGCTCTCTTTTACTTTCTTCTTCACTACTCCCAAGAATTTCCTTTCTCAGCTTATCTGACTCTTGGCATAGTAACAGATCGTCTACTCCACATGTAAATCCATGCAACTGAAAGAAAATAAATGTTCTTAATTTTACAATTACAATATCACAAATGAGCAAAAAATTACACTCAAAATAATAAGAAAATTGAATTTATGATAAACCAAAAGAAAGTCAAATGCAAAACTATAGAACGTGGACTACATTTTTAGACATTGGTAATATTATCTGGCAAATCAGCTTATGGTTGTTGATCAGCGCAAGTTTATTCAGATTCAAATTCAATACTAACATAACAATGTCAGCCATAATAATGGGGCCAAGCAATACGATGAAATCCACAACTATATTTAGATATATAGATTCATTAAACCCAGTACAATTCATAAAATATGAAGACACTGCTAAGCAGGGATTAATTAGGTGCTGTGAAAGACTTGATTACAACTGAACTTTCATATGCCAACTAAAGAATAACTTTAGGTGAAAAAGGTGGATCGACATACTATTTCAGTATAGAACACAACTATCTGGATGGGACTTGATCAACATGGATTAGCTTCTAAGTTTTGGTTCATTCCTCCAAAACAACACTGGTCTTTAGTCCCAAACAAGTTGGGGAAGGCTAAGGTTTACTAGTCCAAAATATTGGTTTTAAAAACTTTGAGAATGTATTATGATTGTCCATTGAATGCTCTTACATTATATTGTTATATGCAAGGAAAAAAAAATGGAAAAAGAAGCCACAACATGTAAATGAAATAGAAAGTGTGTATTCCATGGGCAATACCAAAAGCTGAAATAGAAAGCAGCTGAGTAACTTTTGACATGATACACTGTCCCTATACTGGGTATGGAACTACAGATTACCATAGAACTGAACTTTCTGTGGTTGCTACTGGACAGGGCAGATATGGCCCAAAGTTAAGCTAGCGCCATTCAGCCATTTAGGGCTTGTTCGTTCTTAGCCAAACTCAACCATGCCAAATATTTGGCATTGCCAAAAAAACTTGTCATCCATTACGTTTGCAACCAAAATTGTCATTGCCAAACTATTTGGTTTGGCTAAGTTTGCATAGACTATGAGTAAAACATTGGAAGTAATCCAAACAAATTGCCAAAATTTTGGCAATGGCCAAATCTTACCATTGTCAAAAAATTGGCAACGCAAGCAATGGCAAAGAACCAAACAGCCCCTTAGCAACAACAACAACAACAACAACAACAAAGCCTTTCAGTCCCAAGCAAATTGGGGCAGGCTAGAGTTGAAACCCAACAGGAGCCGCAAAACAAGGTTCAGGCACGTAAATGGCTGCTTTCCAAGCAGACCTATTCAAAGACAAATCCTTGGGTATATTCCATCCTTTCAAGTCCCTTTTTATTGCCTCCTCCCACGTCAATTTTGGTCTTCCCCTGCCTCTCCTAACATCACTGTCGCGCCTTAAGATTCCACTATGCACTGGTGCCTCTGGAGGTCTCCGCTGGACATGTCCAAACCATCTCAACCGGTGTTGGACAAGCTTCTCTTCAATTGGTGCTACCCCTAGCCTATCATGTATATCATCGTTCCGGACTCGATCCATTCTTGTATGACCACAAATCCAACGTAGCATACGCATTTCCGCAACACTCAACTGCTGAACATGTCGTCTTTTTGTAGGCCAACATTCTGCACCATACAACATTGCCGGTCTAATCGCCGTTCTATAGAACTTGCCTTTTAGCTTCTGTGGTACCCTCTTGTCACAGAGAATACCCGATGCTTGACGCCACTTCATCCACCCCGCTTTGATTCTATGGCTAACATCTTCATCGATATCTCCATCTCTCTGTAGCATTGATCCCAAATATCGAAAGGTATCCTTCTTGGGTACTATTTGACCATCCAAACTAACATCCCTCTCCTCATGTCTAGCAGTGCCGAAGTCACATGCCATATATTCGGTTTTAGTTCTGCTGAGTCTAAAACCTTTGGACTCTAGAGTCTGCCGCCACAACTCTAGTTTCCTATTTACTCCCGCTCGGCTTTCATCAACTAATAGTACATCGTCCGTGAAAAGCATACACCAAGGGACATTCCCTTGTATGTCCCTTGTGACTTCATCCATCACCAAGGCAAATAGATAAGGGCTCAAAGCTGACCCTTGATGTAGTCCTATCTTGATCGGGAAGTCACATGTGTCACCATCACTTGTTCGAACACTAGTCACAACATTGTTGTACATGTCCTTAATGAGGGAAACGTACTTTGTTGGAACTTTATGTTTGTCCAATGCCCACCACATAACATTCCTTGGTATCTTATCGTAGGCCTTCTCCAAATCAATAAAAACCATGTGTAGGTCCTTCTTCTGCTCCCTATACCGCTCCATAACTTGTCTTAATAAGAAAATTGCTTCTATGGTTGACCTTCCGGGCATGAAACCAAATTGGTTCATAGAGACCCGCGTCACTCCTCTTAGGCGATGCTCGATTACTCGCTCCCATAGCTTCATCGTATGGCTCATCAACTTAATTCCTCGATAATTAGTGCAACTTTGAATGTCTCCCTTATTCTTATAGATCGGTACCAATATACTCCTCCTCCAGTCATCAGCATCTTGTTTGACCGAAAAATATTGTTGAACAACTCGGTTAGCCATACTATAGCTATATCCCCTAGGCATCTCCACACCTCGATTGGGATACCATCAGGACCCATTGCCTTACCCCCTTTCATCCTTTTCAACGCCTCTCTGACTTCTGATTCTTGGATCCTCCGCACAAAGCGCCTATTGGTGTCATCCAGAGTCATCTAACTGAACGGTTGTGTTCCCGTTCTCACCATTGAACAACTTGTCAAAATACTCTTGCCATCTGTGTTTGATCTCATCCTCCTTTACCAAAAGCTGCTCCCTCTCGTCCTTAATGCACTTAACTTGGTTGAGGTCCCTCGTCTTCCTTCCGCGAACCCTAGCCATCCTATAGATGTCCTTCTCTCCTGCCTTTGTACCCAATCGTTGGTATAGACCTTCGTAAGCCCGCCCTTTTGCCTCGCTCACAGCACGCTTTGCTGCCTTCTTTGCCACCTTATACTTCTCTATATTGTCCACACTCCTATCATGGTATAAACGCCTATAGCATTCTTTCTTCTCCTTAATAGCCTTTTGGACACCCTCATTCCACCACCAAGTATCTCTAGGTTCGCATCCACTCCCTTTAGTCACTCCAAACACCTCTGAAGCCACCTCCCGGATGCAGGTTGCCATCTTCTTCCACATGTTGTTTGCGTCGCCTTCTCCATCCCAAGGGCCCTCTTCGATAACCCTTTTCTTAAAAACCTCTGCCGACTCTCCTTTCAATTTCCACCACTTCGTTTTTGCAATCTTAGCTTGTTTGTCCCTACGAACGCGCACCTGGAAGCGCAAGTCAGCCACTAAAAGCTTATGTTGAGAAACCACACACTCTCCAGGTATTACCTTACAATCCAAGCATGCTTGTTTATCCTCTCTTCTTGTGAGGACAAAGTCAATCTGGCTAGAGTGTTGGCCACTACTAAAAGTTACTAAATGGGATTGTCTCTTCCTAAAGAAAGTGTTGGCTACCAACAGGTCAAAAGCTATAGCAAAGTCTAAAACTTCCTCTCCCTCCTGGTTTCTACTACCGTACCCAAAACCTCCGTGTGCCGCCTCAAAGCCTGCATTTGTTGCACCTACATGGCCGTTGAGATCTCCACCTATGAAAAGCTTCTCGGTACTAGGTATAGCTCTAACCATACCATCTAAGTCTTCCCAGAACAGCCCCTTAGCCCAAAACAAAAAATATTTTTTTTGGCAAGGCAAGCAATGGCAATGAACCAAACAGCCCCTAGCCCAAAATAAAAAATAAAAGGTCAGATCAACGAAGTGGATTATCCTGTGCAAAGCAGTCTGAACTACTGGTCCAACCCAGTATTTATTTTCCTTTGTTTGCTGTCCTTAGGCCCTTTACATTTCACAAGTGTGATTTTGTATAACCATGTTTCAGCCAACAAATCAAATGAAAAATTCCAGGAAGAATAGATTGGCTCTGCTGCCAATATCTGCTGTAGGCGCCAAGACCATAATGGATGGAGAATTTAAGGTGAAGAATCTTGGACCAAAAAATACCTGCTGAAGATAAATCAACAGCCCCAATTCTGTTCTATTGCCCAACATGCAGAATCCAGAAAAGCTTGGGCAGATACATTTGATGATGTTTTAATTGTCTCAATATATTCAAGGTGGTGTGCTGAGGGATAGTGTTTTTGGGCAAAAAGAAAAGCCACTCGTTGCAACCATACTCTCTTTTGCCATCGAAAATTTGTTCCCTCTTTTACCACTGTTCCGTTACTGTGCATTTTTGTTTTGCCATCGCCATCTAGTCAACGGCAGTTGACCATTAAGTTTACCCTAAAAGAACATTATGCCCTTTGTAGATGTTCCAAAAGAAAATGATACTTAAAAATTGAGAAAATACCATAACATATCAAGAAAAATAAATCCTGGATGCTTAATTATATTAAATTTACAGAAAAACCTAATTAGGACAATCATGCATACTTAAATATTTTATTCATTTAAATATTTCATTTAAACTACAGGTAGAAACTTTCAAACTAACTGAAAATGTTCCAATCATAAATTGTTTATTCAACCAAAAACCAAATCCATAATTATGTTTTCCTTGATTTAAATATTTCATTCAAGCTACACGTAGAAACCTTTCAAAATTCCTATAATTCTTAGGCATAATGGTCTTTTGGGGGCAAATATAATGGCCAACTGGCTTTGACCGATGATAATAGCAAATGAGAAATAGTGACAGAATAGTGGCAAAAGAGATAAGTGCAAAATTTTGATGGTTGAAGAAAGAATATGGTCTCAACAAGTAGCAAAAAGAAAATTTTCCCTTTTTGTTACTAGTGAATGAACATGATAGAAGCTTTTTAGTTGATTCCAACGAGTCATAGACAATGAAAAGATGGAAACAATGTATTGAAGCTCACCTGCAAGACCATTGTAAACAAGCGGCTGAACGATGAGAGTAGTACTCCAGCTGTCTCTGGACCATATAGTTCATGAACTGTATGAACTATCCCATACTGCCCAAACTGGGCCTTATCTATCATGCCTTTTATGAGCTCATTGTCATGAACATACAAAACTTGCTCTGAAGGATCTCCAGTTTCTTTTTTTTCCGAACATGAAAGATCTCTAGTTTTATCTTCAGCATCATGCTCTGAAGGATCTCTAGTTTCTTTTTTTGCTCGAACGCGGAGGATCTCTAGTTATATCTTCAGCGTCGTGCTCTGAAGGATCTCTAGTTTTATCTTCAGCATCGTGCTCTGAAGGATCTCTAGTTTTATCTTCAGCGTCATGCTCTGAAGGATCTCTAGTTTTATCTTTAGCACCATCACACTCTTTAGGGCTTAGATATTCTTTTTCAATTTTCCCCTTCTTCTCCACAGTAAATGGAGGGTGACCTTTTGTTACATGGTTCAAGATGGTTGTTATAACCTGTAAACAGAAGAAGTGCACACACCTAAAATTAAAGAAATTGTGAGATTGAAGCAAATATTAACAAGTTATTCAAAGTATCTAACCTGTTTTCCTGTCCATAGGGGCTTTGGCTTCCAAATAGCAGGAGGTACAGGTTCGAGTGCATCATCATCCATAATAATAGATATCTTTTTACCAAACTGACCAGATCTACAAGTTGAAGGGAGCACACAAGACCCATATACAAGCTGATTGTACTCCTCACGGCTTAGAAAGGTGTCCAGCTTTGTCAGGAGTACAGCACCAACAATGTGGTCCTACAAAAGGTGAAAGATCATGAGCTTAATATAAAAATAACTGCTGTTGTTAGTACAGCATTAATAAATATAATGTGATTTTTAAGCTATTACTGACACGATGAGTTCACTACTACAAATAGGTAGATGCACAGGAAAGAGGAAGCCTAACTATACACCACCGAATGTGTAAATAGAATGTGCGAAACAGCAACAGTGCAGAACCAAAACATCCCAACTGCATATACACAGTATTACCTGAATGAGGCCTCTGACAGCATCCCCACTCGTTGGAACAATGTACTGTTTATTGGCATCAACAATGTTGATGGCCTCAGCACGAGATATTTCATCTTGCGGGAAGTGCACATTCATTTCATCGCCATCAAAATCAGCATTGTATGTGCTAAAAAGAAATACAATGTTTGATCAACAGAGATAGACAAAAAAGCAGTGTTGCTGAAGATATGTTGTAATACCTGCAATTGGCATAGTGCATTCGAATTGTCTTCTCTCCAGGCAGCACACGAACAAAATGTGCCATCATGCTGGGCTTGTGAAGAGTAGGCTTCACATCACAAGAAAAACGAAATTAGAGAAATTGCAGAGCTACAACATTGCTGACAGATAAAATGGGTGATAGCGATATACTCTAATAAAGACCACGCTGCACGATATCTTAGTAAAGTATGCTTATAATGTAGTAGTTTGTGGTTGTAAATCAAACTTCCAATTTGCTCTTAAAACTGGGTGTCCTTTCCAGAAACAAAGTGAAGCACTTAGTCAAACTGAGACATGTGCACCATTCTGATACTGATCTGACCGCTATTGCTAGTTGCTACAACTGATGGACCTACTAACAAATGGATGAATGTAGTAGATCTAGTTTAATTATATGTCATCTCAAAATTCGAATTCAATCATAGTTTTTAAAAATCCTTACCTCAGATGTGATTCCCATGGCCTATTTTGGTTCTATCACATAGAATACTAAGGATGTTAATTCAATTTCACAAATGCTCCTTGTCTACTAAACTAATGTGGATTAAGTAACAACTAATAAGTATGGGTATTTGGAGAAGTGTTCAATAAGGCTCTAGGCGCTATTCAGGTGGTAGACCAGCACCTCATCATCAATTAGACAGACCTAGGTGGTACATTAGGGGGGAATGAATTGGCTAGGCAGACTAGGTGTGACACCTTTAACATACTGATTTGGAGAGAAAATCGCATGGAAATATGAAAATTACCATGCAGAAAAGAACCATTAAATGAGACTTGTGGAGATATTACTGCTGAAGAAAAGGCGAGCTTACTAGCAAATAGTTATACCTGCCTATTGACTAGTACAACATCACCATCTTGAAGGTGTCGATATACCACTTTGCTCTCGAATTCACACTTAGGATCTTTCCCTGGCTGAGAAATGCATCCTCTAGAAGCAGGTAGCATCTTAGCAATTGCACGACGTTTGGAAGGGGCAGCTTGTAACTTATACATGTTATTGTGATCCCTGTAATGGGTTGCACCTGGATGAATGTCAGCACCATTATTTATAGCTTCTTGTAGCTTTCTGGAATTCCAGGGTGTCACTTTCTGCACGTGAAACAATATAGAAAATGATGTAAATAAACCATCCGAACTTCTAATAGCTGCTCCAAGAAGTAAGCAAAAGTTATTAATTCACTGCTCAAAATAGCTCCATGTAACCCCCTAAGCTTTGAACGGAAGTCCGTCTAGCACCCTGAACTTCAAAACCGGACAGCTCACCCCCTAAACTTTGCAATACCATTCATATAACCCGCTGAAGTGATTTTGGACGGTGGTTTCTAGTATTTGGATGCTTAAATAGCAGTTTCGGCTAACTAAGATGACATGTTTGCATTTCGTCAATCCTCAGTCCTCAAGTTATATTCAATTGTGACGTCATATTAGCATTATTTGACTACCGCATATTGAAAAAAAAAGATGATTAACAAAAGAAAAGGGTTATTGATGCAAGCTATCAAGCATGCCCACAAGTCATGATATAAGACAAATGACCATCTAACTCACAAGTCTATGGGCATCAGCATATGCAAATCTGGTTTCCAACAATCAATAGTTAAAATGACTCAGTATACAAAATATTTTTTCTTGCTTAGATCATTAAGAAACAGTCAATATGCAACTGTAAGTACACTCATGTAAAAGATGGTGCATGTATTTTCATAAGTAGCCAGCTTAAATATAATTTGAGCTTCAAAGAACAAAGAGAACATCATGGCTCATAATCCAACCCTAAGTTTTCACTGTAAGGAGTTTGGACTTTTTTAGGACTTTATTGTATACTATCATCGTAGTAAAGTAACATAACAAGAATCTACAACAATGAACAAAAGGATGATAATTGATAGATACACTTCAATAAAATCATAGCACAAGCAAAAACACATACATTTTTAGTTTACTGATTGATAGTAACGAACAATTCTATGACAGTGAAAGTACCTCAGGATATGTCAACCGTGTGGCAAAAACGGGAGGAATTCCAATTTCGTTAACAGCCAAATATGGATCTGGAGATATAACGGACCGGCATGCATAATTAACTCTTTTCCCCATCATCTTCTGCCGAAGAATCCCTTCTTTCTTTTCCAACAATTGCCTTATACCATTCGCATTCTTCTCACTTTTTGCTGTCATTGACATAAACATTAGAGGCCACTCAACTTTTTAGGTATGGGAAAGCAAATAGTGGCATATTTACGCTTGTAATACCGAGCCAATTAGTGAAGATGATATCATATCTCACCTACACATAAATTTCATCAATCAACACAAAATGCATGCATAAGCTCGTTCCTAAGCATTACCTAAATTAATAGTTCATCTCAACACTACTCCCTCTGTCCCAAAATGCAGTGTTTCATGGGGATTAAGAAAGTAGGTGCAATTAAATGGGGGAAGGTTGTGATTGGTTGAGAAGAGGAATTAGGTGGAGAAATTAAATGGGAGATGGCTGTGATTGGTTGAGATTAGGGGGTAAGTGGAGAAATAGCTACATTCTGGTACAAAATTTGAAAGCTAGAAATAGCTATGTTTTGGGATGGAGGGAGTACCAAATAGGACCAGGCATATTTTTAGATTAATCACAATTCACAGAAAAGGCACATAATTCATTGGGTTTTTTTTTTTTTGCCATTCCCTTCTCATCTGGAAAAACATATGTAACCCTGAAACTGAAATGATCAAGTAGATAATCGGCTCAACAACATCTACAGCAGAATCACTAGAACCCAGATATACAAACACAGTCAGGGTCAAGATTGTCCAAGTGGTTCACACTCTTTACATTTTCATGAATTATCATGCATGAATGCATCTACAAAAGAGAGAAAGTAACAAGCATTCATGATCTTGCTCCAACTAGCACATGGGCCAATAATCCAGGAAGTTTATTGGTTTGAGTTGAATCTATTCTTCTGAGATGAATTTTGTTTTATAAGAGCGTAAGTTGTTTACAATCCTGTCCTACAACAATAATTTTACAAACACATAAAACTTGGCTATGTATTATGCTCTCAGATCGAATTTCAAGAAGTTAACCAGGTAGTGATGTGAAAAGATGCACCCTAGCTTTTTACGTGTTTTCTTAAAGTTAGCAGCAACAATGAAGGGGAGTGGTCTACATTAATAGAAGAATACATACTTACCAAGGCCTTTACTACTATCATACAGCACATTTACACTTCTTTGCAGATCCATCCATCTTCTAAGAACTTCCATATGATTAGAAGCAGAAATGCTATGCTGAAGCGCAAGATTGGCCTCTTGCACTTTACCCAGCAGAACATTTTGTGGATGTTCCATGATCTACGTAACATACCAAAAGCGGTTACTTCACAACAGGATTTAGCCAGTTATATCATCAGGATTTACTTACTCCAAGACTAGAGCTAATTGAGGGGCGGAATCTGTTCGGTGCCACAAGCAGATTCTTCAAGAAAAACATCTCATAGCCCCTTCTCTTTTCTGATACATTCAGTGTATTCTGTTGGAAATCACATAGTAACATGCAGAACCTTGCTTCGTTTTTCCACAAATCTTTCAGAATAGATTCAACCTGAAGCGAGAAAGGACATGCTCAGGAGTGTGGATTTAAAAGCTTGCATAAGGTACTTCATTGATGAAGGTGAAGGCTTCCTTTAAACTCAAACAGATAGCAGTATATATAACCTCTGTAGTCAAGAGATGTTTCTTTCCTGATGATGCCACCATTTCTTTGATTGTGTCATCAGAAATGCGTCTTGTTTCATTGGTTGATCCTCTGGACGAAGTACCAGGCGAAGTTAGTTCTTCATCAAGACCAGAAACACCAGTTTCTCTTGAGTCATGAACACGACCATCTCCACTCAGTTTAGCATCAGCAATCGCATTTGCTCTTACAGAGGAAGAAGTTGTATCCTACAAATCACATGCAGTGAATAGTGAAGAACTATAATGCAACAGACATATCATTTACAAGCAGTATAAGATATCATCAAGGAAAATGCGAAATTGCTAATGCTGGTGACAGATGCTAAATCAAGCCATGCAAAGGTACACAACCTCCGTAAAGAGTATACCTACTCAACCATCCTGATCTACCCATATATACTGTAAAAAAGTTACCAACACATGCTAAGGATGGTCGCCAGTCACTCTATTGGTACCACTTGACCCAGTATAGTGCAATAAAATCAACGAAATACAATTCTTTTATTCATTTAGTTGAAGTAGAGTGGATAAACAGGTTCCCACATAGTGACTCCCACCCATCCCTACCCACAGCACACCCTCCCCTTTCCAAAGGGCGAAAGGAAAAGAGAAGGGTAAGAGTAATGCAAGGGAAGAGATATTACGAAACCTTACCAAAAAAAAAGGCCAAAATCGACACAGAAGCATTTTTTTATTTAAAGAAAGGAGTACTGGTGGACAGTACAAAACAGCTTATAATAAACTTTGTCTCTGTTGTTTATTCTAACATGCCACTGAATCCAATAATAAAAAATTGTGTGGATGTATAACATACTCCTTCAACATCCAAAATTTTGCTGGAAGTTTATATTTGAAGTTCATACTTTACACAACTGGGTTATAACACGGGCCAATTGCATATCTGCCACTATGGTTTAACGACACCATTCTATCACTCCTGTTAGGCTAATTGCTGTCATGCCACTAGATTGGATTTTTGTTGGGATACTTCCCACCCCACCGTTACAAGAGAATTACACCACTGTTCAGTCAATGATGTTTGACTGAACCAAAGTTAGCTCTGCCCCCACCCCACACCCCTCGGTTCTCTCTTGTAATTGTAGTGATCTCTCCGATGCTTCTCTTTCTCTTTGTATCCAGCTTATGGTCAATCGATCTTCCCTCCCATGCGCTCCACCCGATGCCATGATCCCTTTTGGTGTTCCAACCACGCTCAGGAATCATTCCATTTGAGCAGTGGTGCATGGAGGGTGGCCCGGCTGGGAAGGCGAAGTGCCTCTACATCGCACTGCCTGAGAGACGTGTGTCCTCAGGCCGACACCAGGGAGGAGGCCGATGGCAACTGGCAGCCTACCCATGGTTGAGGAAGACACATGGGCATCTTTAAGAAATCAATGTAACCTGTGGGTTAGCACTGCCTAAAAGAGTTAAGCCATTAAAATCATGAGTACCTTGATCAACCAACAATATATAGGATGTGAGATCATTGGATTCTTTTTGTCACAGTGTGCACATTTCTTCTGTCTTTTCTTCATTAGCTTCGCAAAAGTAGAAAGAGCCTCCTTCAGTTGGATTGATGTCCAAGTTTTGTTCTCACTCTGAGAACAAGCCGATTTATCACCTGAAGTGGCCTCAGTTTTATCATCTTCCTCCAAAAGTGCTTTGCCACCTGAGTCTTCCAAATTTTTAGCATGAGCAATATCACCTCTTACTAACAAGTCAAGCTCATTCGTGTATCTGTCTACCTAATAAAGTAAACAGAAAATCAAATAATATAACGACACAACAGAACCTGAATACTCCCAAGATAAAAAAAAATGAAAAACCAAACAAATAAGATGAACATGGACGCACCTGTTCTCTGTTCAAGCGGAACTTGTGACAATGGAAGCATGTAACATGGAGAAGGTTTTTAAGACTCATAAAAAGCAATGGATTAAATAGTGGTTTCGCCAATTCGATATGGCCAAAATGACCAGGGCAGCGAATGGAATGCTGACCGCAACTCTTGCAACTGTACATAAAATTTAGAATGGTCAGAAACTGAAAAAATCTAATTTTCCACCAAACAACACTCAAGATACATGCAAAAAAACTTCAAGGGTTGCATCAAATATACCCCTGAATTAAGGTAAATGAAAGAAAAAATAGTCCCTCAAACACGCGGCATTATAGATTCAAATAAACTTAGTACCTAATAAGACTTATATTTATAATAATCCAACAAAACAGAAGACAGACATGAGGTAATCCTCATATTGTGAGCACTGATAAAAGTTAATTCTTGGTCAATGATAATCCATTCTCAAATGACCTCATAGAATTAATTCTTTCACGCATAAAATATATCTGGAATGCTATGATGAGACACATCCAATGCATGAATGGTCAATACTGTAATTTGTTTGAAAGTGCAGAACAAACTAAACTAACTTTTAAAAAAATGAAGGACTCGGTATCTGTTTAGTATGTTAATCTACATTTTTCTAGGCTAATTACTGAGATACAAATTGGTACAAAAATAAACGCAAATCTGCTGAATCTTGCTGACCTAACGTTGCGAAATAATACATATGCTACCATGATTGTTCTTAAGTCAAAGATGGTACTATTTCCATGTGAGCTGATCTCTAGGATTCAGTGTAATTAACAAGTGGGCTCTCGAAGCGCGATTTCAGTAGTTGGGTAGGTACTCACATGTCGGTATCATTCGTGGGTCCCATTGCTGGGTCAAGTAATCCACCTGGCACAGGACAGTTCTTTACATCAAGACGATCCGGCTTTGTTATCTGTTTAACACTGATCGTCCTAATTTCGTCATCATTATAGAAGCTGAAGTGGATAGAATTCACTTCCTCTGATGCTGCCTGCACAAGAAGCAAAACCATTTAACAGCAGACAGTATATGATCAGGGAGGAATAAGGCTCAAACTGCAATATTCCAAGTCCAACTAAGGTCATGCGATTTATCCTCGCCTAATTTGAAACAAAAAATTGACAGTTAGTGAAAAGGGATAAGAAACAAGGCATTTTTTTCCTGATAATGATAAGTTTTCAATATTCCAGCCCCAACCTTATAATTGCAGCATCGCTACACCTTCTGACACACCAACAAACGCAAGGAAATGAATTTATAGCACGGATCAAACTGACAGCAAAGCAAGAGGCTACGACTTGCAACTCTCACAGAACAACAAAAAAAAAACAAGTTAAACTTCCACAGCTGCACGGGTTACTTCCGGCGCCAGCGGCGCCTCAAACCGACACGGTTAGAAGCACCCCAGAGGAGGCCAGTTGGCCCAGAGTCCCAGTACCAAGTACCCAACCCCAGGAAGAAGAGTAGAAGCGAATGATCCGGTACCAACCTCGTCAGGCCGCACGTCAGCCATCCTCGAGATTTCGAGCGCCCACTCTGCTCGGAAACAGCGGAGGAGGAGATGGCGGAGCGGAAGGCGACCGCCGGCGAGGCGAGGAGCAAGGAGGAGCGCGCGCGCGAGCGAGGAAAGGAGGCGCCGTGCGAGAAGGGGACGGGACTCCGCCGGCCTCTCGCCACCGCCGCGCAGTGGGGAGAGGCGAGGGTTCGGGGCGCTAGGGTTTAAGGCGAGAACAGAGGCGGCGTATTGCTCGGGCCGAAGCCCACTGGTCCGGCCGGTTGGGCCCTATACTGTTATGGGCCAGATCTGCGTAGGCAGCGGTTGGGCCCCTGACTGGCTGCCTCGATGCTGCTGCTGCTGCTATGCTAGTTTCCTACAAGAAGGTTCGAACGGTTTATGTCCATGTTTAGAATTTTAGGGTGCGTTTGGTAGGGATTCTCGGGGTGATTTTCAAACGGATCAATTGGAGCTGAGCCAAACGGACAAAAAATCCCTCCGATTCTCAGCTGAATCGATCCGCTGTGATTCTCAATTTTACACATGAATGGAGAATCAGGCAAAAGGTGGCTTCTCGTGAGAATCCAACGAATGAAAATTGAAAATCTCCATAAGAATTTACAAAATCCGTATAAGAATCAGAATTGCAAGATCAGAATCATAAAATCTGGAGCTCTACCAAACAGGCCCTTAGATCTTGTGTCGATTCTGTAAATCCATTAAAAACAATAAGATGCAACAGCACACAAACAACTTTGTTCGTAACAGTGATATTCAATCAACCAGTTATCACAAAATATGTTGATTAATTGGTATGTCAGCCATATGCCGGGTTACCGAAATTTCGCCCCTCCCCCTTCACCTCCTCAAAACTACCTCGCCTAAAATTTTTATTTTTTTTGAATTTAGCAAAAAAAATATTTAATTTTTTTAAAAAAAATTAAATTATTTTGGACCGAAATATCTAGAAATTTTCGTAGTTTTCAAAATTTGGTTCTATCGGTACCCCCAATAGAATGGGCCAAACCGATAGATAGAAACCTAATTGGCACTCATGCTTGCAGTAGATAAACAAATGGTCACAACAGACAACTTAATGCATCAATTTTCAAATTTTTCTAACCTACAACTTGTGCCATTTCCACATGATATTTCATTTACCTTCATAGTCTACATGTAATTGGTGGTTTTGTATTTTGATACCCCAATATCATCCATTCATGTTGAATGAACAAGTTGTATCCACATCTATTATATTATGAAGATAGCAAAAAGGCACCACATTCATTATAGAGGCCTAGAAATTACTATATTAATCAGAGAAAACGAGTTAAATCTACCCCGTTAGATCGTCATGCAACTAAATAATGATGGTATAGATTGATACCAATAGTTGTATAAAAATGCAATTTTATCTATAGAGACAGTAGTTAAGAGTTGTATATGGAATCCAAATTCTACTTTAATATTTATTGTATATAAAGTATAACTACAGAAGCTAAGAGTTGTATATGAAATCTAACTCAACTAGCCCACGTAAAATTATGCAGGAAATATTATACTACCTTTATGGCCCTCCCACTAAGCATATTTTGTCTAGGATCCACCTGGTCCAACATTGGAAACTTTAGCATAAAAAATTGGAAACTTTAGCGTAAAAAAGTATATAGATTATCTCACAAAACTAATACCATTATATTTTTTGTTGGCTTTTGCAGCTCATAACCTTTCAAGCGCATCTCAAAAACTACACCACCGAATAAAACACTAGGCCAAAACAAACTGAACCGTATTACAAACCCAAACATCTAGAAAAGATTAAAGGAGGGTCGCTCTAGTATCGAGTGGACCCCTTCTATAATGTTATGTTACAACGCATAGACAAGTCCAAAAAAAAAAAGATCCATATATGAAGGCATGTAGCGAAAAGTAATTTCATCCCTCAAGAAGATATCCCTTGTTTTCACATACAATCTAAACAGTCATAAAAAATTTCAAAGTAATATTTGTTCTTTTTTTGGCATGTTTTGAAGTGATATATTCATGCAAAACTGAGGGAATATCACTATTTACAGTCATATTTGTTACTTTTGCTTTAACCTGTAAAGTTTGAATTCAAACTCAATTGTATATTTGTGGAGTGACATATCATATATTGATTTATCTTGTTTTGTTTTTTTTAAAAATCAAGACTATTGGTTTGACATGCAAAAATGAAGGAACATCCCTTTAAGGGATGAAAAACCATCTACGTGGACCAATAGATAAAAGTATACATCTTTTTGGTGATTACACTGAAGGTGCGCGCGCACAGCCATACACATATCCTCCTTAATTACACATAGTACTAGTTGTCAAAAAGTTTCCTGATGATATAAATCACTATGTTATATGTCTCCACAAACATTCAATCTATACCGGGGGAAATAAAAACAACAAATAAAACTATGAAAAATGCAATCAACTATCACGGTTGGATTTTTTTTCTCCATGAGTAAATCAAATTTGGTGTTGCCTACTTCTGGTAGGAGATAGTAACCTATGTTTACTAATGTTTTTAGAAATTTTCACAAATGTTTAGACCGTATGCACAAGAAACGATGGCACACCTCGAGTGCTCTAAAATCCTATCTCCTACTAAATGAGAAACACAAGTCGTTAAAAATCCATCCCCAACAAAATGAGAATCACAAGATGTCAAAATGAACTCGTCGGAAATTTCGAATAATCTCAGTACATCTCACGATCAGCTGGCTTCACGCCGGCACTATATGGACATGTGTGGAAGATCAATCAAGCAAAACACGGATGTATGATCTCCATGATCGATCTGTTTCTTCTCTCTTGAAGGAGGAGCAATCAGTGAACCAAAAAGAAGAAAGCAGAATTAGTTCACAAGGCATGAGCAGCAAATCCATCAGAGGCAGGCGAGCTCCTTGAGACATCCAGTGGCCGTGACCTTGGCGTTGTTGCAGACGGCCATGGTCTTGTTGTCGCTGCCGCCGTACTCGACCTTGACGTCGTTCATCTGGACGCCGCTGCACGGCAGCTTGTCGGAGCAGAGTAGGCTGACGGCCTCCGGCGTGGAGGAGGTGCCGGTGATGTTCTTGAAGGTGACGTCCTTGACGGACACCTTGGAGTTGCCCTTGCTGGTGCAGATCTTGTTGGGGCAGTACTTCTGGTCGATGATGATCGGGTTGGCCACGTCTTCCATCTTGATGTTCTCGTAGGTCAGCTTGGACGCCGTGATCGGCGACAGCGCGTCCTCGTACGACTTGATGCGGATGCCATTGGTCGTCTTCTTGAGCACGCAGTCCTTGACGGTGATGTCCTTGACGTCCTTCTCGTCCTTGTAGCGGCCGAGGCTGCCCACGCTGATGCCGTGGCCGGGGCCGCAGGTGACGCCGGTGATGTTTATGCCCTCGCTGCCGGGCCCGATTGAGATGCAGTCGTCGCCGGTGCCGATGGTGGTGCCGACGATGGAGATCTTGGAGGAGTCGCCCATGTGGATGCCGTCCGTGTTGGGGCTGTCCTCCGGCGCCGTGATGGTCACGCCCTGGATCGTCACGTCCTTGCACCGGAACATGTTCATGTGGAAGAACTTGGCGTTCAGCAGCGTGATGCCGGAGACCAACCCGTTGTTCACCGAGTTCAGCACCAGCGTCTGCATCAAATGTCAGATATATGGTTCATTCAGTTTGTACAATCCATGGCGGCGGCGTCGTGCAAGAATTGCAGATGAGGCGGCATGTACGTTGGGGAGGATCTTGCAGTTGTAGTTCTTGGCGCAGGAGTTCTTGCTCCAGACGCCGGGGCCCTGACCGTCGAGCGTGCCCTTGCCGGTGATGACAAGGTTGTCGACCTTCCGGACCTCGATCCAGTTGGCCTTGTACTTGCTGAGGTCGTTGGAGCCCAGCAGGTTGCCGTCGAGCTGGACGGTCACGTCGCCCTTGCACGGCCCGATGAAGTCCAATGGCCCCGTCACGAAATCGCCCTTGGGGATCACGATCGTCTGCTTCCCGGCGCCGCCGCACGCCGACTTCCACGCCTCCATCACCGCCTGAATGCAACAACCGATCAGCCATTGGTTGATCAGGATCAGACGCCTGCATGCTTCTTACTTACCTTGGTGCTGTCCGTCCTGCCATTGCCGGTGGCGCCGAGCTTGGTGATGTCGAAGGAGCCGCCGGGACCGGACGCCGCGGCAGGAGCGCACTCCTTCTTCTCCTCGGACTTCTTACCGTGCGCGTTGGCGCAGGCGGTTAGCAGGAGGAAGACGAAGACCCTGGTAGCAATATGGTTTCTGAGAGCCATTTTCTCTCCACTGTGTCTGTTTTTCTCCGGGGAATTGGAACGCCAGCATGCACTATATGTAGCCGTGAACAAGATCGCTATGTTTATGGCATGCGTGTCTGGCCTTCGCTATTTTCAGGCCATGGCTGGCAGCCGGTTAAGCAGGCTTCTTCCTGTCGTCCCCCAGTTTTAGTTAGTTGTACTGAATTTTTCACTGTTAATAAATGTGTTCCTTAACAACCCCCTTGGAAAAGAACATTAGCATCTTAGCATGACAAGGTGATATTAGGAGAAGATCAATGCAGATACCAGAACTCTTTGCTCCTTGCAGAAAAGTACCAAGAGAACTACTAGATAACATTAATATGGATTTGTCAAAAGCGTAAACTGTACTCACGGTACAAACAACTTGACAGCTAGAGGTGCGATCTAGTATAAGAACATGAGAATTAAAAGTCCAAGTGCAACAAGTTAGCAAGTAGAAGCGTTTTAGGATAAGAACTTGATAGTTTAGTATTTTGGTTAGCATTTTGGTACAATAACTTAGCTAGGTATGTGTTATTTTGGTTAACACAGTGCTAGATGAATATTTTCACGATGTCAATATGCCATCATATAGCAATATTGCGGATAATACCATACAATCTTGCATTTAGTCTATAAAAAATGCGTTGGTCATTCAATTTGCACCACTGGTTTGTTTTTTTCTTCACCTTCTCAAATCTCAACCGAAATTAAAAAAAATCAAGTATGCTTATACAAAACTACGCAAGTATATTGACAACATAAGTACTTAAAAACTAAATGTTTATAACAAAAAATGTTCGAAATAATCAAGTTATTATAGTAACACGCTCACTCCTAAGTTATCGTATCAAAATCGCACTTATCTTCTAAGTTGTTGCACCTGTACGCTCACTTCTTAAGTTCTTGTGTTAGATTATACCCACCTGCTAAATTATTGTATAGCACACTCACTTCTCAAGTTCTGGTACTAAATTTCACCCATTTGCTATGTTGAAGTATGTAAATGCAATTTACTCTTGTCAAAATTATTCTTTGCTCCTTGCCTCCTTCCGTAAAACTACTGGTAGAACACTGAAAAATGAAGGTAAAGCCGTGAAGGAGAGCAAAATGTTACTTTCAGATTTTCAGATGTTTCATTACAAGGAGAGAACAATATTTTCCCCCATAAAAGGATCAATCTCGTCATCAGTCGTGTACGTAGAACCAAAATTTCGTCCACATGTCAATTCTCTATGACTCATCGCTAAAAAACACAGGAAAAAAAATTCTTCATATGCAAGAGGGAGGCACAAGCGTGCCGCCGGCGACACCTCCGGCGACGTTGGCGCACCGCGACACGGTGGCCACCCCGCGCCTGACGTATCTGAGGTCGATGTCCCTGAGCTCCAGCCCCCGGCACGGGCTCGCCGCGCTGCACGACAGCTTCACCGCCACCTTGGTCGCCGACACGCCCCTGATGTTCCTGAACTTCACGTCGCTTATCTTCACCACCGACGGCCGCCGCTCCTGCTCCGGCAGATCGTCCCGGTGAGCCATCGAATTTTTTTGAAAAGATCAAGAAAAAAAAAGGAATTTGTGTGTGCTCTGACCGACTGATGGTGGCAGGAGAGGTAGGGGCAGTACTCCTGGTCGATGATGATGGGGTTGCGGACCCTCCTCATGACGATGTCCTCGAAGACGAGGCCGGAGACGGCGGAGCTCGCTGGCCGCGCCCCGCTGCGCCACGTCTTGATCCGCACGCCGTTGGCCGTGCCGGCGATGGTGCAGTTGGACACGCGCAGCCGCCGCACGTCCGCCTCCCCGGGGCTCCTCCCGAGGCTCCCGACGCTGATGCCGTGCCCTGGCCCGCACGACACGCCGGACACGGTCACGTCGGCGCTGCCGGGCCCGACGGAAACACAGTCGTCGCCGGTGCCGACGGCCGAGTCGGTGATCCGGATGTTGGAGGAGCCCTGGATGTGGACGCCGTCCGTGTTCGGGCTGTCGCGCGGCGCCCGGATGCTGACGTGGCGGATCTCGACGTCGTGGCTGCCGACGATGACGACGTGGAAGAACTTGCTGTCCAGTGACGTCACTCCAGTGATGGTCGCGTTCCTCACTCGCCCCAGCTTAATGGACTAGGCACATCCACAACTCCACATAAATAACCAAAAAATATAAGGAAAAAAATGCTCACAATATTTGCACACTTACGAAAACCATATGACCAATTAGGACATCTCTGGAACACGAGAATTTCACGGCTTGGTTGATCAATTAAATGTATTTTGTAGTGTTTAGATTGAAGTTTCATCACTCAACTTACCGAGGGAGGAGGTACGCAGTCTGGTTTCCTGGGACAATCATTGAGGTGCCATGACGACGCGCCGCGGCCGTCGAACGTGCCACCGCCGGTGACCAGCAGGCCGTCGATGCCGGCGAAGTTGATCCACTCGTGGTACCCCCAGAACGCGTCGAGGCCGGCCGGCGCACGGACGACGCCGGCGACCCGCATCTCGACGTACCCCCTGCAGGGTCCCCGGAACACCACCGGGTGGAGCAGGTAGTCGCCCCTGGGCACGACGACCGCCGGCCTCCCCGGCGCCGCGCACGCCTTCATCCACGCCCTCGCAAACGCCTGCACAAAGCCATAGCAAATTTGCAAGAACGGCCAAAAGATGTACAGATTTCAAATGCTAACAATTCAAACTCTGTTTTACAGCGACGTGAAAATCTTTTGCGTGTTTGGAAAATTGTTTTGAACAGATTAACGATTAAGGTTGCAGTGATTACCTTGGAATTATCTGTCTCGCCGTCAGGGACAGCGCCGAAGTCTGTGACATCAAAGGTTGGGCGATCACAGCTAACCTGTAGCCACCAGCTAATCATGATCAGAAATGAAATGGTACTAGTAACTAGCAAGAGAGATGTCATACTATCTGTGTGTCTACTGGGAAGCAAATTCAGCATGCAGCTGGGACAATCTTGCATTAAGAAAGCATGCAAGTTTGGCCATTTATATGAGCATCTAGCAGGCTAACAGCTATATATTTTCAAGGCCGGTCATGCATTATGATAGCCTTTCCTGTAACGCATTCTTGAAACTGGGTGATTGAATACTGTTGTTTGTTAGGCTACCGCTCTTGCCATGATCCCTAAATTTTCAGTTTTTTCCTCCTTTCATGGCTAAATTGTCTCACTGTCACACCCCCAACTCGTAGCAGAGACTAGCAGTTTGTTGCTCATCCGAAGCTGTCTGATGTTGATCAAACTGCTGAAGATTTTCTACGGCATGTTCTGAAGATTGTTTGGTTTTTTTTGGATGCCCCATCCATTGCCCATTGATCCAAGGGCTAATGTTGCTATTACCTCATGGAGAGGTAAGACATCATTTATTGCTATTTAAATTCTATTAAAGAAAATTATTGTAGTATAATAAGGAATGCATCAATGTTCCCTTATTTTGATTTAAAATTCGCAATCCAATAAAAACATAAAAGTCATGTCCAATTTTGAATTAGAATTTCAGTACACATATTATAATAGGAACAAAGAAAGATAACAAAAGTTAAATTCAAAAACTTTGAATTGTATATAGTGTAGGAAAGCGTTCCTTGCCATTTATTTCAAATTCAGATTATTATGTAAATATATACTTTTAAATCTTCAAAATCAAATGTATCTACATCTTAAATGAAAATTTTAAAATATATGTTCAAGCTCCGTGTAATTCAAATCTGACAATAGAGTTAATGTTCAGACTATATGCATTTAAAAGCATATAGAAAATTTAAATATTTTGAATCTGAAACATATTTTAATGTTATGTCTCATGTTTTGAATGAACGATTTTGAAAAAGCATTTATTTTGCACTTTACTTGCATGCATTATTAGATTTCCTTGCATGCACAATTAAAATTACTTGCATGAGTGTAAATTTTGATTGATTATATTTCTGCTCCCATTTCAATTTCATCATGTGATTAATTTTTGATCCAGTTTTGATTAGTGCTAGATAGATAGCGCGGTGCACTGATTTGATCAAGTTTTGATTAGTGCTAGAATTCTGAAGGCAAATCCAAATGATGACTTGGACATTGAACCTTGTGCAGCAGAATGGATGGAACCCATTAATGCTAGGATGAGGGTAGTTTGGGCAATTAGACAAAGTTTGACCGGGCTAAGGGAAGTCGATGGATGGAAACGTGATAAAGGTGGCAAAAAGGGAACAAAGACGCTTGTACAATGTCATTAGCGTTCATCGATGTCAAAACATAAAATTAGACGCTTACCAATGGTAAAAGTTAGATTTTCTATTCTCTATGTTTAATTGGACTCAGCCCTAGTGATACACTCTCGGGGTCCCGATCTTTCTGTGAGAGGGATAACTTCGATTGGAAAGGAGAAGACGTTGACGACCCGACTACAACCATCCAAGGAGGTCGCGCCTTAGCGATCGATACACCGACTCCAAATGGTTGTTCGTGATCTTCACGGAACACGATCATCTAACCACGAGGGTACTTGTTTCTGCAAGCAATCGAGAACTACCAAGAACAAGATGAACGAACAATATGAATATTCACAATGGGTGAGGTTCCAAAGACGAGAAAACAGCGATCTAACCGATCACGGCTTTACTCGGCAAAGTAGCAATGCTAAACTTTGATATCAACACAAACCCAACTACATATGAAGATGGCGGCCCTTTATATAGGCTGTTTAGGTCGGTTTGCTATAGTAACCGCCTTTGTTACAGTACGTCGACTGCTACAATACCGACGTGCTACAGTATTACTGGGTAGATACATTGTATGCTTAGTTATCAAGGATGTCACACCCCGGTCTAGCACCACCATACAACAGTACAAAATAAGGCGTGCCGTAGGAATACAGCACGAACTGCCTTCCCGCGGAACCGTGATACCGATACCAGTCACAGGACACAATGTTGGTATACACGGCAATCAGACGTGCATCATTGCAGTACCTTAAACAAATAAATAAATAAGTAGACATATAACTTAACTTACATTGCAGCTTCGGAGCAAGCCGGAGACAACAACGAACAACACAGAGGCAGCGTTAGCAGCGGGACAGTGGACTAAGTCCCAACGCACAGGCAACGGCTAGAAATTAGGACGAAACCCTAATCTTCACTTCTCTGCAACTTCAGTTTCAGCTCCCGACAGAGAACTATATATATATATATATATATATATATATATATATATATATATATATATATAGAGAGAGAGAGAAAGAGTAAGGGTGAGTACTTACGTACTCAGCAAGCCATGGGAACTTAGGTGGTTGTTGCAGGCTTCAAATAGTGGTTGGATATTTTGTAATTTCTTTTTTTTTGTTGAAATCTTTTAAATCTGCTAGTGTGTGCTTCTCAATAATTAGGGCGAGGTGAGTCTCGCCCGATCGAAGTGAAAGAGGCATCGATCTTTATTTTTCTCTAGTTTTCACAATCAAGAATCCCCATCAAACGGCTTCCCGAGCCAAAGTATTTTCTCCAGACTTCCCGAGTCTTGCTGTCCTCGACAGTCAAGCCGACATAATTAGATGGCCTGCATCCTCGACGGCATATCTTCCTCACCGTTCCCAAAACCACACACACACAGTTGCAAACAGGTGTTAACACCAAAATTTGGTATGGTTCGTTATCATGTTCGGTTAAGGAAAGAGGCTATATCAGCCGATGCGAGCTAATCTAGAAGAAGCCGAATTCAGGAAGGAATCGTGAAGACCACAGCATGGTAGTTCACTATTTTATCTATAAATTAGGTAGCTTTAATAATTTTTAGGAAAACCTGATCTCATGTCTGATCAGAGCTTGTTAATTTTCCTTTTATAGTTAGGAAACTCCTGTTTCATATCCGATCAGGACTGTATCAACTCGGGATATAAATACGTATGCCCGGGGACCATGTAAAATATATCTCTCAGATCAATACAATTTCGGCGCATTGCCACCCTTTTCGACGAGTTTTTGCTTCTCGAGCCGGGCTGCATCGGTTAGGTCCGAACTCTTGCGAGAGGTTAAGTCTCGTTACCCCGACTACCTTATCGGCTAGGACTTCCTCGGTTAGGTCTGATATTCTAGCTGATCTACGGTAGTCGGCTTACCATGGTGTATCTATTCTGTCTACAGCTGCATCAGTTAAGTTTGATCTCTTAGGCCGAGTGGATATATCACATCACGCGTGCATAGATTTTATCAGCTTACTGGGGATAATTTATCATAGTTTGTGCTGCATCGGTTAGGTCCGACCTACTAAACTGCCAACGATAAGTTGTTCCTGCTAGGTTGATAGATTTTATGCAAGCGTCTTATCGGAGTGTCTAGCCGATAAGTTATCTTTTACTAGATAAAGCCGACTGCATTGTCTTGATTATTATTTTGATTATCTACACTATCATCGGCTTTCCAGCCGATGTACACGTTCTATTGGTAGTCGGGTAGTCGGCTGATTTATTTATTTATATTATCATCGGTTTTTCTAGCCGATATACAAGTACTATCGGCAATCGGCTGGAGGAAGTCTATATCGGCCTGTCAGCCGATTGGATCAATGATCTAACCTTTTTCTATCTCCTTGTCAATTGCGGGGTCAAATTGACTGGCACGCCCACGAACCTCAAATTTAGGACCTGCACTGGAGCTAAGCAAATCTCCCAGGCCTTCGCGTGTCTAGTGCACCGAACCAGATCATCAACTCGTCTTCAGCGCTGATCGGTGATTTTCGGTGTCAACAACAGGGTAAAACAAAACTACGCTAGGGAATCAACTCACGTCCGCCCATGACCGTGGGCACGACTGTTCAAACAATTTAGACCTCTGCAGAGGGGGTACACTTTACCCACACGACGTGACTCACTCTAGCCACCACCTCGCACAGTACAGGTACGATTGATGATATAGAGGTTTTCGCGACAATGCATTCTCCCAGCCCTCCCAGGCTATCCCATGCCAACTAGAGGGGTCATCGAGACCAATCACAAGGTAGGTCCCAGACCATGCTGTACCAGGAACCCAGGAGGCAACCCCGACGCCCTCCCGTATGATCCTCAGTCCAATGGCATGCAAGGCATCCCTGAGAGTCTAGTTACTCGGCCAGGGGCTTCCCAATTCACCCATGTGGTTATACAGTCATATGCTCGGATGAAATTCCAAAGGAATATGTCCTTAAAGCGACTACACAGGCATCACACACTCCGGATCGGCCTTGTGTCGCGAATCTCCATTTTACAATTCATTTTGCATTCACAAAGCACTGACCCAGGTGTCGGGTTTTCCAAACGTTTCGTAAAACCAAGTTTTACCCAAAAGGTTTCCAAATTTTTAAGTTTAAAGGAGCGACCGTCAGTACTCGTACAATAGTGTATGAATACCGAGGTGCGACAGCGGTGATTAGAAGGGAACATGGAATTTCAATCATCAAGGAATGATTTAATGCAACAAGAATGGGTTAGTCCACCGGTCTGACTCGTAGACAAGACCGAACGGATCAGTGCACGCATATCGATGCAGTTTCACAATCAAAATAATTTAAATTTTAATTATAGGCTTGATTGATCAAAGGTGACTTACCTTGCTGTAGGTCTTCACGAGTTTTCGAGAAATCGTCGCGAAATCCGCTCCGAAACGAATTTTCCGGCGACCGTTACTATGCGCAAACACACAAAAATCTACACAAAGACCAGTAAAAAGATCCTATTTAGTGCTAATAATAGTGTCATTAGATAGATCTCAATTTTAGAAAATTACTGGAGTTGGAACGGAGTCAATTGGAGTCACGGATTAAAAGATATGAATTTTCGAAGATTAAATGGGTTTTGGATAAAGAAAAAAGGATTTATTTGGAGAATCTGGAAAGGAATATTCTCCGGAATGGAATATTCCCTGTGGTGTCACTGACAGTGGGGCAGCTGACCACCTAGGCCCACTAAACAGTGAGCTAGAAGGATGGAGGGGCTGTGGGCCGGGGTGACCTAATGCGGGCCCACGTGTCAATGGCTTAAAGGGAGAGGAGTTTCACCGACGGATGGGACCCAATTGTCAGGGGAGTGGGGTTCACGGGCCATAGCTCTCGGTGGACAGAGGAGGGAAGGCCCACACGGCAGTTATTTGGTCCACATGACCCGGGCGCAAGCAGGGAGGTGACTAGGGGCGAGGTCCACGGTGAACCAGGGCACGGGGGTCCACATGTTGGCGACGGCTGTCACGGGAGACCGCACGCACGCGCTCGGGAACGGTGGCTATCTCTGTCCGCGCGAGGCCCGCTCGTCAGTGTGCGCGAGGGAGTGACACCAGGCCAGCCGAGATCGACGGCTGGCGGCAGCGTGAGGTGATTCCGGTGAGCGGCGGCTCTCCAGAGCAAGCGGCTGCGCTAGCGAGAGAAGGGAAGCGAGACAAATGCCGTGAACGGCTCAGATGGCATCGCCGAGGACGGGATTCGGCTGGCGACGAGGAATGGCGGCGGCGGAGAGGGAGGATCATGGCAGTGTGCAAGGTTTTACCGGCGGCGAAGAGCGGAAAAGAGGGAGAGAGAGAGCTTGGTGAAGCGTGGTCCGACGACGGCCGGCGGTGAGACATCGGGGCGACGGAGGGAGAGAAGACGAGGAGACAACGATGGTGATCATGGTGACGTCCGAGGGGGAAGAGGGCCAGCGACCATGGCGAGAGGGAGAATGGGGAGGCCGTAGCGGCGGTGAACCAGAGGGGGTGCGCGCGCGATCCGGTGGTGAAGGATTGCGGCGGCGAGGTGCAATGATGACAGCGGGCATGTACAGGACGTACTATGGCGGCGTAGAGAAGGGGGAACGAAGGTCCGAGGCTCGAGCTTCGCGCGGGGATTTTGACCTAAGCGCCGTCCAGAGGGCACACGGGCCTACGTGACGCACATGGGAGAAGCTCACCGTGGATAGTTCGGATTTGGGCGGCGGCTCGGATTGGAAGGTGATAACGGAGAAGATGCTCGCGATGGTGATGACGCTAGCGGTGCGGATGCGGAGTTCGGAGCAGAGGAGGGGTTGCGTCCTCGGGCTACGCCTAGCTTGGCGATGGAGCTCGGGGCGACCAAACGGCGACAGTAGCCGAGCTTCGGAATGGCACTCGGTCGGTGGTGTTTGAGAAGAAGAGCCAAGGGAGGGCACGGAGAGGAGCTACGGAGGTATTTATAGGCAAGGGGAGCTCGGGGTCTATGTAACGCCCCTCTCCCGTTAACCCGAACAGGTTAACAGAGGAGAAACGTCGTTACCTGTAATACCTGTACCAGTCCCAGGAGACCAGCTGGTACATACAGGACATCGGTGGATCATGGCCAAACCTGCTTTATTTATCATACATAGTCCTTATATAAGTTACAGCCTCGGACAGAACCCGAGACATGCAACGATACATTACAAAAGTAGGCAGCGGAGAAACACGGGTAGACCTATACCTACAAGCAAAGCTTGGGACCTAGATCGAAACCCTAAAACTCCTTGTACTCGACTTGATCCTGATAGTACTGGCTGAGAGTGGAGTTTTTATCTTCATAGACTTCTGAGAGGAAGTAAGCAAGGGTGAGTACACGAGGTACTCAGCAAATCACGGAATTTATGTGGCATGCAAGGTTTAGCAAGGAAGGTTAGGGTTATTTTGTAAAAGTGGTTTTCAAAGATTTTGTGGTTTTAAAAGTCTAAGTGTGCTCTTTGAGTTGTCGGAAAGAAGCTCACGCTTCAATCCATTCCGTGAGTTGCTTTGCAACAACTCACCACAATTAAGTTAGTCGGGAAGAGACTCGCGTCTCAACCCATTCCACAAGTTTGAGACTTGTCACAAATTTCGATTCGGAGCATACCATCCTCTAGTACCACCATTTAGGTGGATTCTTTATTTTAAAACTTGCCATTTAACTCAGACAAACTCAACTACGGTCTCATTCAACACCCCGGGTCACATAGGCCCGTTTCAGGCCACACAGGCCTTCCATCAGTCACACAGACTGATTCTGGTAACGGTTCCTAACCCGCAAAACAATTACACAGATATTTATAAAATAGAACTACGCTAGAGGAATCACTTCACATCCGCCCATAACTGTGGGCACGGCTGTTCGAACAGTTTATAGACCTTTGCAAAAGGTGCACGTTTTTTCCACACGGCGCGAGCTTACTCCCACACTGGCCAAGTGGGGAGGTTCGCGACAAGGCCTTTCCAGAGCCTTCCTAGGATAGCACGTTGCCCTATAAATGGGTTCTCTCAACCAAGTACCAGGAACTCATTTCCTGTACTCAGGGATGGGAGTATATCGCCCTCTTGGTACCCAACCGCTCCCATATTTATTAGCAACCAAAAACCATCTTGGAAACACTAGTTACTCGGCCAGGGGCGTCCCATTCCACCCGTTTGGTCGCACTGTTATATGCTCATTGCAATTCCTCAAGGAATCGGTCCTTAAATGTCACGTGAAGTCAAAGCCACACAGGCAGCGACGACTCATGACTAAGTTTTGTAAAGCTATTTTATTTCGCAAAAGCTCGACCAAGGGTGTCGAGGTTTAAAATCATTTTATTAAACCCTGTTTTTCCCATTGTCTTATTTTTAGTTGAGAAAAAGGGGGTAATCGACATCCGTACATAAGTATGAATATCAAGATGACAGGGTTACAAAGGACAGGGCAACAATTTATTTAAGGCAGTGTCAACTGCAGCAACAAGGTTAGGCCTGACGAATTCGATTACAAATCGTGGCTGATAACAGTCGTGTTCCTAATTATGCAAGTTTTAGAAATTAAAATAAATTTTAAATCATGGGTCCAATATGGTCAAGGGTGACTTGCCTTGCTCGAGGTCTTGCGAGTCTTCGACAAAAACTTCCTTCGGCGACTCCTTGGAAACAGTCTTTACGCGTCGCAAAAAGAAAACATGCAAAAACACTAAGATTTAGAACCTATCTCATACAACTAATAGTGCCAATGTGTAGATCTCATGTTTAGAAAAATTTTGAGAGTTGAATGGGCTCAAACGGAGTTACGGTCTAAAAGTTATGAATTTTCAAAGTTTGAGTCATTTTCTTTGGAATTAAAAAAGATTAAAAGAAATTATTTAAGAAAATAAAGAAAGAGGGTCCAGAGGCTGATAGGTGGGGCCCTCAGGTCAGGAGAGAGGGAGAAGTACTGAGGCTGATAGGTGGGACCAGACTGTCGGTGTCTAGGAGAGAGTGGGATGTGGCGCTGACATGTGGGGCCGATCTGTCAGTGCGTGAAGGGGAGTACAGGAGCGCCGGGGCAAGGTCTCGGAGGTGGGCCGCGCCAGCTGACGCGGCATGCCACGTGGCATGCCACGTCGGCATGGATTGCCGGCTGGCCACGGTGGAGATCGACGGCCGACGGTCACCGGAATCGATCTCGCCGGCGGTGACGAACAACGGCGAGCGGCCGACGGCTACGGGATGCGGAGACGACGGCGAAACAGATGAGCGATTTGGATTGGACCGGCGAGTGGCGGAAGATGGTCGGCGACGGTCGTCCCGAACCGGCGGCGGCGGTGTAGGGAAAAGGTCGTCGCCGGCAACCATTAGGACGGCGTAATGGCTTGGGGTAGAATGGTTTGAGTTCGGTATCACGCGAGGAAGGAAAAGAAGGGAGTTAGTTGTGATTTACCTCCGTCAACGGCGAGAATCAGAGTGGAGGTGATGGCCAACGGCGGCGAGCGGATTTGGGTGTTTCCGATTTAGGAGCTAATTGGTGACGGTGAGGGGCGGAGAAGCTTTGGGGTGACTCAAGGAACTCAGCGGTGGCGGTGGCTTGGTCTGCGGTGATCGGAAACGGCGGCGGCGCTCGGGTCAGAACACGGCGGTGGGATGCTCTCGGTGATAGGCAAGCTCAAGTGCTTGTCTTGGTGACCGGAATGGGAGGGGAGGTTGCCCTATATATAGCGGAGCTCGGGCGCTAACCGACGGTGAACAAAGGCAGTGGCACAGAGGGATAAGCTTGAGCTCGGCCGATAAGACGCAACAATGGCAAAGCTCGCTGTGGCTTGCGTCATGCGCGGCAGAGGCGAGAAATGGAATGGGGAGATGATGGCGAAGCGATGGGACGGCATGCCCACGTGTGCGCATTGACGTTTGGTTGCCGGCGATGAGGGAAAAAGCTGCGGCGGCTTAGCCTTTTTGACTCCGGAGCTTGTGGTGATGATGGCAGGGCGGGTCTCTCACCGGACGACGGGACAACGGGGGTGACGATGGCGTCCGTGAGTTTTTAAGACGCCGACCGGGCGATATGGGCGCTAACAGAGAGAGAGAACCGAGAGAGCTCGAGAGAAATCGAGAGAAGAGAGAGAAGACGAGCGGAGGCGAGAGGAAGACGACAGCACTGTCGTCGGGGCTGACAAGCGGGACTGAGCGGCAGAAGCAATCTCGTCCGTCCACGTGCGAGCATCGGGCGGCCGGGAGAGAGACAGCGCCGGTGCGGCTGACGAGCGGGACCCGCGGGAATTTTGATCCCGCGCGCGCATGGTTGGGCCGAGTGGGCTGCGGAGGGAGAGGAGAGGAAGCAAGCCGGAGAGGAGGACGGCGGCCCAACATGCACAGTGACCCTTATTCTTTTGCAGGGCTGATTTAAATGTGTTTTGAGGATTTGAATTTTGAAATTGATTTTGAATAGGGTTTTAAATTTAGAAAAAAAATCAGGGGACTTTGCAGAGGTTCTAGGGATGATTTTTGGAGAAATTTAAGATCACACATAGGCACAAAATCCCAAACTCGAGTAAAGAACCATTCTTTTGAATTTAGATTTTTATTTAAAATAGTTTTGGTGCAAAAATAAAATGCAACCATTACAGTCTAGGTCGGGAAGGAGCTCCAATCATTGGAGTTCAATTATTGGGGAGAGAAGTGGGAAAAAGGGCGCGGCGGAGAAATTTCACGCGATGGTGAAATTTCGATCGACGGTGTCGATTTGGGGGGCGGCCCGAGGCGGGGTATCGAATGGCGATATTTTGAACGGGAGTGGGGGCTAGCAAGTGCGCACGCAAGGACGGCGATGACGTGTGCAACGCGGCGCTTTTGACCGGCTTGGTCCGGGACCGAGGCAGGGGAGGAAAGAGAGGAGCGGCGGGGAAAATGGGCAACGAGGGTCGCCCAAGGGTTGGCGGCTAGCGGTGGCCATGGCGGGGCCGAGGTGACGTCGGGTGGTAGGGACGTGCGCCGCACGGTGCTCGGTCATTTGACCGAACAACTTGCGTGCGAGGACGGGAAAAGCGGGGAGGCGACGGAGGTAGAAGAAATACAGTGCTGGGAGATCGATGGCTGAGCGCGGGCGATCGGGATGCGTGGCGACGATCGGCGGGGCAGGGCGCGCGAGTCCGTTATGAGGATCGGACGGCGAATGAGCGGCGCGAGGGACACGTGGCATGTATTTTGCGGCTCGGTTGGCTGACGCGTGACGCGGGTGAGCGCTCGGGAGGAAGGAGGATCGGACGGCGGCCGTCGTGGTACTCAGCCACGTGGCGGCCATCAAGGCGGGGCGGGCATCGAGCGGTTGTGGGCTAGCTGGGCCGAGGGGAAAAAGAGTGTTGCGGCCCAGGGGCATAGCACTCTGTTTTATTTTCCGTGGGTTATTTTGGAGAGATATTTGGGGTATTTCAAAGGGATTTTGAATTCAAAATTTTTTTTATTTGAACCTAGAAATTTTTAGAAGGTCAAGGGCAAGAACTTCAAGGGGGATTTCAAGGAGGGTGAGTATTTATACATACGCATATACATATATGTATATGTATATATATTTATGTATACCACTGTGTATATAGATATTCAAGTGCTCCTGGATAGGTGTATAGAGGCATATATTCATGGGTTTAATGGTGGAGGGATTTTGGGTAGGAGGTTGTTACAAGTATATCCATGTTTATATACGTAGGTGTATACTCAAGAAGATATATATATACATGGTATATATATATATATATATATATATATATATATATATATATATATGTTATATTGATGGAGAGGGTTCGGATGGTGGTTCGATGCCCAAGTTATATTATTTAAACTCGGAATTTCTCAGGGATTCAAGGGAGAGGGAAAACAAGGGGATTCACGAGAGGATTCGAAAGGGAATATTTTTAGGGTTTCGATTCAGCTCTTCGGGACGGTTATCGAATCGGAGATTATTTTGGAACGGAGGTTTTTGAGAGGAGTGATGGCTGAGATCAAGGCAGAGAGACATACCGAGGTCCATGGCACAACATACAACACATCACTCAAGCAGCAAAATTTTTACGGGTAGTTTTTAGCAAATTATCGTTTAACGTCTCGCTGAAAGCAGGGCGTTACAAAGGAGCAAGTCAAATTGGAATGCAATTTGTTTGTTTTCTTCTTGGCTTACATCATTTATGGGATAGTGGGTCCCGCTCGTCATATGTTGAATCCTCTGCACCACTCATCCTTAATTGTGAATCCTTATCTGAATTATCCTTCGTTCCTAAGCACAATAATATCATCACAAGCATCAAATAGTATTCCATTCTGTATATCATCTTTATGATAACTTAAGAACGTATTCACCTGATAATTAAGCTGGCATGCTCGCGCTCTAGTAATTGGTCCTTGCAGCACTTGTTCAGTTTAAACCTGGGGAATAATTGGGCTAGGCGTGGTTGTGGTGGAGATGCCCTCATCATCCTCCCCCTCTTGAGTTGGGGTCGTCCTCGACTCAAGCTCATCCTCCTCTCCTAGGTATGGCTTCAAATTAGTAACATTAAAAGTATCGCTAATACCATATTCTGTAGGCAAGTCAATCTTATATGCGTTATCATTTATCTTAGCAATCACTTTAAATGGACCGTCCGCTCTAGGCATCAATTTAGACCTGCGCAATTCTGGAAATATATCTTTTCTGAGGTGCAACCAAACAAGATCACCAAGGTCAAAAGTTAATTCCCTTCTACCTTGACTACCTGCAACTTTATATTTATTATTCATGTGTTCTATGTTCTCACTATTGGTTTCATGTAGTTTTAACATGAATTCAGCTCATTTAGAAGCATCTAAATTCACTTTTTCATAAGTTGGCAATGGTAAAATATCTATAGGAGCGCGAGGATTAAAACTATATACCACCTGAAAAGGGCTCATCCTCGTTGTGGAGTGCAAAGAGCGATTGTAGGCAAACTCAACATGAGGTAGACACTCTTCCCACATCTTCAAATTCTTCTTCAAAATGGCCCGCAACATCATTGATAACGTGCGGTTGATACCTTCAGTTTGTCCATTTGTTTAGGGATGACAGGTAGTGGAAAATAATAGCTTGGTCCCCAACTTGTTCCACAGTGTCCTCTAAAAATGACTTAAGAACTTCGTGGCACGATCTGAAACAATTGTAGATGGCACCCCATGTAGGCGAACGATCTTCCCTGAAAAATAAATCAACAATGTGTGTAGCATCATCGCACTTATGACAAGGTATAAAGTGTGCCATCTTAGAGAATCTATCAATTACAACAAAGATGCTATCTCTCCCCCTCTTAGTCCTTAGCAATCCCAACACAAAATCCATTGAAATATCCTCTCATGAGACGCTAGGAACAAGAAGAGGCATATATGATCCATGTGGGTTAAGTCGAGACTTAGCTTTGTTGCATGTCGTGCAGCATGAAACGTAGCACTCAACGTCGTGCCTCATCTTGGGCCAATAAAAGTGATTGGCCAATACATCATCTGTCTTCTTCACACCAAAATGTCCCATCAGCTTGCCTCCGTACGCTTCTTGTAGCAACAACAAACGAACAGAGCCCGTTGGGATGCATAGCTTGTTAACTCTAAACACAAAACCATCACTTATAATGAACTTTTTCCATGTTTTTCCTTCTTTATAGTTTAGCAAAACATCTTTAAAATATGCATCATGCACATATTGATCTTTAATCGTTTCCAAACCAAAAATTTTGAAGTCAAGTTGTGAAAGCATGTTATATCTCCTAGACAAAGCGTCAGCAATAACATTCGCCTTTCCCTTTTTGTGTTTTGTGACATAAGGAAAAGACTCAATAAATTCAACCCATTTAGCATGTCTACGGTTCAGTTTACTTTAGCTTCGAATATGCTTTAAAGATTCGTGATCAGAATATATGACAAACTCCTTGGGCCATAAATAATGTTGCCAAATTTCTAAAGTTCGAACCAGAGCATATAGTTCCTTATCATAAATAAAATAGTTCAAACAAGGCCTAGATAACTTCTCACTAAAATAAGCAACATGCTTACCTTCTTGAATCAGCACACCTTCAATCCTAATTCCACTAGCATTGCACTCAAGTTCAAAAGTCTTATCAAAGTTAGGAAGTTGAAGCAGTGATG
Source organism: Oryza meyeriana var. granulata (assembly GCA_003991445.1). NCBI lineage: Eukaryota > Viridiplantae > Streptophyta > Magnoliopsida > Poales > Poaceae > Oryza > Oryza meyeriana. The sequence goes on along the minus strand of RYFJ01002409.1, from coordinate 83,755 downwards.
CATGAGTTAGTTTGTCCTTCAGCACATTGAAGGGGTTTTCTTGCGGTTGTCCCCATTGAAACTTAACGCCTTTCTTTAATAGTTCATTCAACGGTGCAGCAATTGTACTAAAATTCTTCACAAAATGGCGATAAAATCCAACAAGTCCTAAGAAACTCTGCACCTGTGTAACCGTTTTAGGAGTCGGCCAACTCTAGATTGCTTCAACCTTGGTTTGGTCAAACTCAATTCCCTGTGGGGTGACAACATAGCCAAGAAAAGCGACTCGATCGGTGCAAAAGGTGCACTTCTTAAGGTTACCAAACAAACGTGCAGCACATAAAGCATAAAAAATAGCACGTAAATGGTTAAGATGTTCCTCTAATGATTTGCTATAGATCAAGATATCATCAAAGTATACTACAACGAATCTACCAATGATTGCTCGTAAAACCTCGTTCATTAATCGCATAAAAGTATTAGGTGCATTAGTTAAACCAAAAGGCATCACTAACCACTCATATAAACCGAACTTAGTTTTAAAAGCGGTTTTTCATTCATCTTCCAACTTCATGCGGATTTGGTGATAACCACTACGCAAATAGACTTTAGAGAAAACAGTAGAACCACTCAATTCGTCAAGCATATCATCAAGCCTAGGTATAGGATGACGATATCTAATGGTTATATTATTTATCGCTCTACAATCCATGCACATATGCCATGACCCATCTTTCTTAGGCACCAAAATCACCGGAACAGCACATGAGCTAAGGGACTCACGTACGTACCCCTTATCAAGCAACTCTTGAACTTGACGTTGTATCTACTTGGTTTCCTCTGGGTTGGTCCTGTATGGCGCATGGTTGGGCAAGGAAGCACTAGGAATCAAATCGATTTGATGTTCAATGCCTCGCATTGGTGGTAACCCCAGTGGTATTTTCTTTGGAAAGACATCATAGTACTCCTGAAAAAGGTTAGTGACAGTAGGAGACAAACAGAAAGACATGTCTTCAAAGGAAAACAAAACTTCCTTGCACACCAAAGCATAGCAAGCAGCTGTACTAGCATCCAATTCAACCATATCTAATTTGGTCGCAAGCAAACAAGCACCTTTCAATTTAATCTCATTTTTCTTACCATGGACAGATTTAGACTCTCCTTTCTTATATTGCTCAAATTCTTTTGCTACAATCTGATTTTCACTCTTAGCAAGCTCCTGATTTTTTTTCTTTATTAACTCTAGCCATCTCATCCTTTAAAATAGCTTCAGGAGACATAGGAAGTAACACAATTTTCTTTCCATAATGCACAAAAGAGTATTGATTTGTTCTACCATGATGTAATATATCTTTATCATATTGCCATGGTCTACCTAATAGCATAGAGCATGCTTGCATAGGCACAACATCACAATTAACAACATCATGATAAGAACCAATAGCAAAATTTATTCTCACCAATTGTGTTACCTTTATCTTCCCGCTGTTGTTGAACCATTGAATGTAGTATGGTTGTGGATGAGGTTTGGATTCCAAAGCAAGTTTCTCCACCATCTCAAAGCTCACCAAGTTTCGGCAGCTTCCTCCATCAATGATGGTGTGGCATGGCCGTTCCTTGACAACACACTTGGTTTGAAACAAATTGTGCCTCTGATTTTGTTTCTCCTTCGCCATTTGAGCACTCAATACGCGCACAATGAGGCTCTCGTAGTGGTCTGCATCTTCAGCTCCAATTTGCTCTTCATCTTCATTCCTTGTACTATTAGCTGCAAGCATAGCATGTGCATCTTCATCCAAATCACTAGCGGAAGAATACTCTCCGTTATCATTCACAATCAGAACGTGCTTGCTAGGGCATTCACTCCGCACATGCCCAAATCCCTTGCATTGATGGCATTGGATGTCTCTGGTTCACCCTGTGGAAGCAACCAATGAAGCACTCTTGGCAGGTGCTTGAGCTGAACTTTTGGCTGTTTTGGACATTCGTGGTGCTGTAGTGGATGGAGTAGGACGAGGTTTGCTGTTGAATGTGGATGGCATAGGGGCACTGCTTGTTGCTGTAGCGGGAGTGTGCGGAGTCCAAGAAGTAGTACGCCCTGCAAAGTTGTTAGACCTTGCACTTGCACGTCGTCCCTGTATTTCTCTTTCAGCTTTACAAGCAAAGTGAAATAACCGAGTAATATTATCATACTCCTTATAACTAAGAATGTCATAAATTTCTCAATTCAGACCACCTAAAAATCTAGCCATAGCAACGCCCTCTCCCTCTACTAACCCACATCGTAACATGCTAGTTTGTAACTCCTGATAGTACTTCTCTACACTCTTGTTGCCCTGTTTTAGTTGTTGCAATTTCTGTAATAAAGCACGCGCATAATATGAAGGAACAAATCTAGCATGGATGATTCGTTTCAAATCAGCCCAGGCTGGTGGTATAGCATTTACATGCGCATGACAATACTCACTCCACCAAACAGAAGCAAAGTTATTAAACTCACTAGTGGCAGCTCTAACCCTCTTATTTTCAGGAATATCATGGCAAGCAAATTTTTGATCTACCTCTAACTCCCATGAAAGATAAGCATCAGGATCATATTTACCATCAAAAGGGGGCATAGTGAATTTAATCTTACCAAGAGAATCATCATTGGCACGTACCTCACAGCGGGCACGTATGGGAGGCATTCCACGGTGATTTTGTTGACGCTGAGTGGGAACATCCTCTGAATTAGCAGCATAGTCATCTAAATGTTCATCGGCTTCACTACCCAAAACTCCATGTCTAGCAGCGAAAGGATGAGGCGCCATGGGAGGTGCTGCCGGAGGAGGTGGCTGGGCCATCCCATCAAGACGTTGAACAATATTCGTAAGAGTTGTGTTCAAGGTGCCCATGGAGGCTTCCAAGGCCGTGAGCTTGGTGTTCGCAGCAATCTACATGGCCTCCACCTGACTAAGTTTTTCATTGGTGGTACGCACATCCTCCTCAAGTCCTTCTGTGCGACGCCTAACTTGGTTGTCAAAGTGTTGTATGATGTGCTTGGTGCGAGGTGAATGTTGAGCTTCATCGACAAATTCTCCAAACTTTGCCATTGTTAGATGGAAACAAAAAAAAACAAGAGCAAAAACACAAAAGAAAAAAATTCCTAGACTCTACTAGGATGTGGCTACAGAAAAATCACTCACTCTCAGCCCGTTCAATCAAGCTCTTAGTAGTTCATACCAAACTTGGCGGGAGGTGATCGCAACTGTTAGACAGAAACAAACTCCTGGAGAAGGTGTATCAATGCTTCAGTTGCTAGGCCCTGTCAAGCAGTAGTGGAGTCTGTGGAGCTATAGGTGGGCTGAAAGTGCTCAAAGGAAATACTAGAACCACGTTGGTCAAAGCAAATTGAATATTCGCTCAACGATGGTACCGTGCTGGTCATAGGCTAGAGCATACTAGAGATGCGAGCCTAGTCACAAATGATACCATGGAACACCAAAAGAAAGCTCTCCTTTTTTTAAGTGGTAAAAAGCTAATAAAACTAATATTTTAGGGTATGATGGGGGGTTTTTCTTATCACATTCTTCTTCTTTTCTCTTTTTTTTATCTCTTTTTTGTCACTTGTTTGTTTTTTTATGACCCCAAGTCAAGGAATGCAACTCGAACTTAGCAAAGGAGGTAACTCAAAATGAGCAAGCAACTTAGAGTGAGAAAATAAGATTACTTGAACTCAGCAAGTAAAGCAATTCAAACTGATGGTAACTTATTCCAATGAAGAAAGATATATGAAAACAGATTGATTTTGATGGTGCTGTTTAAGCTGTGGTGCAACTAGATGGGGGGGGGGGGGGTGTAATGGTAGAGGTGGTACTAGACGTGACAAGAACTCAAAACTCTAGACAACTAGACGCTAAGACCAGCAACACGACACGACGATGCAATCGAACACTCAAAAAACAAAGACCAAGCAGAACTAGTAAAAGCATGAATTGTTGTGGACTTATGGAAGCTAAACAACTATTTGTGCCCTTTTTTTTCTTTTTTTTTTGTACTGTAGGTAGAAGAAATGCAACTAAAGTATATATCTCTCACCGATCAACCTTAAGCTCTGATACCAAATGATACACTCTCGGGGTCCCGATCTTTCGGTGAGAGGGATAACTTCGATTGAAAAGGAGAAGACGTTGACAACCCAACTACAACCATCCAAGGAGGTCATGCTTTAGCGATCGATACACCGACTCCAAATGGTTGTTCATGATCTTCATGGAACACGATCACCTAACCATGAGGGTGCTTGTTCCTGCAAGCAATCGAGAACTACTAAGAACAAGATGAACGAGCAATCTGAATACTCACAATGGGTGGGGTTCCGAAGACGAGAAAACGGTGATATAACCGATCACGGCTTTACTCGGCAAAGTAGCAATGCTAAACTTTGATATCAATACAAACCCAACTACATATGAAGATGGCAGCCCTTTATATAGGCTGTTTAGGTCGGTTTGCTACAGTAACCACCTTTGTTACAGTACCGGCGTGCTACGGTACTGCTGGGTAGATACATTGTATGCTTAGTTGTCAAGGAGCAAGTCAAATTGGAATGCAAGTTGTTTGTTTTCTTCTTGGCTTACATCATTTATGGGATAGTGGGTCCCGCTTGTCATATGTTGGATCCTCTACGCCATTCGTCATTGCGATGTTTTCTTAATTGTAAATCCTTATCTGAATTGTCCTTCGTTCCTAAGCACAATAATATCATCACAAGCATCAAATAATATTCCATTCTGTATATCATCTTTATGATAACTTAAGAACGTATTCACCTGATAATTAAGCTAGCGTGCTCGCGTTCTAGTAATTGGTCCTTATAGCACTTGTTCAGTTTTAACCTGAGGAATAATTAGGCTAGGCGTGGTTATATCGATGGTGGAGATGTCTTCATCACCTAGTACCTCATGTTAGTACTAGTATGAAACATGATTGATGTCCTAAAATCCTAGCATATACCCATAGTTGTTAAACCTAGACCGGCAATCAAACCAGTGAATCCGTTGGTTTATGGTTCATTGGTCAAACCATCGGTTCTACCGTCGGTTCAAGAAAATAGCAAAATTATATTTTTTGTGTAGCTTTGGTTGACAGCATATGTTAAATTTAATTTTTTTTATACATATAAAAAGCAGCTACGCTTGTCCGGATGATTAGTAGAGCTACCTGCGAAGCTTGAGACACGCCTCTATTTCTTCTGCACAATATGCTATACGGTTGGACCACTCTGGGTTTTCTTCCGGTTCTGCGTAAAACCGCCCCATTTGACCGGTTTTCACCAGTTCGAATACATGTTTGGGTTTTTAGTTGATCCAGACTGGACTAGGCGCTGGTTTTTTTTTTGGTTGAAACGCCGGTCCAGTCCGCTTTTAACAACTGTGCATATACCACCGGAATGGGAAAAGAAAAAAGGTTTAGTATTTCGAATGAAAATATCATGATATTTGTCCACACGGTAGGAAAATATTTCGACAGAAAAGTTTTACTTTTTTTATATTTACCTACTTAGCAATAGCTTATTTGAATTGGCCAACGTTTTTTAAAAATTCAAAATTTTCTGGTTTACGATATTTTTTCTTTTCATAATATTGAACCCTGACTAGGGGTAATCCGGGACCGGATCTTGTTTTTCATTTTTAAGAGCCGGCCACGGCGGGCCAAAACCACTTCCATCCCTAACCCTGGCGAGGAATGGTGGGCTCCCAAGCTAAGGGGTTTCTTTCTGTCCGGCCCCGCTCCCGGCCTAAGACAAAGGGCTCGATCGATCGGATCGCAGCATCGTCGCGCGGCTCCGTCGTCGTACGCACGCGGTGGCCTGGTGGTGGTGGCTGCCATTTGCCAAAGCGCGCGGTGGCCGGAGAGGTAGATGACGTACGACGTCCTAGGCGCGCGCAGGCGGCCACGCCCACGCCCACGTGCACCGGCTATCGGGAGACGCAGCTTGCCGCGTACATGCTCGACACCGCGTACCACGAGGCGCTCGCCGTCCGCGCCGGCCTCGCATGCGGCCATGTACATCGAAGCATGGATCAACGCCGCCGGCCTCGTCGAGTTGGGCTGCACGTGAGTGGCTCTGATCTGATCCCGAGTTCGATCCCCTGTCGCCTCCAGGCAGGACACCTCCCGGGATGCAGGACTTGAGCTCAGTGCCATTCGTGAGAGAGAGAGGCAGCAGGCGTTCATCCCAACTGAACTCGATCCAAGAAGCTGATCATCAGTGATCTCTCTGGTTGGCTCAGCTCTTTGATCGATCGATCGATCCATGATTTGACAGCTTAATTTAATTTACTGGTGTTCACTGTCTGTCTTTGCTGCTAGTCGCCTCTATCTATAAAAGGGAGCACCGTGGCATTGCACTTTGCGTATCAAAGCCATCCTAGTCTCCTAGCTAATCTTGTTCCACCACCTTACAAGAAAAGGGGAAAAACATCTTCTCTTTTCCTCACACACGTTAGCATTACGTTTGCAGCGGCAGAATGGCAATGGCTGAGGTTTAAATAGCTAGTCCTTGTTTTTTTTTTAATTTTTGATCAGCATAGGAGGCCCGCCACACTATTTTTTGCACCCACGGTTTACAAGCTCTGCGTTTGTTTTACTGCAATTATACTTTCTTAACAATATCTCACATGTCATAGATTTAATTTTTAAGCTAATAATGTCACACAGCTTGTTAAATATATGATCCAAATTTTAGATTGCCATCTTCGGATTAGTTTCTTAGTAGAACTTCAAGTCTTTTTCTATTAGAATTCTTAGTTTTCTCATTTATATATATGTTGTAAGCTATATAGAAAGGTTGCGATGGACCAGTGTCTCTTTGTTTTTGTTTTGTATTCCATTCTCAATAGTGATCATTGCCGACCAACGCCCATAAAGATTTTTCACGTAAAAATTCGTATCTTCGTTATGCATCTATTTTAATAACACAGCTTGTAACCAACAATTTGCTAGCCACACTGTTGGTGACTTGTCACAGCTTGACTAACCTTAGTTGTGGCGATATTAAGCACCAATCAAACGTGCTGTAAAATTTAGGTGCTACTCGGGACATGAAAAAAAGTTCTCCGTTCATTCAGGAATTTAAATGTTTACTAGAAAATCATACGAAATTTTGCTCCTTTCTTCCCGGTACTGTGTAGGTCCAGCAAGTGGTTCCTGCAGCCGTGCACGACAACAGCTGTGAGGTCCATGACATGCCCAGTGCCAAAGTAGAAGAAGCACCTCTTTCAGATAAGGAGCTGCACAACAACGGCGTCTCCAAGGAACAGGAGATCATTAGCAAGGAGCAGGAAGCCATCACCATTGACACCGCAGACGACGGCGGCCATGATATCGCACATGAAGTTGAAGCCAAGCTCTCCGTCCGCACCCCTGCTGATGCGAAGGAGGAACCCGGGGAAGAAGAAGACCGACGCCGTCTGCAGGCAAAGAGGACGCCTGAGAAAGCGGCATCCAAGGCGGTGATTGTCCCCGTCGACGACGATGAGCCTGAAGAGGAGGTCGTCGTCGTCGTCACTGCGCCGGTGGCTCCTGACCATCAAGGGGAGGAGGAGATGGTGGAGGTGGCAGCAGCAGCCAACGGAGAAGATGAGAAGAAGGGTGAGCAGCAAGTGCTGGAAGACAAGGAGATCAATGCGTGTGAGAAGACGAAGATTCATGAGGAGTAGGGTTGGATTTTCCATCGTGGTAATCATGGTGTGCACTTACGATGTCCTTTGTTATCGTAGTAACTTGTCGAAGTGCGTGGTACGAACATATGATCGTTATAGTAGCTAAGTCAATAAGGCAGTTAATCTGCTAAAGTCAATAGGTTTAAGTAATCCGATAAAGTTAACTATAGTAACTAGTAACTGTGCACGTGTAATGCACCTTGGAACAATTTGAATTCAACGAAAATATTGTCTCCAAATACTAAGGGAGTGTTTGAAGGTAAGAGAAAAGTAACAAGAAAAAGAAAATCACGTAAACGAGATGAGCCATTAGCATATGATTAATTATGTTTTAATTATTACAAATTTAAAAAATAGATTTATTAATTTTTAAGCATCTTTTATATAATTTTTTTTACAAAAAACGCACCGTTTAATTATTCGGGAAGCATGCTCATGAAAAACAAGGAAGTTTTCTCTCTCTTCTCTCACCTTTGAATGCTGTCTAATATGAGTTAAACCTATCATATCATATTGCAAGTAGAAACAAATTTATTAGTATAGAAGCTGTATTTATTATGGTAGTAAAATATAAGGTGAAGCTAGCAAATTCTTTCTAAAAATTAAATTTCAGGGAATTTGGATAATTCTCTATTATAAAATCTGCACCTAATGTAGTCATGTTCACTTGGATAATACCGTTAACGTAAAGCCAAATGGTAAGTTTATATAAAATTGTTATATGCAAAACCAATGAAAGTAAAAGTGTTCGAAATAAGAAATATTGAAAGTTAGGTCAATAATCCTTTTATTGTGACCTGTAACCTCTCCTGTCCCCATTAGAGTAAATTCACACCAATTATGATGGCGTCTCAATCTACAAAGCTCACATGCCAATGGAAAAATTCTTGCGGTATCCAATCCAAGAGGTGACTAACACCCAGGTGCTACAAAATAATGACCATTTGCTTTGCAAAACTGGAATAGAACTATCATGGAAAGAACCATATAAGAAACAAAATTAATGGTTAAGTTCTTTGCTGAATTGCTTTCATATCCATCAGGGCATCAATCCTAATTTGGGCTAAAGTAACATGAGTAAATTGCTTTCATAAGTGCAGCTCCATGTCCTCAGTTAACCATGGAAGAAAGGTGAGCGATTGCCGAACTGAATTCATCATGAGCAACACAATAATTAAGAAGAGAACATGAATAGAAGGTGGAGGACATAGTTGCCGCCACCGCAGCTGTGGCCTGCAGAGCGCCAGTATCCGATTCTGGCTGCAGCTCATGCAATGCAACGTCCTGCACTTGCGAGGCTGCAAAAAAGATTAACATAAGAATCAAGTTACTCAAAAATCTATTGTATCAAACCAGTTGCAATTCTTATAGCCATGTGAGTTCAAGCAACAAATGAGGTTACGAGATTGGTAGCGGAGGCGGCGGCGCGGCATGGCCACTGAGCGCTTCACTGCCACATCAAGCCTGCGATGTCGTCCCACCGCAATATTTTACCACTAAGCAACCAATGTTGTAAAATCTAAGGCAACATAAATCTTATGCTATTATGTATCAAACAATGTTCATATCGAAGCTGAAGACCCATTACTTTCTAAAAAAAGAAATAGAATAAAGCAAGACAAATAATAGAAGAGTTTGTTGATTAAACAATGAGAATTGCTCAAATAAATAAAAAACCAACATCCCTATGAGCTGCCAAAACCCAGGTCCACACGCCACAGATTCATAAATCATCAATACACGCTGAAATCATTTTTAAACATAAGTAGAAGCTGGACATTAAGATCCGGGAAAGAAAAAAGATAATTCAATTTGCTGCGACCTGGGAAGAACATGGTTGCTTCTCTTATCTAATCTCTGCTTACCTTCTTTCTTGAAGTAAATAAATCTGAAACACCAAATGCATAATCTCTAAAATATCTGCATCTACAATGAATTAGTAATTTTTAACTATTCCAATTAGCATGATAATTGGAAAGGAAAGATAAAGAAGGCAAAACAGTTATATTACACATGAGAGGTACCCAGCTTTTAGTAATGAGAGGTACTTACATGGAAGGTAAGAATTGTAGCTTTTGTCACAAAGAGAAGACAATTAGAAATCTTTTCTATGAATACCGTGTTGCCCATTTTGTTTGGGCCATAATACAGGACTTCCTCCACCACGAAGTATTGCGCATATGTTTGGCGACTAGTTGAGTGGATTATATAATGCCTTGAAATCACTTGTCTTGTTAGGGGGCTACTACTTTTTGTCGCTTTGGTTATGCAGGAATGATGTGGTTTTTGATAAAAAAAAGTTATCTCCTCTTTTTTGTAGGTTATTTTTTTACTTAGCCATTGGCTCCGTACACGTGTTGTTATTCTTCAGAAACCTGGTTTGCGAGACTTAGTGAGTGTGGCATGTCAGCAGTTAGAGAAGACGGTCAAGGAGTTTTTTTTATTTAGGAACATAGGTGACGATCTAGTTTTAGGATTGATGGTCCTTAATACTTCTTGTAATTCCTTTGAGTTTATCTTTGAGTGTGTGTGAGTTTGGCTATGTGCATCTTAGTTATGCAGAGCAGGAGTGTTCTTAGGGTAATTGTATCATCTTGATGTAATTGAGCTGATATCAATAAAGCTTCCATTATTAAAAAAAATGCACAATCTAGCGACCTCTGTGTAAGAACAACTGGACTTGACCATGCTCAGTTGTAAATAAGAGAACTGAAAACCACTAATTCAGATGTTTTCTAGTGCCATAGGAAAAGCAAATTGATTTCTTTTAGATGTTTTCTAGCGCCATGGGAAAGGAATTAAGATGTTACATACCTTGTGTCCACCCTGGGCAGCAAGATGCAAGGAAATATTTCACTTCTGGACATCGTGAAACAAGGTTAAGCTTTCCAAGAATGTCACTGGTCAGTTGCACAAAGGAAATATGCTTGATGCATCTGAACAAATATATTGTCCATATTTCAAGATGTTACTTTTACCAGCCTCTGAAAATAACCTCCCAAATAAAATCGAGCTGCACCAACCTTTGCAACTGAAGAGGTGAAGTTGCAAGGGCCTGCATATAAGATGGCACTTTCAGTATCCAATTTGGCATTAACCAAGATAAATCACTAATGCAGATATGGACATGTCATAGTTTTACCGACAAATCAAAGAAGCGGACATTAGTTAATAAATCAGGAGACGTGCTCAGAGGATTGATCTATTAATCTACAGATCGATATATGTGAGCCTCAATCCTTAGAAGTGTTGAATTTCCTTTGTGTTAAATGCCGAATCGTTTTAAAGGATTTTATTCCGCTAGAGTAACCGTAGATGTTTAGGAAGTGAAAATACATGAAACCATAACGCAGAGCAGATGGTCATATCTCAATTCAAATCAAGAACTTGGATCTTTCATGCAATAAAAACTGGAAAATGACTCAAAAAAGAAAGCTTGGAAGTAAAGCATATGTACGGTCTACAAAGAGAACCAATGTATTGTTGCACGAGAGGTTGCAACCTCAGTATCGACAGGCAATTGCATCCAAAATAAATCCGATGAGGGCATTCTCCACTCATTCAGAATACATAATAGTAGCAAATAAAGAGGAAATTTTGACTGCTCTCTTTCAATATATACAGATCATAGGAAGGAACAAACAGAAATGATCACACAGTTCAGCTACCACCTTAAATACTTTCGTGAACTTGAAAAGTGAAAACCACCCTATTTGCAAAGAATATCATCAGGTATCATGTGAGTCCGATAAATTAATGAATAAAATAATTGCCACAATACCGTGTTTGAATTGTCTCAAGCACTTCGACAAGTAATTAACATGCAAATTTGCGGCAAGTGGAGAGATTGCATCTGAAGATCAGGGATGTAGAACAACCAGTAAACACCGAGACACCCAGCTGATGACCAAAATCCAATTGCCAGAGGTCCCAACCTGCAAATATCTCGATTTATTAGTGTTGAAGCAGGATGCGTAGCAAGGTTGATTCACAGGTAGATTGATTCACAGTAATTATGTGGCATTGAGATCAGCATGTCTGTACTTTATCACAGAGCAGGATGCTTGGCCGATCGAGGTGGGCGCGTGGCATAGTGGTGGGCGGATGTGCTTGCCCGATCGAAGTGGGCGTGTGGAATAGTGGTGTGGATGGCCGAGTGTAGCAGCCATGGCGTTCCGAATTGTTGCCTTACTCAAAACTCAACACGGCCAGCCAGTCATGCATTGTTGTTAGATTGGATTCTAGACGACGAAGCAGCCGATGGCGAGGCTGCCTCTTGTAGGCGGCGGCACCAGGGGGAACTCGCGACCTGGCTTGGCACGTCGGCAGCCAGAGGATAGGGGTTTGACGGAGTAAAGGAGGCAACACCCAACAGTGGGAGACCAGGGCGCGTCGGAGTGAACGGCGAAGCGAGCGGGATGGAGGAGACGACGCCTGAATGACGGAGACTGGGGCACGCCGGAGTGGGCGGCGAGGCCAGCGGAGATTTCTCCTTGGGATACGTATTGGATTGGCTCAAACAGTATGGCACACCGAGAGATCTACGCGCCGACCAAAGGCGAATGCACGTTGTGCCTGGTGGATGCACAGGACACCATATAAATTCTAACTCGTAGTGATATTAGTACATGTATATACATATGTAACACCGTAATTTGCTTGATAATTAGAGTATAAGACATGTAATTGTTATATAGTGTTACATTTAGGACACCCAATCAATCTCGTTCTGGATTTGCCCCTGATGACGACCACATCGAAATCAAAGAAATCAAAGTAGCACACAGGAGAGAAGCGCGTCTTGTACCTGGAGCTGCTTGGATTGGATGAGGCGATCCTTGAGACAGTGAATGCCTTGGCGAGGACCTTGGTGGCGTCGAGCACCTATCCTCCGGTTTTCTAGACCACAGCAGTGGGGCGATTTACAGCCCTGGCAACGAACGCCGAATCCACCGCCATCGCTGTCTCCAGGCCATCCCCGAGGTCCTGCGACGGCACCGTCTCTATGGCGCAGCTCTGCTTCAACCCTGCTTGGAGTGGATAGTGAGGGTAGAAGGGTAGAGGACAACCACAATGAGAAGATGAACTATACAAGCGAGGGTAGCGGCGCTTTAGGGTTTGCACGGGAAGGAGAAGGGGACGTGGGGGAGGGAGGGATCACGGACACGATTTGCACGTAGGCGCGGGGATCTGGAGGGTAGGGGAAGTGATCCGGGCCGTTAGATGTAACGTAAATGATTATTGGTCATTAGATTTATCCCTCGATAAAATGAGTCATGAGTCAAATGAGTTGGTGCATTATAGGATAGATGTTGATATTTTATACATCTCAGTCTAAGCTATGTTGTGTACTCGTGTATGAAGATTATACCACACTGCATAATTTAGTCTTGTTCTATATATACATGGTCTTTAATCGGTACGCATCTTATGAAAAAATATTGTTGGTGTGGTGGTAGAGTCATGACTTACGAGTACATTGACTCCACCCACCAAGATTCAAGATGATGTTTGCTAAATGTCACAAGCTCACTTATGTACTATATGATGATTATTATGATATGCTTCATTTGCTAATATTAGATATTGATTTTTGAGGGAAAGTCTTTTTTCTCTAGAGGGGACATGTAACACCCAGTTTTTCTTTTGGTTGCGAAAATTATTTTAATAAAAATATAAATTCAAAACTTGGATCTTTGTTTGTATTAGGTGCCAAGATCTCTATTATCATCATTTCTTGTGACCTCAAAAAAAATTACAAACCAAAAATCTCTCTCAAAATCTCGGGATTTGAATTTTGCAATCCAAACCCCTCTTGAAAATCTTTTTCCGAACCTCGCTCCTAGAACTCTTAAGTTTCGCATCTATTCTCAAATATACAAGCCTCCTTTGAATCCCTGGATGTTTCAAGTCTTCAAAAATTAAATTAAAACCTCTTTTCTATCTCTCCTCTAAATTATTCAAATTTGAAAGATTATCTCAAAAACCTTTCTTTAAATTCCTAGAAACACTTGCTAAATTCAAATAATTTATTTGGATTTAAACCTCCTTGACCTCCCCATGTTTTACTCTAAATTATTCCTTCCTTGGATTCCTTGTAATACTATAAGCCCAAATACCAAGTTTAAACTCAATTCGAATTCAGACTCCCTTTTGAATCCTCTCAAAAATCCAAATACCTTTTTATTCTTCCCCTCCTCACAAACTCCCCCAAATATTGAAATTTATCTCGAAAATATTCAAATAGTCACTCTGGCTCGATCCAACAAATCTTAGAAATATTCTATAGCTAGATATCAAGGTTGCACCTGTGGGCACCCCGAAAATGCATTATGGAGAGTAATTACTACGACAACGCGAAATATCTAGATGGATGGGATCTTAAATTAAAAACCAAATAAGTACATTAACCATCCATCCTCGTCGCAGCCTTGCCATAATATTTACCCATTCATAATACAAATCCAACACGCCGAATTCAGAAATAAAGAGATATTTGGAGAGTTGATTCACCAGTCCGAAATGGCGAAGTGTGCCCGTCAAAACACACGAAGGTGCCGACCAAACACGATACACACTTCTGGGGACATGGTCTACGGTTGAACCAACATCCATGCATCTCATCATTTCTAAATTCTTACTAATGTGTGACTAGCCCAAGAAAGTTCTAATCCCACACGTTCATCTTAGCAAGTAATATCCAATATAGAGGGTATTTAGCTAATTAAACAAAAAGTACATATACAGATACATATTAACTAATGTTTACATAAGCCGTACAGGCTAAATAGTTAGTCCATCGGAAGCTTGGCTACCCAAAATCTTCAGGCAACCGACTAAGGATAAACCCTTAAATAGGACCATCCTCATCATCCTGTTCACCCACACATTCATCATACAAATCTTCATCTTCACCTGTGCATGGATCTATAGGAGCATTCACAAAGATAAAATATAACTCAGTATGCAAGGTACTAGCAAGGCCACAATCAAACCTAACTATACATGTGAGCTGTAATCAAGGTAAAGGCTATATGAAGGGGCTCAGTTTTATTGCATAAAGCCAATTTTATTTCGCAACAATTTAAAAGAGAAGTTCATAAATCAAATTGCATAATAAACCAATAGAGTAACATCATGGCATCGGTTTTCATAAATAAGAACTTCACTGTCCTCCTTGGCAGCAAGACTATAATACAACTTAATACTTCAGCTCCATTCCATCATCATTTCATCAATCACCGAGTATAAATCAGTATAAATCTTCACCCAACCATCCCATTCCATAAAGCATTTTAAAAACATAAATCTATACTCAATGGACACAACCGTGCCGCTCATGACCGTGAGCACGGCTAACCGATTAGTTTTGACTCTGCAGAGTTTGTACAACTTTACCCACATGATGTGATCGCTCTAGTTTGTCCGGTACCCGTCGGTACCACCACACTCTACACATTGAATGCGGTCTAGAGATCACAACACAGTTTTTACATTACCTAACATTTAGCTTTGCACCAGCACGAGGTGTGTTACTCCACATCGGGGTGCTAACCGATGCCGTGGGTGGCGGGCCCACGCTTAACCCAGCGTCGTGGCAGCAGCCTACCTGGCTCCCCACGAGGCACACAACGTTGTATTGGACAAACTTAGACGCCTATTCCGTTACACGATATAGGTAGCTCCTTTGAACAGCCCTACGGTCCGTTTGTAGACACCGTCCATACTACTCAGCCTACCAAAATGCAACGCAAACATTAAGTAACTTAATCCACTATGGCTATCCCATACTAGCGTATGTGGTTGTACTGTTTAACATGAGAAATGACACTAAGTTCAGTCCTTAAGCAACCCAGGCAAACACTCCCCCTATCGATACACAACTATTACATATGTGTACCACTTGCTTGCCCAAGTTTTAAAATGGTTTTTCTTCAGTTTTAGTTCACAAATATCATAAATATTCATCTCTGATCAGAAGTAAATAAATTTCCATTTCAAACGTAATTAGATGGCCATGATTTATTTTATAAGTAACTAGGCATGTCTAAGCACATATATGAGTATATACCTTATAGTAAACACTTAACAAGTACTTGCACCCATCCTAGTGTTACAATCAGTAGGTTATCAATATTTCAAGGTGGATTATACAGAAAAAAAAGGATTAACTACCATTGCCCACAATCTATATAATATACATAGCAAAATAACGATGCAAGTTAAAATAAAATCACTCATAATCCCAAAATTTAGGAGCAATATGTTCAAAGGTAGTGGGATTCTTGCCTTGATCTAGATTTGCTTCAGGTTCCTCAATATATTCTACCTCCTCAAACTCCAAAGGCTCTTCTTCTAATTTTAAATTTTAAAGTTAAAGCAAAATCAATAATTAATGCAAAAATGCTCTAATATGTATTTTGTGTAGTGATTTGGTACTGGTTTCAGATACTTTCTAGTAAAATTATTTTTATTTTTGCACTTACCATTTGTGAGATATGATTTTTGCAAGTTTTATGTGTCATTTTAAGAATACAAAATGTACTGATTATCTGTGGCTTAATTCTGAACAAAATAACTTTCTAAATGGAAAGTACTCATTTTTCTAAGAACTACAAAATTGGTTTGACATTTTTCTGAGCTAGAATGATTTTCTTATGAATTTTCTAGTTAAAAGTCCTATTTTCACCCCTCTTTTATTCTTATAATTTTTAGGCAAGTTTTCTGTACAGAAAGTGCCACTTTTTAATTTACCAGATTGTAAAGAATAAAATTACCAAACAAGCAAAGTTGGTTTCACCCAATTTGGAGTTAAGATGGATTAGATATGAATTTCTAAAGTTTGCATATTTTTTAGTGAAATAATAAAGCCATTTAGTATTTTCTTTTATTTTTTTGGATTTTTAATCAATCGGGTCCACCGGTCAGTGAGTGGAATTTTGCAAAAATGCTCGGGCTTTCCGGAAATATAACCCATGATCCCTGGCCACGTGTGAGAGGATTCTTCATTAAGAGTACTCGGGTTTTTGTTTATTTGCATATAGGTCCTCGGGTCCACATGTCATAGAGTGATACATTTGCTAATAAATCTAACATGTTTTAATTTCCTTTCACTCAGGTCCTTGCCCGTTACTCGGCGCTGACTAGTGGGTCCCGCGTGCCAGTGAGACAGAGCAGAGAGAGGCGAGGCCAAGTGGCGCCGGCGAGTTTCTTGGCGGTGGCGACGGTGAACGGCGGCAGATCTTGCCGAGCTACCAAAAGAGAAAATGTTCTATAAGTCTTTGCGCATCCATCGAGGGTAGTCTCGCCGGCTGAGGTGGTCGAAATCAATGGCGACAACGGCAGAGGCGGCGGATGGGCTCGGGATGCATATGGACTTCGCTGCATGCCGAAGAATGATGCATGCAAGTGATGTCTAAAGTGCCAGGGATACTCACTGAAGCTATTGGGTCACTCGGCAGGGCTGGAACGGCGATGGTTGCTCCGGGAGAGGTCCAACGGTGACGGAGTGCTTTGGGTACTCGTCGACAGCCGAATCTGGGCCAAGATCCAAAGAAAAGAAGTAGACGTTGGCTTAGTGAGGTGCTGAGGTTGGTACATACGCGAGGAATCGAAGTATGACTCACCGTGGCTAGAGAAAATAGAAAAGGAGCACGGCGGCCGACGGAGAGGAAGAAGACGTGGATCTAGTGCCTCAGAGTTCGACGGCTTCCCGTGCTCTGGCCTTGGGCTTCCCTTGGGGTTGCGACGCTGCTGTCCAAAGATCGACGCTGATCTCGCCTCGGTCAGCAAGAACACCTCTATGCCCTGGCGGCAGTCACCGGAGCCAGGTGCACGCTGCGGCGTCTTCAACCTAGGAGAAAGGGAAAGTAGAGGGGAAAAATGGATCAGGGATCCAAGAGTGGTTGTGTTCCCGTAGCTCAGATGCGGCGAAGCTCACCGGAGGAGGAGCACGGTGGTCGGGATCTCGCCGGTGCTGAGGAAGATGCCTCTATTCCCGGAGCTCCCGAGGTGGGATTCCTTGGCTTCTCTGCAGAACAGGACCAGGGCGAGTAAGAGAGATGATGGGCGAGAGGGCTGGCTAAATGGCGGAACTCCCCGCGCGATGAGGTGGAGAGGAGCTCGGTCAGTGGCATGGCGCGTGGCACGCGAGTTCTACACGTGGGGCCGAGCTGGAGGATGCCTGTGACCGACAGATGGGGCCCACGGTGGCTGGGACCCACTTGGCAGTGAAAGACCAGGAAGAATTCTTCCACACACTAAGTGGAGGCCTTGAAGAATTTTATGTGTGAGTTTGGTGAAGAAGGCATTGAAATTTTTACTGGAGACAGTCCACTATGTGGAGGCCTCTGTGCCAATTTTTTGAAAGTTGTGGGACTTGTAGATTTCTCTGGGGAAAATGGCAAAATTCGGCCAAATTTCAGTTTCTGCTGTGCACTAGTCTGAGTCAGTGAGATTTGTCCTATTATTTTATGTTCAAGCTTTGTGAAGATTGTACTGAAATTTTTACTGTAATTATTTCACAATCTAATCCAGGTTCTGGTAAATTTTGGTGAGAATATGATTGATGGATTAATTCTGAAAAAAATGTCAAATAGGCTGTCTGCAGGTGGAAGTTTTCCATATTTTGCTGAGTTAAGAGTATTTATTTGAGACACTTATTGAATTGATAAAATTTAGTAAACATTACAGTGGTTGACTGAGATGGTGTAGTTTCTAGGGGAATTTTTTCAGATTTTTATTTCTCCAGAAAGTTCCCTTAAAAATTTGAATTGACAATGCGATTCCTAGGTTTTCTTCAAAAGAGAGCAAAACATGGGTCCCCATATATATATATATATATATAGAGAGAGAGAGAGAGGTAAAAGGTCTTGAAACAAAGCCTTAGCACTTTACATTAGTTTTTTTCCATGATTATCCACAATTTATTTTCGATATATTTTCTGGGTATGTTATAGCACCAATTTCCAAATTTAAATTCCATTCAAATCCTCCCAAGCCTTTTACCTCAAATTTATCCTAAATATACTCCAATATCCTTTCCATTTAAACTACCTAAAAATGCATCAGAGCCTAGGCCTAATACCCATCCCTTGAATTCTATAAATTTCTATGGAATTCAAAAATAAGATTTGGATTCAAAAACTCTTTCAAACCTCTCCCCAAAAATTCCCCTCCTTGAATCATCTCGGAAAATTAAAATCAAATAAGAATATTCTAATAAATTCCAAATATCGTTCATATTTAATCCCCCAGATCCTCCCAAAAGTGTCAAAATTAGCTCCAAAATTACTCAAGAATCCCTTTGGATCAAATTCCCTAGATCTCTTGTATTTTTCAAACCCCAAATCTCAAATTAGAATTCAAAGTCCTATTCAAAAATCCATCCAAAAACCCTCCAAATTTAATCCCTGAATTTTCTCAGCTTTACTGTTCGAATGGGCTGATCGGCTCCGGCCATCACTCCCTCCCTCTCTCTTTCTCTTCTTATTCCTTTCCCCGGGGCAGCCCAGTAGCTCGGCCCAGCCCAACCACAGGGCAGCCTCCCGCCCCGTCCGTCGCGGCTTGACAGGCGCGCGCGTGCGTCATTCGCCCCCCCGGTGGACCCTGTGTGTCAGTGTCTGTGCTGCCTAGCACCCGACCGCGCATCGCGGCCATCGTCCCCGCACCACCAGCCGCTCGTGCTCGCCAAGTGTTCGGCGCAATGCCGCCGCGTTCCGCGCCCTACCGCCGCACCGCGCCGTCGACTCCCTTGCTCCGCGCGTCGCGCCAAACCGCGCCGCGCCGAATTCCCCAAGTATGCAGCGAATGCCGTCGGGATTCTCGCTCTTTTCCCCCGGATTCCCTCGACGGCAAATCCCGCCGCCACCCCAATTTCCGCGCGGCTTTTCCTCCTCGAATCCCGCTCTCCCAAGCGTCGCCATCGCTGTCGCCTCCATGGATTTTCTCCGAGAACCTGCCACCCCTGCGCTCTCTTCCGCGCCGCTCGACGTCGCGTCCCCGGATCCCCGCCGCCATCTCGCCCGAATCCCTGCCATTTGCTGCTACCAGCTAGCCGCCCCCAGAACCCGGCGCGGCCGCCACCTCGCCGCCCCCATGACGCCTATAAAAAGGCTTCGGCCTCCCCCTTGCCGCCTCCCCCCGTCACTTCCTCTCTCTCTCTCTTCCAACACTGTCCCAAGAGGGCCGCCGCCGCTCATTGCCCTCCCGGCGCCGGCGAGCTCGCCATCAACGGCGGCACCGTCGCCGGCATCCGCCGCCCGCGTTTCGCCCTGCTCCGCCGTCTTCTTCCCCCTCCAGCGACCGCTCGTCCCGCCGGCACCCCGCTCGAGCTCGGTGTCCCGAGGAGCCTCTCTTCCACTGACAGACCTGGCCCGCAGCCCAGTCCCCCCCCCCTCTCTCTCTCTCTCTCTCTCGGTCATCATACAGGTCGGCCCCCCATCTCTTTTAACTCGTTCTTTCAGTGACATGTGGGCCTTCTTCCTTTTAAACCCCTCTTCCCCACTGACAGCTTGCGCGGCCTAGGGATGAAAACGGAGCGGATACGGACGGATAATACTCGTACCGTATTCGTTTTCATATTTTTAGTCGGATACGGAAATGGATACGAATAACTCGGATACGGAAACAAATACGAATCATTTCGAATACAAATACGGTTCGAATAGGATCGGACACAAATACGGAAACAAATATTTCTCGGAACAAGAAACCACTTAAACTGTTCATAGAGACAAATAGAACACATATATTTATCTAATTTATTATAAATATTTATCATTTTAGGGGACATCACAAATTAAACATAGTGCATTGAGTTAAACGGTAACGCGTAGGTAAATATAACACACAACACAATCTCATTTTAGGAGACCTCACAAATTAAACATAGTGCATTGAGTTCAACAGTAACGCGTAAATAAGTATAATACACAACACAATCAAGTTCAACAGGTAACACAGATAAGTTCTACGTATACTGATAAAGTAATAACACAAAAGCAACTTTAAGTAAACTTGTAGAATTGTAGTCCGATGCCTAAAGGTTACAACATCATCATTCATCCATTTCTTCCACCAAAACATCTTCCTGATCAATGTCATCATCATTCTCCTCCTTTTCCTGACAGGAATTCAATAATATTATTATCATATTAAAACAAACATTCATATAGGTAAAATAAGAAAATAGCTCACAATTATCAGTAAGTTGGCCAAATATCTCTCGAAGCTTTCAATATCCAACTCATTGGTAATAGCCCGATTCTTGTAACCTAAGAATAATGCGAGATGGATCATAGATTTCAAATCAGCTACACATATATACATGAGAAATAAGCAATGAACATAAGCACAAAGTGTACCATTCTTAGCTGATAAATTCCAATCTTTGGTGCATACTAAAGCTTGGACAACCTCAGGATCTAGACGAGTGCGAAATGGATCGAGAACACGGCCTCCAGCACTAAATGCTGACTCAGAAGCAACAGTTGATACTTGTATGCATAACAAATCACGAGCAAGTTTGGAGAGGATAGGAAAATCTGTTTCTTTGAGCTTCCACCAAGACAAAATATCAAATGTATTTTTGGAAGTCCATTGTAACAATGGTTGTTCCATGTAAATTTCTAACTCACTTTTGTCACTATGAACTGGTTGGCTTCGCTCAAGCAAATATCTTTGAAGATGTTGATCATGATCACGGGTATTGTCATCAAAGATGTCATCAAAGTCGTCAGTCCTATCAACAGGCTCAAGTTGCACTTCAGATTGAGTCACATGCACTTCAGCACCTTTCTTGTTTGATGTTGCAGATATGCTAACATAAACACCAAACAATTTTTTGACAACACTCTTGAACTCATCAATTTTTTCTACAGCTTTTGTACCATAAATCTGAAGAGCATAATACTCTACTAAACTTATTTTGTAACGTGGATCAAGAAAGCATGTAATAGCAAGAGCCATATTCGACTTCTCCCAGTACTTATCATATTTAGTTTGCATTGAGTATGCCATAGCCTTTATTGTTGGATCTCTACTCTTACACCAATCAGCAATTGCAAGCTTAATACAACAAAACTTACCAAAAAAATGATTGGCTGTTGGATATGTAATACCGGAGAAGAGTTCAGTTGCCTCATGAAATGGCTTTAAGCACTTGCATAATGCTATTGCCATAGACCAGTCTTCCTTATTTGGAGCACACTTTGCATACTTTGTACCATGCCGAAGAAAAAGCCTACTGAAAGCATTTCTGTAGTAAATAGCACTCCTCAACATGAAAAATGTGGAGTTCCATCTTGTAGGAGTATCCAAGGAAAGACCATTTGTACTATCCAAATTAACTTCCAAGGCACACTTCTGAAATGCCTCAAACTGCAATGGTGAGTTCTTCAGAATTGAAATAGTATTTCTTATATTTGATACTGCTTGTGCAATTTGTTTCAGACCATCTTGGGCAACAAGGTTTAAGATATGATTGAAATATCTCACATGAAAGAAGATACCATCACAGATTAAAGGAGAAATTTTACTGAGTTTTAAAATAACACCCTTAACACAACTATCATTAGCCGAGGCATTATCCAAAGTAAGTGCAATAAGCCTTCTATCAAGATTCCAATCAACCACACTGTCATAAAACTCTTTGCACAGATTAGTTCCCGAATGATGTCCTTCTACATGCATAAACTTAATGATCCTTTTTTGCATGTTCCAAGTGTCATCTATCCAATGAACTGTGATGCACATATAACTTTTATTTTGGTTAGATGTCCACATGTCCATAGTTGCACTAAAACGGCATGAGAGTGTAAGCAAATGCTGCCACAATTTCTTCTTTTCCTCTTCATATATATTTAGAATGTCCTTTCTCACGGTTATGCGACTCTTAATTGGAAAAGTAGGCCGTAAAGATTTGATAAAATCCACAAAGAATTCATACTCAACAATGTTAAAGGGATATTCATGCATGATGATTGCCATGTAAAATTTTCTCAAGCTAACTGTCTCATCATATCTGTAAGTCTCAACAGCTCCTTCACTACCATCTTCCCCCTTTTTCATCTATAGCAGCTATTGACCTTGCTTGATGTGGTGCTTGTGCGTCAAGTGATTCCAGAAAACAGAAGTGCCACAATTACTTTCACACTGACGTTTATATGAGCACTTGTTGCATCTAGCATACTTCTCTACAATCACAGTATCATCAGGTCCTTGCTTGGTTACCTTAAACTTGGTGTAGTGCTTCCAAACTTTAGAACTGCACTTCTTTGGTCTCTTCCCAGCAGGAGGTAAGACCTCACTATCATCATTAGTTGTCAAATCAATTGCATCATTGGGTGCCAAAGAACCAGCAACAACAGTAGTGCCCTGCATAGCAACAGGTGGTGGCAATTGCAGAACTGGAGATGATGCAGCAGTACTTGTATTTGCGCTTGTGCTACTTGCAGACTCCATCACAAATCTAGACACAAAATAAAAGGTACATCCAACATTTACATGAGTTTATTGATCTCATCTCATGAATGCACAAAACACAGGCTGCAAGAGAAGAACAAATCAACAAATTACCAGAGCTTGACCGCTTGAGGGCTGAGGCTTGAACAAATCAACATTAACAGCTTGAACAAATCAACAAATTATCCTGCCCAGCCGAGGCGACGACGGTCGGCCCAGGTCGGGAGGCAGCGGAGTCGGGCGGCCGAGCTCGGGAGGCGGCGTCGGCAGCTTGAGAGGCGGCGGAGTTGGGCGGCCGAGCTCGGGCTCGAGAGGCGGCGGAGTCGAGCGGGGAGGCGGCGAGGCAGCGGAGTCGGGCGGCCGAGCTCGGGAGGCAGAGGCGGCGTCGGCGGAGTCGGGCGGCCGAGGCCAGGAGACGGCAGAGTCAGGCGGCCGAGCTCGGGAGGCGGGGCAGTAGCGACGAGCGGCCGAGCTCGGGAGGCGGCGGAGTCGGGCGGCCGAGCTCGGGAGGCGGCCGGGAGGCGGCGACGGGCGGCGGCCGGGAGGCGGCGACCGTACTAGGGCGGCGCCGATCTGGTTCTACTTGGCTCTGCTGCCCTACTTCCAGTTCCATCCAATACCTAACGGCTACATTTTGGGCCGTTCAATTAGTGGGCCAATTTTTTAGGGATGGGGATACTTCTGGACTGCTGCTTGGGTATCGCGGATATCCGAATATAATAATCTTCGGATATCCGGCTCCGTATTCGTATCCGTCGAAAACTACGATACCGTATTCGTATCCGTATCCGAAAAAATTATCCGTATTCGTATCCGTATCCAGATTATCCGAAAATTATCCGATCCGAACTGTATCCATATTCGTTTTTCTCTGGATCGGACGGAAACTATCCGCTCCGTTTTCATCCCTACTTGTGCCCACGTCCCAGCCTCTGCCTCTCTCTTCCTCCCAGCTGACAGGTGGGCCCCATCCCGAGAAAACCTATTTAAAGTTTCCCCAAAAACTCTGAGTCTATGACATATGGGCCCTACTTCCAAGAAAAATAATAAAACCCTTATGCTTGAACCCAGCCACTGACATATGGGCCCCATTTTGCCTTTTTATTCCTCCATCTCTCACATCTGGGCCCATTGCCAGGAATATTCCCAGGGAATATTCTCTTCTTTTGCCAGCTTAAATCCTTTCTAAAAATCCTAAAAAAATCCTTTAATCTTTGAAAAATCATATCTCTTCAACAGTAACTCCGATTGATTCCGTTCAACTTTCTAAATTTTTCTAAAAATGAGATATATCTAATGGCACTATTATTTTATAATAAAAATTATTTATTTATAGGGTTTTTTAGGATTTTAGGATCTCTTTATTGATTGCGTAGCGACATTCCGGATTTTCATCGAACGCGAGGAAGATTTGAAGGCCGTCTGTGAGGCAAGTCACACCGTTGATCATTTTGCTCTTACGTTATAAAATGTGATTTACTACAAAACTACATGTTTAGTGTACACATTTATTTTAATCGGCCTTGGTTGGCGTGCAATCGACAGACCCACCTAGTAGTCGCATTATTTTCCATAGGTCTTTGATGAACCCTATCCTTGTAACCCCACCATAGTGGTAATCTTTATTCTCGCTCTTCGAGCGAGAGTATTACCACTCCATATGCACTATTGCCTTTCGAAAGTGGAAAAATTTGGATTGAAAAGCTATTACAAAACCTGACTCATAGAGTTGGTGGGTTTGAAAAGAGAAAGATGGTTTGCGAAAGTTCGTGATGCGGGTCTCACCTCCGTGGTTTGTATTCGTATGTAAGGAATGATTCCTCAGGGAATTACATCCGAGCATATGACAGTGCGACCACACGGGTGTTTATGGGATGCCTTTGGCTGAGTAATTAGTTACCACATAGGAATCTTGTATGCCAATTAATGAGGACATCACCGGCATAGATATGACCATGTTAACCACTTCTAAACCAAAGGTGCAACCACGCTATATGGGGCTTATCATTGATGCATTTGATGAATTGGTGATGCACCATAAAGTGTGTTTATTTTTATTTTCAGAATTATTTACATGGATCAAGGGAAGGTTTGATTGCATATGGAAAGCATGGAAGGTTAATGAAGTTGATTGGGGACCAAATCTAAGTATTCCTAAAGTCCTCCACCAGGCCACCACGTCACTTTTGGCCCAAGGAAAGAAGGAGTCCAAATTCAACACGTTTTGGAAGTTGGATTCGGACTGCAGGACAGTACCAACTTGCCACGGCTGCCACGACTTCATATGGACTCCGATTGGGGCGTTCTTGGACTTCATGGAAAGCTTATCAAGTCTACTTTCCAACGGATCCAACCTCACCTTCAAATTCCATCCGAGCCAGCCGCAATCATCAAAATAATCCACGTTGGTTCCTGAGTCCGAGTCAAACGGGTGCTGCACCATCCCCACTTGGGCCCATGGGCCTTGTAACCCTAGGTGGACGTCCCTCCCTGGTCGTATCCCTATTTAAGAGCTGCCGCCTCCCTTGTTACGACTTGGATTTCGTTGAGTTTAGGTTTAGCCCTTGTGAAAACTTCTGTTCTTCAGTTGTGTCGAACGACCACCTGTCAAGACAGCTTCGTGATCCCAACATTGTGTTCGCAATACAATTTATGCTTCATTCATATTTCAATATCAGATTGCCTACGTCCTATTCTTGCTAGTTCTTCGATTGCTTGCAGGAATTGAACCTCGTGTTCAGGTTGATCTCGCCGCCAGCAGGGTCAATAACATCTCGGAGTTGGTTCAGCGATTGCTAAGGCGCAAGCGACGTCGTGCGTTTGTAGTCGGATTGCCAGGGTCATCTCCACCCACAAATCGATAGCTATCAGTCTCATCGAAAGATCGGGCACCTCGATCTCCATCACCAATAGTTGTGGAACCCCAGAAATGTACGAGATGGAGTTGTTATTGCCCCTCGGGGGTGTCATACTGCCTATTGCGGGCGATTTTTATTACCTCTATAGTGGTGATCAGATTGGTGTAAGTGGCATTACTGGTATTCCTGAGTAAACGATGGCTGTTCTTGCCTGATGCTTGTTGAGGATTCGACCAACTATGTGGCATGGGATCTTCATGAGTTAGCTTTAGAAAGGTCTTGTCACGAACTTTTGTTGCCAATGGGTAAACGGTGTAAGTTTCGTGTCATGTGGGTAAAGCGTGCAAACTCTGTAGAGCTTAACTAAACTGTTTGAACAGTCATGCCCATGGTCAAGGGTGAATGTAAGGTGATTCTCTTAGCATAGATTTGTTTGCATGTGCATTGTGAAGAAGGTTTGTGGTATGGGAATCGTTACCAGAGTCAGTCTTGGTGATTGATGGATGACCTAAGTGGTTTGAAACGAGCCTGTGTGATCCGAAATGTCGAGAATGTATCATAGAGTAGGCTTTCCGAGTGGAAGTGGAAGAGGAATAGGTGAGCTCGGAGGAGCCGAAAGTTATGGAATGGATGGCTCTATGAGCCGAAGGATGTTGCGAGAAGCGCTAAAGTTTCTCGGATCGGAAATGATATGACATGGTTGGACTACCTAGAATAATGATGTGATGGATGGAGCTGGAAAGCAATATAACATTGTTAAATAAACTAAAATTTTGCTTTTTTTGTTTGAGTTGTTGCAAAGCAACTCGTACTCAGGAAAGGACGAATAGTTTTTTCCAGATGGTTTTATAGAAACCCACACATAGAGATTTTTAGGAAATGTTTTGAAACAAAATATTGTGAAATACTCGGCCTTCCTTTGAAGCCTGCATAATTCACATTTCTCATGGCTTGCGAGTACAAAAGTACTCACCCTTTATTTTATTGTTCTTCACCACCCTTAAGATTAGGTTGAAGATGTTGAAGGTTCTGGTTTCATCCCTAGACCCAATCCACTGCCTGTGGATTGGTGTGCTAGCCGTGCTAAGTTTTGCTATTGCCTTTTTTGCTTGAAGTTGCTGCTAAGGGTCTACCCGATATGGCAATAAGGTTATATATATATATATATATATATATATATATATATATATATATATATATATATATATATCGTTAGTACTGCAATGATTCCTAATTTGTTATCGTGGGTACCAGCTTGAAATCCTGGGATTGGTACCGGTTATCGTGGTTCCGCAAGGGATGGTTTGTTGTCCTTCATGGCACGCTCTATCTGGCGCCGTCTTTTACGGTGGTGTCAAGTTGGGGTGTGACAAGACATCTCCTTGTTTCTTGCATATCAACTAAATAGTTATCAAAATTTTTAAATTTTTTTGACAAGATAGATTAATATGTAATTTATCACTCCACAAACATGCACCCTCAAATTTGACTTCTACAAGTTGTAACAAAAAAAAACAAATATGACTATGAATATGCGTGCACTAGTTAGAGTTTTATTTGTTCTTTTTTTTGCAACCTGTAGAAGTTGAATTTTAACTTGTATATTTGTGGAGTGATATATCACATATTAATCTATCATGTTAACTTTTTTCAACTTTTGTAACTATTTACGTGACAGACAAGAAATAAAGGGGCATCCTCTTGAGAGGAAAAAAATCCATCAGGTGTAGATCCCCTAGAGTTGGACCCAACTTGTCACGTTCGGAAAATACACAACCATTTTTCTTTTGCTAGTGCATTAATCCTCATCCCAGGAGGCGAGGTACACGTTACAAAGTTGATAAATATCATAGTACATAAGCAAAATGTAAATAATGTATTTATTACAAAGGCGACCAAAGGCCAACATTGCAAAGTAAATGAATAAGACAACAAGCTAAGACGGGTGACCAAGACCACAGGCGAATGACGGCAGGCACGAGCTAGACATCGAAGCCTTTATCTCCAAAGAACTCTTCATCGCGGTGGGGGAAAATGGAAGTAAGGCTGAGTACAACCACCGTACTTAACAAGTCACACTCGTAAATGCAAGACTAATGATACGGAGTACAAAAAAGTATTTAGTAGGGTTATTTTGCAGCAACACAACATTATAAACCATTTTAGAATTTTTAAGGCATTTTTGGAACATGATTCTAAGTCTAATTCCATAATTATTAATCAAGGCCACGAACCCACTCGTACTTGCCTTAACCAGGCCAACCAGACCAAACCAGGTCAATCAACTAGTTTTAGTCCATTAAACCATGGTACCATTTTAATAGAAGGAATACCTAACTTGGGTATATTGCTAGGCTTGCTCATAACTGAGGGCACGACTATTCAGCCCTAAACAAAAAGATCGACACAGACCCCTGTCTACGGCTAGATTCCCTAGGGCAGGTAGACATGGTCTGTGCCCCCAACATTTTGGTGCCTAAGTGGCCTTTATTTTCTAGAGACGTTTGTCACCAAGTAGACTTCATTCGCCTCTATCTGCGTCCTATCGCCCAAGATTGGTCTAAGCTACTGGTTAAGCCTTACTCATTAGACATGGGGTTGTACGGTTTATACTTTGCAGCAGTGGCCTGAAGACCGGTCCTTATGACGGCCGAGGTGAGACTATCAGAACCAACCATGCACCTCAAGCCCAGCTAAAAACAGGGTTTTGGGGAATTTTGAATAGAGGAGTTTCATGTCAAGGCAAACCAGCCATTTTCCAAGATTAACCAAAGAAATAGAGTAATTCCCAAAGTCTAGATATAGCAAAACATCTACATGTTACTAATTAAACAGGGCCAAGCATAAACCTAGAATAGCTAGTAAGCACCACATATAGAGTTCACATTAGCTGGTTTTTGGTTACCTAGGGTTGACAAAAAATATTATATAAATAATAAGGCCATAATAATGAATATAGGTATGATTAAATAAATTAGTTATAATTGCAATAATTTTAATAAAGCGTAATGCAATAATTTAAATCAAAATAATTTTAGAACATTGGGTGAACAATAAGCTCAAGGATTTGATATGACTTGCCTTGCTCGCAGCCAATGTCTTCACAATCAATCTCGAGAAAAAGCAGGTATCGTCTACATGACAAACGCAAAGAAAAGACTTTTACCCTAAGAAAACCACATAAACAACAGTAATAAAGCATATAAATGGGTTATTGACATAAACAGCAGGGACGTTGGCATTTCGGTGGTCTCCGGGCTCGGGAAAGTGGATGCCGAGGTGTGAAAGGGTGTGGCAAAGTCGATGGAGGTTTCGCCAAAGCTCGAAGAGGTCCCGGCCGACAGCGAAGCGCGTCCGAAGCAAGAATGACGGTGGCAATGCAAGAAGAGAGCGGCGCGATGGCGGTGAGGGGCGTGGCATTCGGGCGGCAAGGAAACGGGCAAGAGAAGGTCGGAGAGGTGCTTTTATAGGCAGTCGGGTGGAGAAAGGAGCGCAGGAGCGAGGAGGGAATGGAGCCGACGAATCCGGCGACAACCATTATTTGGGATTGATTCCTCGCACATGTTTGGAACGTGATTGGGGGAATTGATGAGGAGGATGCTGGCTTTGATTCCCCTGATTCAATTTGGTGAAACGGTCGGCGGAGAGGCGAGATTGATGGCCGACGACGCTAGGGTTTAACCAAGCTCGGGCGGCAATGGTGGGAGGTAGGGGATGACAAGCGGGCCTCGTATGTTAGCAGCCGTGGTGCGCCCGTGGGCCCGGCTAGGCTGTGTTGGGCCCTGTGCGAGTGAGAAGGGAGGGAGGCCGGCTCTGGTGAGAGAGGGCAGGGTGGGCTGACTGGGCCACGAGGAGGAAGGGAGAGGAGGTGGACCGAATTCGGCCCGAGGGGTAGAAATATATTTATTTCAATTTCTTATTTTTAGAAAAGCTGAT
The DNA here is from genome assembly GCA_003991445.1 of Oryza meyeriana var. granulata. Lineage (NCBI taxonomy): Eukaryota > Viridiplantae > Streptophyta > Magnoliopsida > Poales > Poaceae > Oryza > Oryza meyeriana. Next base: position 53,814 of record RYFJ01002409.1, on the reverse strand, counting down.
AGAGGTTATTGTGGCTTAATAAATATTTCTTGTGCTCTAAAAATTCAAGTAAAGAGTACATATTTTTGAGGCATGGGGAATTTATCAAAAATACCAACAAGCCGATTCGAGTTCAATCTTGGTGATTTTTAATTATTGAAGGCTCTTAACGGATTTTAATATTTCTAGAAATATATTAAAAGATGATTTATTAATTAGGATGATTTTAGGGTGTTACAAAACTCCAGCCTATGAATTCCAGGAGATCTAAGCCATTCCCTTTTTTTCTATAGACTACATTGAGCCACGTACTCTTTGTTCTTCCTTGTAACAATGCTGCTCCAGGTATCTGCTTTTCTTTATGCTGAACCAAATGCTAAAGTGACTTACAATAACCACCTCTTTCGCTAACTTACCGTTGTCTAACCACACGTCTATCTTGCCACCGCAAGAGGTAGGAGACGATGGCTAGGTTGTCTACTATGTACATTAAGGTTGAAAACAACCCAAGCTTCCCCCGGTAAAGAAAAATAAATCAAACCAAATGTTTTTTCCATACAGGATAGTCGACGATTCCCAGGCTAAATTTAATGCAAATATGCCAATACACGATGAGAGGAGGCGACTGTTTAGTTTGTAGCTGTTTTTAAACCTATCAAAATTTGGTAATATATATTATGGTATTGCCAAATTTTAATACTGTTGGATGGGTTTGGTTTGCAACAATAATAGAATTTTATAGCATTTTTATGAAATGAAACTTTCGGAACTACAAGTTTTGACAGAGTAGCAATGATGAGAGTATATTTATTTTGTTACCCTACCAAAATTAGTAGGGTTGAAAATGACAACTGCATAATCTTCCAATTCCAAGGCCTGTATGGGCCCATGATCTATGTGGGTCGAAAGTCTAACGGGCTGATATTAGTGGGCCTTTTATGGGCTCTAGGAAGCAAATGGCCCATACAAGTTAGAAACAGCGTGGGCTGTCACAAAAAGAAGCGCTCCTCACGCCAAGCAGAATTTTTACTGTTACTAATTTAATTTTTTTTTAATTTACAAAACTAATTTTCGGTTTGAATCATTTGCAAAACTAGTCTCTTGCCGCCCTGGGCCACGGCGGGATTTAAAAACCGCCGTGGCCCAGGGCGGCGAATGGCATCCCCGTCACCGGGGCTAACGGCGCCGGCCGCCGTTAGCCCCGGGGACGCCACGTGGATTCGTCGCCCTGGGGGAGGGCGGCGAATGCATAGGACCGTCCGCACACCGATCGGACGGTCCGAATCGACGGCAAATTGTTTTAACGCACGCTAACTACCTTAAAACAGTCATAACTTTCGCATACGGTCTCGGAATCGGGCAAACAAGTACTCTACGGACATCTACAGAAAATTTTACATCCGCTTCCCCCCCACTTCGTCGGGTTTGTCCAAAAAATTTTTACGAAATTCGGCCGGGAAGATTGAGTTTTTGAGGTCCGAAGTTTCAGCACGGTTTTTAAAGCACACTCGTAATTTTCTACAGGCCACATCTTACATCGGTTTGAGCTGCACCTTCACGAGATTTTGCTATTCTCGTGTTGCTAGTTGAGAAAAAAATATCAAAAAAAAAGAAAAAAAAATTTTGCAGGCGGCCCCCTGGATTCGGACGGTCCGATCCTTGTGCGGACCGTCCGTTTACTATGCTAAAAACCGCCGTCCCCCAGGGCGGCGAATACAATTTTGCATTCGGCCCCCTAGGGGCATTCGCCGCCCTCCCCCAGGGCGGCGAATCCACGTGGCCTCCCCGCGGCTAACGGCCGCCGGAGCCGTTAGCCCCGGGTGACGGGATGCCATTCGCCGCCCTGGGCCACGGCGGTTTTTAAATCCCGCCGTGGCCCAGGGCGGCAAGAGACTAGTTTTGTAAATGATTCAAACCGAAAATTAGTTTTGTAAATTAAAAAAAAATTAAATTAGTAACAGTAAAAATTCACGCCAAGCAAAACCCTTGCACGGCCACACGGGAACGGGAACGTACACGATGCGGTGAGCCGGTGACATATCGCCCCACTCCGCGCCCGCGCCCGCGCCGGCAGACCGGCGCGCCGCGGCTTCCTCGGCCACGCCACGATGCCCCCGCCGAGGCTGCCCCCGTCCGCGCCGACGCACCTCGCCGTCCTCCGCCTGCTCGACTCCGGCGACCTCGAGGCTGCGGCGCGCCTGGCGGCCGCCGCGCGGCCCTCCTCCCCGGTCTCCCTCGCCGCCGTGCTCCTCCGCCACCCGCCTCCCCGGCTCGGCTACTGCATCCACGCCCGCGCCGCGCGAGGGGGGCTCCTGGCGGACCGGTACCTCGCCAACGCGCTCCTCGCCTTCTACGTCCGCCTCCCGCACCACCTCCCGCACGCGCTCAGGGCGTTCGACGACCTGCCCCGCCGCGACGTCGTCGCGCACTCGTCGATCCTCGCATCGTTCCTCCGGGCGGGGCTGCCACGGCGCGCGCTCGCCTCCCTCAGGTCCATGCTCGCCGGCGCCGATGACGTCTCGCCCAACGCACATGCGCTCTCCGCCGCCGTCAAGGCCTGCGCGGTGCTACGGGACCGCAAGGCAGGCGCGTGCCTCCACGGGAGCATTCTCGTTCGGGGATTCGGCGACGACGACGTCGTGCTAAGCTCGCTGGTGGACATGTACGGCCATGCGACCGCGCCAGGTGACGCGCGGAAGGCGTTTGAGGAAATGCTTGCACCAGACGGGATATGCTACACGTCGTTAATATCCGCCTTCGTACGGAATGATTGGTTTGAGGAGGCCGTGAGTTGGTTCCGGTCTATGCTGATGATGAATGGGGTTAGGCCAGATGGCTGCACTTTTGGTTCGATGATGACTGCACTGGGGAACTTGAAGAGGGGAAGCCAAGGAAGGCAGGCACATGCTCAGGTGGTGACCCGTGGTCTGTGTGGGAATGTGATTGTGGAGAGCAGCACGCTGGACATGTATGCCAAGTGTGGGATGATGGTGGAGGCTCGCAAGGTGTTTGACAGGATGCAAGTCAGGAATGCAGTTTCATGGTGCGCACTGCTCGGAGGGTATTGCCAGAATGGGGAGTACGAGAAGGTTGTTGCATTCTACAGGGAAATGGATAAGGAGGACGATGACTGGTATAGCTTGGGGACTGTTCTGCGGGCATGTGCTGGCCTATCTTCGGTAAAGCTAGGAAAAGAGATCCATTGCCGGTTCCTGAGGATGGGAGGATGGAGAAACGTGGTTGTTGAATCTGCACTTGTAGATCTATATGCAAAATGTGGTGCAGTGGACTATGCATATAGTGTTTTTGTAGCAAGCACTGTCCGTAACACAATTACTTGGAATGCCATGATAGGTGGTTTTGCACAGAATGGCCATGGTGAACGAGCTATCAATTTGTTCGATCGGATGGTCAAGGAAGGGCCCAGGCCTGACTACATCAGTTTTATTGGTGTTCTTTTTGCCTGTAGTCATACTGGAATGGTTGAGCAAGGAAGAAACCACTTCAACTCTATGATCAAGGACTATGGCATTTCTCCTGGAATTGAACACTACAATTGTATGGTCGACCTTCTTAGCAGGGTAGAGCTTCTTGAAGAAGCCGAAGATTTGATAAACAAGTCACCCTTTAGGGATGATTCTTCCTTATGGGTAGCAATCCTTGCTGTTTCTGCAACACATTCTAACCCAGATGTAGCAGAAAGGGTTGCAAAGAAAATGATGGAATTGGAGCCTCAGTATCATTTGAGTTATGTTCTTCTTGAAAATGTGTACAGGACAGTAGGACGATGGGAAGATGCTTTAGAGATAAGAAGGTTGATGAAATCAAGAAAGGTGAAAAAGGAACCTGGAATGAGTTGGATTGATGCAAACAGAAGCAAACTACGTGTATGCGATGTTGATGAGGCAGCTCCAGAACTTGTAGCCTCTGAGGAGATGGATATTTATCAGGATTCAGGAAAGTGCATATAATTTTCATAGTTCTTCTTACCCTCGATGGATACTGATTAAGACAGTCCGCATAATTTTTCATGGTTTTGCTTTTCTTGGTGATTCTGAGGTCTGAGACTCTGAATTAATGCCATGTGCCAGTTCTGAACTGCTGGGGGCCTGGATGAATGCTACCATGTATTATTCTAAGAAGGCCCTACTGTTATGATCTGCCACTGAAAACTGACACCACCTTGCACGTTGCTAAATTCAGCCCATCAATGATAGATACCATGAATAATCGCCTCAGCAAAGATAGTCTTATCCAGGTTAATGCTGGTGCAATTTAATAGACGTTTTATGTGTGATAGGCTAGGACAGGATTGCCTGTGGCTTCTTTCTGTAAGGACAGGTAAGTATTACTGTGCTTGGCTTGATGATCTGATTTTATGTTTCCTCTTACCTGGCCTTATCAATCTGAAATACTAGCCTGCATTACAAGTATTTAGCATAATAGTTGCATATAAATTTGGACATTTTAGGATCCGAGCTTTTCTTTAATACAGTCAAGAACCAGTTTTAGTTACCCTGTTGCAAAGACCTTTTGGCATATTGTTAGGATAGCTTTATAGGCATCGGCTTGTCTTGAGCTTGAGTTCATCAATCTTTGACCGACATGACAAATAAAAGAATACCAAACCATCTGGTACATATTATGCTTGATTTCTATGTATAGTCTTTTTGTTTGTGCTGAAGTTTTGAGTAATTTTTTTTTACTTCAATTGCTTTATTCCTATTAATGACAAAATTCAGTTATATCAATCCTCAACCATGAAGCAATGTTTACAAAACAAACATTCTATAAAATGTTTGTAAATGAATCAATTCAATGGTGGTTACACGACAAGTGCCTTGTACTGATAATGAGAATATATTAGCCAGTGCTTTCAATCAATTCCTTTTATTTTTCATGGAACTGAAATTTCAACGAACATTACTGGTTATTATAGCAATTAGTATGTAAATATCTTTTGTACAGAATATTAAGGATCATAGTTTTTTCCACTCAACAGCTTTATGGTACAAAGAGGATATCTGTGTTTTTCCTTAAGACACTGATATGGCATGAAGCAGATGTCCATACAGTAATGCATTCCTTGGTTGAGTGCATGCTCATATCACGATTTACGCACTTAATTGATAGTGATTATTTTTGTAAGTTCAGCTAGTGTGTTTTTCTTATCTGAATTACTTTCTCTTGTCAGGATTCATGAAGCCTCCGAAACCATATCGATGAGTTGATATTTAGCTCATGGTCAACAAAATGGTTCTTTTAGGGAAATCGGTTGTGAGCTTGACCTGATCATAATCCACTGCCGAATAGCTGATTCGGAGCTTATACTCATAATTATGTGAATGAGGAGTAATGGATGATGTTGATAATTTGATATGCCAGGAGAGAGGGAGAGAGAGAAAACTCTCACTGTGTGGCTGTGACCAATTGATGTAGCAGAATAACAAGAGGATTTGTTGGTACGTACTAACAACGATAATCATACAGTTTCAAAAAAAACAACAACGATAGTCATACTATTTTGCATACTCAAGCCTTGGAAGTATTCGTATGATCATATCAGATACAGTTCGACTTATTAGATCTTCCCCAAGATCTCTGAACTGTCGTTTCTTTTCTCTGTTGATTGGGCATGTTGCTCCGGTAGGTACTCAAAGAGGCAGTGGAGACACTCTTCTGGCCTACCTATGTCAATGATGTTTCATCTCAGATCTTGGTGCAGGAGTGCAAAGCCTCCAGCTGTTAGACTTCTACTCCTAGTTCTCTGACAAATTTAACTTTTGCTACCACATTTGTAATTACTATCTAGTCCTACATCCTTACCTGTTTTTATCATTTGGTTTTATCCATTTCATCAGCTGGCATTACCATATGTGCTGGATTGAACTAGGCAACACGGGGAAATTCCATCTGTTCAACTTGGATGAAGCAGAGTCAAACTGGTAAGACCTCTGCCCCTATTCTCGGTCCCTACTCAACCCCACAATAGATCTTGATCTGAGGCCATGCTGATGTGCTGGTGGATGAACCGACACTTCCACAGCAACCAGCAGTCGCATTGCATTTGCATGCATTTAAGTACATGTAGCTATGAACTTGTGACCTTGAAACTTTGTTTAACATGTGCGGGTAGACAAAGCATGAGCATGGAAAATAGAAATGATCTTAACTCTGAACCTTTTTTGCGCAGATTAAAAAAATTCTTCCCTGTAGCACGAATAAAATACTGGGGTTAGGCTTTGCTTGGTTGGTTCCTTTGTAATGATGCTGAACTAAAGCAGCCCGATTTGATTGTTACATCTTTACTTACACAGGCTTGCATTCTTAATTTGTTCTTTTGGGGTAATGCTTGATTGGTTCGTTCAACTGTGCAAGTGTTATTTCAGCCAGTGATCGCATGAGCTTCCGTACGTGGTGAGTCCTGTGTGCATCGTGTCGGCACGGGGTTTTTCTACCATGACCGGAAAGGCCAGTCGACACGGCTTGCACATGTCGTTGGGAAACGGAGACCGGCACAGTAATTGTGTCGTCGCTCAGGACGGTTTCTGTCTGGGCCTTTGATGTGGAACCTTAACGTTAGCCGGGTACCGAACCTGGCGTGCTTTGCTCATTTGTCATTTGGAAATATTCAAATTTAAAGATATTTGATTTAGGACAAACCTAAAACAATATAATATAAAACGAAGGGACTATTTTTTTTTAAGGATATGCAAGCCCAAGCATCACTGCGCACTTACATCACATGTTTATACTACTCTTTCTGTTTCAAAATAAGTTGATTCTCTCACCCTGAGAAATATGAAATATGTGGTAGTGAGGACAAAAAACCAAATTGCATCTCATTAATAGAAAGTAGATTAAGTAGGTGGGTAGATAAAGGATATTAAACGAATAAAATTCTCGATTTGTGAATTGGGAGTATGTAAGGGGGTAGAAATTAACTTATTTTGGGTCAAATTTTAAACTCTAGAAATCAATTTATTTGGAGATAGGGGCTGCTCATGACTCTTTAGCACAATCAAGTGATAGAGGGTCAAGAAATTTATTGTGGAGAGAAGATTTTGATATATGAGGGTTGTTATTTATAATAAGTACATGGCATAAGAATTAGTATTTAGTACTTGTGAATTGAAGTGATAAGAAGTAACATCTTTTTCGAAACAAAGATTACAAGTGGCATCTGACAAAGTGCTACTAGTATGGATTAACAAGGGAGTTGACGACGTGGAATTGTAAAGTTAAAGGGAGGAATATGATGCCTACACCCAAGAGCAAGCAAAACCAAGATTAGGTTGGACGAAGCAAGCCATGTGACTGTTCAGTAAAAAAGGTTGCACATCTAGAACCTTTTTTTCCGGACCCTTCCAACATTCTTTCCTCCTGCCATTTTTTTTCTCTCAAAATGCTAATCTCACAAGTGACTGCTCTCTCTTGCCGACACATTCCCATCTTCACCAAATTGCAGACAATGTACGGCGACCTAACAACGTCCGATCAACCTACTAATGAGATGTCTAGTTGTTGACACCCCTGTGACCTCGTCTTAGGCACATACTACATAGGAGTACAACAGAACACAACAGCCGTCGTCATACCTTTTGTGACTAGGAGATAAATTGCTATGGATGGATTGTTTCGGCTATGACACCGAATATGTGTTGTCTACAGTGCTTTCTTTTTGTGACTAGATGACACTGAAGAAAACTTCTATCTCATCCTTCAAAAATACCCTTACTTATATCTCCTTTTTTTTTCTTTTCTCAGTGGTAATAATGCAATCAAAATATGCTGAACCACCCTGTAAAAAAACTGAAACCTAGAAGTACAAAAAAAAAACAGAAACAAGGGTCTGTTTGGTTTATAGCCCAAACAAACCACACACACAAAAAAAAGGCAATGGCAAGGGAATGGGCATGCATTTGATTTGTTGCCAATATTTTGTCAAGGGCAAACAATACATCACAAGAAACATAATCAAAATTTTGGCCACAAACCAAACACCCCACACTTTGCCAATATTTTTGGATATTTGTCAGAATTTTGTCTTGCCAAAGTTTTTGGGTAAGGTTCAAAATGGCAGCAATGCAAACAAGCTCAAAATACTGTGAGCCTTCAGCACAAAACCTTGCTGCAAACTAACTGTGAGCTTAGCAGTACACCAATTCTTTGCAGTTTGCACACTCCGTCCACCAACAGTGTAAAAACAAGATGCCCAACCCGAACTCCTCCAGGCTCCAGCTCTAAAGCCTCTCCTCTCCTCTGCCAGACCAGAAAATAACCTAACACATGGGTTCCTCCTCCCCCCCCCCCCCCCCACCCCCCCTCTCACTCTCTCACACACACTCACTCTCATCATTATTGCCACCACAGTGTGCTCCACATTTTCTCCATGGATCCACCAATGAGACGACCTCCCCGGCGCCTTTACCCAAAGCTACTTGCACCAAAGCGCATCTCGCGCTTTTCGCCCAGACCAAACCGGCTCTGGTCTTCTGGATTTTAGCCAACCCCTACCTGCCACAGGTCGTTGGCCCGTCGCTTGCTATAAGGGGAAGCCGTTGCAGCCTAGCTGCGCGCGCCAGCCACCGTCGTCGTCGCCACTGTGGAGTGAGAGAGAGCTCAGCTCGGTCGCTCATGGCGATGGCAAGATCGCCGGAGTCCCACTCTGGCATGTGAAGCTAGGTGGTTGAGAGTGAGAGAGAGAGAGAGGCTATCTCTGTTCCGGCGGCGGCGGCGGGTATGGGCCTTGCCGGCGGCATCGTCCGTCGGGTCTTCTCGAAGAGCCCCTGCTCGTCGGCCGGCGGCGCCGCCGCCGCCCGTGGTTGCCACAATGTACGTGTGTGTATGTGCTTTTGCTGCTGAGTTCACTGTTCGTGTAAGTGCAGATTGTGGTGGTGCAGTCAGTGTTGGGTTCAGTACGAAAAAGTGAGGATCTCTCGGTACACCAATCAGTGGCCGGCGATGAGGCCAATGTACTTTCGCTTCTGTACTTGCGATGGCACCACGTTAGAATCTGCAGATGCTTTCCTTGCTTGCGTGCGGCATAAACAATCTGCACAAGAATGGAGTTTGATTTGAGTTGATTAAAAATCGACGCTGCATCTGAAAAAAATGTTTTTTTTTTGGTCTGGTTTGCAGGAGAGGGGCTCTGCTGATCACAAGAGGAGGTGGAGCTCTCTCCGGCTATACCTCTGCGGCGACGAGATCAACGCGGCCGCCGAGGAGAACGAGGACGACGATGACGGGACGGTCTCTGCCAAGAGCTTCGAGACCTGCGCAATGCCACAAGAGCCGCAGGCGGTGGCGGCGGTGGCTCGGCCAGCGAATGACGTGGACGGCGCCGACGCCACCGATGGCCACTCTGAAGAACTGGGGAGCATGAGCATCCCCGTGAAAGACACTGCGCCGCCGACGGCCCAACCGGCCACCGGCAGCCGAGACGAAGCGGCGACGCTGATCCAATCCGTGTTCAGGGGATTCATGGTGCGTTCTTGATCCAATTCCAAACTCGGGAGTAAAAAAAAGAATCGATTGCTCATGCAGAGCCATTGGTGTTGCAGGCGAGAAGGCAGTTGCAGGAGCTGAAAAAATGTTCAGAAAACGGTGGCTGCCCCGACGAGCCGAGGAGCCCCACGTCGGCGTCCATTGCGGCGTCGGTGGAGGTCCAGGTTGGCGAGTCGCTCAGCAACCTCCGCCTCAGCGACGACAGCGCCGCCGCGGCGTCGGGACAGCACCGGAGCAGCCAGCGGTCGCGGCCGCAGGCGTTCAGAGTGAAGGTATATATACAAACCAAGAACCTGTCTGCAATGCAATGCGAGTAGAGATCAGTCTCGATCAAATCTCTGTAACCGATGATGTGATGTGATGTGATGAACTGATGATGCGTGGCAGGAGGAGTGGGACGACAGCACGGTGAGCTCGAACGTGTCGAGGATGCGGATGCAGAGCAGGATCGAGGCGACGACGCGGCGGGAGCGGGCGCTGGCCTACGCCTTCTCGCAGCAGCTGCGTAGCTGTGGCGGCGGCGGCGGCGCCGCCGGGACGACGAAGAAGCGGGCGGCGCGTTCGGACCAGGCGGAGTTCAACGTGGGGTGGAGCTGGCTGGAGCGGTGGATGGCGACGCGGCAGGCGTCCGAGGCCTCGGCCGACGACTGCATGAGCAAGAACGCGGCGGACTCCGTCGGATCGGCGGCGGCAGCCGGGCGGCGGGTGATCGTGGTGAGGAGGCGGCACGACCTCGCCGCCGGCGAGGAGAAAGAGAGCTGCGGGTCCAACGACGTGTCCGTCGTCAGCTTCGACGGTTCCAGCGGCAGCCTCAGCTGCTACAAGCCCGGCAGCAAGAGCCGCCTCAGGGGCGGCGGCAGGAGCCTGCCCCGCCGGAAGGTGGCGTCCTCCGACCACCGCCTCCATGCGAGATCACACAAGGTAATCAATCAAACAAACACATGAATCAATCTTTGTAAATCCCTCCAATGATGCAACATTTTGCAATCAAGAATCTCAATCTTTGCAAATCCCTGCAACATTTTGCAATCTGAATGAAGGTGAGCAAGAAGGTGCACCGACGAGATCATGAGCAGGAACAGCAGCAGCAGAACACGGCGGAGGCCTACGACGGCAACCAACCACCGACGGATTACTGAGACACCAGACCAGGGAAGGAGCAGATCGACGATGTACATAGCTTCTTCAGTTTGCATGGAGACTCCACCGAATTGCTGTGCTTGTGTTTGTAGTAAAATTGCTATGAACTTTGCCCCTTTTCTTCATTTTATTGCTTGGTTTTAGTTTATCATCCAATCCGAAACGAGGAACCACCTAAACCGATGAAGTGATTGGTGATTTAGTGCGGAAGCCTGAAAGACTGACAGATGTTCAGCTGCTGTTGCATTTACGTAATTGATATGCGTCATCCAAAAATTTGAAATTGTCTTACCGGCGTCAATTTTTCAAATTTAAATTCATAGCCTCTCATCGTCTGCTTGTTATCCTTAAATAAAGCAGGAGGGTTTGCGAAACTGTCAATAACTGCTCAATGCGGTTGCGAATCGGTTAAATTTGATAAGATTAGATAGAATTCGATGAAATTCAGGCAATAACCGAGCAGTAATCGACGATTCGCCGTTTTGCGCCATCCCGCCAATCTCAGACCAACAACCGACAGGGACGGGACACGACATGAGTTCAGCTTCCATCCATGGCGGCTGCACCTGCACCCCACTCGATTCGATACACTACCAGCAGATGGACAGCAACACATCGAGGCAAATCCAGCCAAAATACTACTATCATTCGAATCACTTGTCCTACTACTATCTTGCTATAGTTTTTTCTGCTACTGCACAGATATATCTCTCTACCATTGGCACCAAGAAATGTATGATCAATCATGGCGGGGATGATCCATCATCAAGGGGAGGACGCCGCCGGGTTGTTGATGTTGGACTCTTCCTTGCAGATGGCGACGTAGTTCACCGGAGCAGCTGGCCGGCCGCTGTCCCTCCGCCCATCCCGGCTCGCCGACCTGCCGCCGTTCTGGTGGACTGAGAGCCTCCGGTTTGGTGTGCTATTTGCTGCGCCGCCGTTGGTCCGTGGGCCAGGCACCTTCCTGGAGGATTGAGGTCGGGCTGGGCTCGGTTTCGAGCCAAAAAGCTTCTCCTGCTCTGCAGCTAGCTGGTCGTTTATCTTCTTCTGGTCCTGAGATGAGTTTGGGGTGAGAGATGGTTTTGGGGCCAGTTATGTGGAAGATTCATGGGGATTAGACAGAAGGGTACCCTCATTCGTCGCTTCTCTTCTTCCTTCTCCTGCCTTAGAATTTTGTACTCATCCAGCATTGCCAGAAGATGAACACCATCATAGTTGAAAGGGATACCATGCTCTTGTTCCCATGCTCGGGTCTTTGCCATCAGTGTGTCAACAATGGCTACACACCCCCAGAGATGTCCCCGAAAAGTCAGATCATGAATAGAATCAATTTTCCATGTCATATCATGCAAGATGTAGCATAGATACAAGGCAGCAGAAGCTACTTTTGGAATATGTAATGTGGTATAATTACAAGGGAAGCAAAACCAAGTAAACGTTCAGGACATACCTGGAATTTTACTAACCAAAAGACGAGCTTTTTCTGCACGCTTGAGGTTCAGATGTGCACCTCTGGTTGCACTGTATCTGTTGTCGTCCTGCCATTAAGAGAATATCAATGTAAGGATGTCAGACTATAAACGAAATCAAACAACCAAGAAGTAACAGAATATGTATTTTTTATTACCCGGCTATAGTCTTCAAGCCAGCTCTCTTCTTCGCATGCTGACATCCACCTGTCAACCTTCTCCAGTATGTCCTTTCTGCTTAATGCCTCTTCTTTTGCTTTAAGTATCTGGTTCTCCATATCAGCCAGTAGTTCTGAAGGCTCGAAGATACTAGAATCGATGACAGTCAGTATTCTATCTCTTGCAGCATCAGTATCTATTGCAATGTGAGCCTGGGCATATATGTCTTCAAGTTCAGTCTGCCTTTTGAATGCAATATCCTTCATCCTACTAGCTTTTAGCTGATCCAGCCTTTCAACTTCAATTTCAGCCTTTGTAGTGCAAAAAGTATGTGAGATGGCAGGCAAAATATTACGCTACTGTACACAAGGCCAACCAGCACTAAGAGAAGAAATTTTTCTTAACCTGTTCAATCAAATCAAGATCAAGAGCTCCTGGTGCTGTTACTTCATCCAAAGTTGAGAACATGTTGCATGTGACATGGTCAAAAAGTTGTCGCTCCTCCGCAGAGGTGTCCATTAAGTTCCAAAGATCAGTTAGCTGGGAAGCTAGAGCTTGAATCTGAGAAACATAGAATTTAATCATAAATAACATCCATGATGTAAGTATGTTACAGAGATACAAAAAGGACTGGACGAGTAAGAACAAGAGGCTCATTGTAGAATTACCTTTTCAAGCCTCTTTGATTTCTCTTCTTTAAGTTGAATTACCATCTTAGACAGCTTGGATAATGTTACATCACCAATACTCTTGGACTCGGCACCAACCGAGTCATTGAGACTAGGATGGATTTCAGTAACAGTGCTCAGGAAATCCATCCCAAGGATGGAACAGAGGTCATGCACTGAACTCACAAAGTCAAGAATCTTGTTCAGTCTATTGCTCTGCAATGCAAGAAGAAGGAAAGAAATAGCATTTCTAGTCACTAAATTATAAGTAGTCAAAAATGTAATGCAAAGATTATCGTCAGCTATATCAATGACTATATTGCTGATTAAGAGAATAATATGGTATGCCAAAATTTAGAAATTCTCCATCAGAGGGATGTTTGATGTTATACAAGGCTAATTAAGAGAACTTGAACAGCAGTATATATGTGCAAAGTTACTTATCATGCAAAACTAAGAATCTCTTTAGCATGGTTGGGCTATGATATTTGGAAGATTAGTCCATAAGCAGGTCCCCAAAAAAAACAGTAGGCAGATTGTGAAAATGAAAAAAAACAGTACCAACCTTTTCCTTTTGTAGAGCCTGCAATTCAGAAAGAAATTCATTTAGTTTCTTCGTTGAAAGATCATCCTCATTAACACGAGGTGTTTCCATGTGGTCACCAACTTGCAGACTCCCAGCAATTTCACCACGTATTGTTTGAATTTGAAGTTGTACATCAGCAAACTCTCTAACCCTCTTATCTTTTTCCCTGCAGAGTTTCTCCAAGAAAGGTGATATCGCTGCTAGTTGCTCCTTGATAGTACCAGTTGTCTTGTCAGGCTGTAAGTCAGCAGTAATGAGCTAGATGCAGTATATATTGTCTGTGCGTGTGTACTTTCAGGGAAAATAAGGCTTAAATTCATGAAAATATTTATCAAGATACTTACAATGCCAGAAACAGACAGCTCGCCTAGTGCACAAAGGAGTCTAGAAAGCTCAGACTTGGCGTTAGCAAGCTGTTGAAGGAGGCGTGCCCTGGAATTAGACGCCTGATCAACCTTTCTCCTGTAAACATCCAAGCATTCTTGTTCTAGCTGAAGTAACATCTTGTCACGATCTTCATCGCTCTCGCCAACCTCATCCCATATCAACTGAAATAACACTCGTCAGTCACTTGTCCACTCCTATGCACTACTCGTAAATATTCGTTCCACAGGTGCTATGATGTTAGATAGAGAACTAAAATGGCTTGCTGCTACCCTTAGTTGCAGTTATTATAAAGCGCACATACAAAAGAAAAAGGCACCTGAAGTTGCTGCAGCAAAGATCCACATGTCGTTTCACCTATCAAAGGATCATTATGGCCTGCCACTCCCATTTTAGCTCAACAACCTGCTAAATGTAACTATGTAAGTATTTAAACATATTGATGGCATTTCATGATAGTTAGCTAGCTGCACATTTGACCATACTCAATTATTTATATTCTGAAAACCCCTGAATTTTTTTTAAAAAAATAAAACAAGTAAACCTATAAAGCCGATGTGATCTCTGAATCAAAGTCAATGCTGTTTGATAAATAAATTGCCATAAAGTAAAATATAATGCACATACAGGTGCCCACACCTGAAATGAAAGGCTAAAATTCAGCAGTGCCTTCATAAATGAGGAACTAGTGCACCAACAGTAATGAACTAAACCCCCTAGTAGAGTCCCCAACCTAAATAAAGAGACAAACAAAAAGATACCAAAAAAAACTCAGCTTTCTTCTATGGAATAGTCATTTAAGACCCTATCCAGATCCCATAAAAATTCATTCACCTTACCACCTAAATCAAAATGATGAAATAAAAGAAGCACAGACTGCCTTAGAGCACTAAAAACATACTGCTTTCCCACATTAAACTATGGATGCTCATATAAAGTTGTACTATTCAGACTTTAGACATTAAAGCTCAAATCCTGCTACATTTTTTATATGTACAAGCTAGAATCTTGGACTCTAATAAATGGTGTTCGTCACAATCACTTTGGTCAGGGCTTGTTCGGCCTTCCCGGCGCGCCGCTCCGCCAAAAACACCAAACTTTGTTAGAACGCGTCGAAGAATTGCAAGCCGGCAACCATACGGGGGAAAACCCTACGAGATGCAACGGGCGAAACCCTACGAGATGCAGGTAACCAGAGCGCCACGCGCAAGAACAAATCAAGAAATGCCACCAAACCTTACCCCTCCTACAAAACCCTCCCAAAACCCACAGAATCCATCGCAAAAAAAAAAGCATCTCAAACGAACTAGAACCACATCCGTGCCCCAACCCCCCTACTCCCAGGACCCAAGAATCTCCCCCCAAGAACCGCAATCCCCGACGAGATCCCCGCAGAAATTCGTGGGAGCAAACGAGAGGGGGTGAATGGGAGGAGCAATGGCGCACTCACCGCGGGGTGCGGGGCGGACGCGGGCGCTAGGGTTCCTGCTCCGCCCTCGTCGCTGTAGCCCTCTCGGGAGGGGATCCGGGGACAGCGCGGGGTGGCCGGGTGTGAGCGAGACGCCGCCGCGAGAGACACGGGAGTGAAGTGCGGAGCGAGACGAAGGTTGATGCAGTAACAGACGGCAGCAGTAGCAGATCGGACGGTCCTCCATCCACGGTGAATCCTGTCCGTCCGATGCCCCGCACGTGGAATGTTGTGGCTGGCTGCCGTTGCGCGTGCACGACGTCGCATCCGGGCCGTTCGTTCCTCCCCTCGTGGTAGGATCCCACACGGTTGGCTCCCATAACCAAATACGGTACAAGTGTATGTGCTACCGTAGTGTATGTATGTACGTATGGGTCGCAGTGTAGAGTGTACGCAGTACACGTGCTTGCTACTTCCGCCGGAGCGTATGTTCGTCGGTACGTGGTAGGCTCGTGGTTGCAGTCTTGCAGTGCAGCTTCTGCTGAGCTGTCCGCCTGTCGCCGCCCGGGCCCCGGGCCCACGGAGGGAGGCCCATGGCGTCCAGGTTCAAGTGATGCTAACCCAAGGGGCAATTTCGTCTTTTGGAAGAGTTTCTCTCTCTATTTAGCATAAAAATAATAAAATAGTTGATACGGTGTCCTTTAATAAATTACTAGTTTATTTTTCTCTTTCTCTTTAGGCCTTGTAACCTTTTGCGGTGTTCATCAGCAAAGACCATAAATTTTTGATGTCGTGTAGTAAAATTTGCTAATAAGAAAACGGTGAGCTTACATGGTAATCCATTCTATCTATCACCAAATATAATCACTTTCATGTGTTTTTCTCATTGATTAGAAAAATAGGATCAAATCTAGGACAAACTAGCTTTTAGAAGAAAATAGACGCTCAAATTCACCTTGACGAGGATTCAGACTTGTGTGGTCTGGACATACACCCACCATTGACCAACTGAGGGATCGGTTTTTCTTTTTTGCATACATTAAGGTAAGGTAAAATTAAATAAGGGAGAGGTACGATTAGTTGAGATAAAAAAGTAGCTACAGAAATTAAATAAGAGGTAGCTATGATTAATTGAGATGAATTATATGAATGCTAGTATTGTTTGGAACAAATCAATTATGAGGTTTCCAGAACAATCTGACCCTATATATCTGTTTGTATAATAAATTTATATTTTACGGATGATATAATAGAAGCAATATACAGAAAGACTATTTCATAATATTAAAATGAGTAGTTGGTAAAAAAAAATAGGACTATACGAAGCTGCCAACACATTTGCCTTTGTTTAAAAGAATATAGATAACTTTTCCGTTATCACATATTCACCACTGAAGAGGAAGATAAGTGGCCGCCGGAACGCAAATTTTAGAGCAAATCATAAGTGTAACAAGAGAAAATAATATTTGCGTATTTGTATTTATATGATTATATTCTTAGACATCATCCTTAACCAGTCTCTGACCACTTTGGTGGATGCAGCATTGCACACTGCTAGCTAGCTAGTGACTGATTCATATTGGTGTTAATTGACGTGTACGTATGCAGGGGACGTGTAGCATTTAATCAGCAAGCTCCGGGGCTGAAGCCGACCGTCTTCTTGCCGATGTCGTAGACGACGCCGAACGTCTTGAGCTGCGTGTTCCCGACGATGCCGACGTCGTCGTCGTCCTCGTTGGCGGCGAACCCGAGGCACACCTGCGACAGGCTCGCCGCGTACATGATCCCGGACGCGTTCACGTCCAGGTACGCGCCGCCCTGGAACAGCAGCGACACCTTGGGGATGGCCACCTCGCTCATCCCGGTGAAGTCGTAGCAGGTGTCCAGCAGCGACAGCGCCGGCGCCTTCTTGTACCCGCGCGCCGCCATGGCCGAGGCGAACGCGGACCGGAGGGAAGAGTAGGCCGCCGGCGGGAGGCGCGTGATCACCGTGCCGGAGTCGACGATCGTGCCGGCGGTGGAGAACACCGACTGCGGGATGGACAGCAGCTGCCCGCCGACGCGGATGCCCGTCATGCCCACGTAATAGAACGTCGGCCCGTTGTCCGTCAGCATCGGCGTCGTCTGCCTCGCGCCCACCGCAGCCGGCGACCCCGGCCCGAAGTCGAGGTACCCCGTGCCGCTCGACCTCGCCGGGAGGCAGTGCGCGAACACGCCGCCGTACTTGTCGTACGTCTGCACCGGCAGCGACGTCTTCCCACGGCCGAGGCCGAGCAGCCCCGCCGCCTCCCCGAACAGCCCCTCGTTCCTCTCCCCGCATCCGAATCGGAATCCCTGCACGCGCGCGAGCAAGCACACGTCATAGTCAAGCGGTGACGTCACGTGCACGGATGCAACGATGCAACCGGAGCTCTGTGACCTTGACGGCGTCGTAGGAGGACAGGGTGAGGGTGTCCATGGCGAAGAAGCCGATGGAGTAGGAGCCGTCGCCGTACTGGACGCTGTAGAGGCAGTGGCCGCCGGAGCAGCCGCGGGTGTAGAGGTCGGAGCAGGCGGGGGCGGCGCAGGAGACGTTGGCGTAGGTGGACGACCTCGCCGGGTCGAACAGCTTCTCCTGCTGCTTGTAGCACACCACCACGCACGGCTGGCACTGCACCCACGTCGTGTCGCTGCCGGTGTCGAACACCACCGTGTACCGCGACGCCGGCGTGCCGAGCCCGATGGTCACCACGTAGTTGCCCGTGCCCAGCGCGCGCCCCGACGACGCCGGCAGCGACGCCGTGGACGACGACAGCGACGCGGCCGGCGCCGGAGCGGATGGTTGTTGTTGCCGGCGCGACGGCGACGGCCTGCGCTTTGGTTTGCCCCGGACGGTGGCGGTGGTGGATACCCGGTGATGGATTGACTCGACGCGGTTCTGGTCGGCGGCGAGGATCTCGTCGTGGGACGGCGGCTTGCCGTGCGCGTCGGCCAGCGGCGAGCACGGGCCGTGGCGGTGGACGATCGTCATCCTTGTGCCTGATGACGAGGCCCCATGTTCGTGTTCTGAATTGCATGCAGATGTTCAGCTTGGAATCAGAATTATATTTCGGAAAAATAGAATTTAGGATTTGTATCTCTTTATATTTATATGTTTTTAACACCTTCAATTGTGTCAGAGTAATAATGTAAAAATGTAGCTTTCGCAAAGGACAAGAGGCCGTAAGGAAGGTTATATTTGTTTAAGTTCCAAATGGATGAGCTGATAACTGTAGAAAAATAAATAAAATAAAAAATAATTTGTAGATAAATTTTTTATACTTTTATTATCAGAGGCTCAATAGATAAGGCTAGAAAAAGACTATGATTAAAAAAAAATCTGAAATCAACTCTGAACTCTGAAATTAAGTTTCAAAATTTAAACTTGGTTCACCATAAAAGTGTTGTACTAGTGAACTATATTTTTCAGCTGGAATATATTAGACCCTGGTTTCTTTGACGGAAAACTTCCCTCTCATATATGTTAGATATTTATTGGACCATCCATTCACTAATTTGTCAATCACTTTTCCTTCAAACGTTGTATCAACAACCACCACCAACATAATTACCTCTTTGAAACATATAATACTTGAAATTAACAAGAAAAAATACTTTGGTTAATTCCTACGCAAATATAAAGCAAAAATACTATAATCTATATATATATATCTAAACCCAAGCAAACTCTAAAAGTTAATAAAAGTCATTTGATAATCGACTAATAGCAAAATTGTACTCATTTATTTACTCATGCGCCATCGATGTTAATTTATAGGGTCTAGCCATAGCATTACCTTCATTTTATTCATATATATCATACATATCTGATCCTAATTAGATTGACGTAAATCTGCCAATTTATTATCACAATTTTTTGTAAGTATATACAAGCTAAGTGTGCTTGTTTGGTGATAAAAACAGACATGTGTGTGCCATGTTTTGTAAGGTCTTAGTTATCCGCTAAGTTTTTGGAGCGTTTTAAGGACACAAGCTTTGAGTGTGCGCCCTTCTTGCTTAAAAAATTGCTATTGTTTTTGCACCTAACAGGTTTTAAAATACAAAATTAAGGGTATAAAAAGTTTGCGGATCCTGTGAGAGTCAAAAGTCAAAACTTCATTCTTGTCATACTTTCCGTCTTCCAAAAATTCTGATCCAAGTATTTAAAGTCATTTGTTCTTTTGGAAAAAAAATCACTGTCAACTATACGGCTCTGTGTGTACTGGCTATCCATTCAATTGGAGCTTTCTTACGCTTGTTGCATACCATGCAAAACACGGAAGATACAGTATTCAGATAACGAACAAAAACACAGAAAGTTCAGCAGATAGCGAAATATATAGAGTATTCTTAGCTCCATTGGACACTGATGTAGTAGCATTTTTAGGAACACTTAATTACTGTATTCATTTAATTTTGGTTTTAGAAACACTTACTATATTTAGGAGTATTTAGTTTTGGTTAATATTCCTTGGAAGCATTTGCATCAAAACTGTAAGTAAATCTACTAGAATCAGTAAAATCCTCCAACGTAAGTAATTTCAAAGCACAACACAACACGACAACCACAATCCTGCTCTGAAACTAGAGAAATCCAAAGT
Source organism: Oryza meyeriana var. granulata (assembly GCA_003991445.1). NCBI lineage: Eukaryota > Viridiplantae > Streptophyta > Magnoliopsida > Poales > Poaceae > Oryza > Oryza meyeriana. The sequence goes on along the minus strand of RYFJ01002409.1, from coordinate 33,895 downwards.
TCAGATAAAAAAAACACAGGCGATAATATATCAACTGAATAAGCAAACAGATTAACCAAACCAAAAAATCAAAACAAAGAAGGGAAGATGCAGTGATGCAGTGAACAATCTGAAGCATGCATGCATGAATGCATGAACTATGAAGAAGCATCATATGCAACAGCAGCACACACACCCCTCACACAGAGAGATGACGGAAACTAGGAAAGAACTCAAGAAGTGACCATGGCAGGTGATGAGCAAACGAATCAACCTCGCGGCGTGTCGCACGACGACGACGACGGGGCAGGTAACACGTCCTCCACTCTCAGCATCACATGGTGAGGATAACGTCCTCTCCCCGCGGCAGCGTCACCGGCGGCGCCAAGACCGGCAGCCCCTAGCCCAAATGCGGCCAGAAACGTCGCGGCGGCGAGCAGCCGTCGTCGGAGTAAAAAACAGCCGCCGCCATGGCCGCCGGCGCATCGAGCCGCAGCAGCAGCCATGGCTATTACAGCAAGTGGCAGCCGCGAGCGAGTGGGGGTGGCTAGCTAAGCTCAGCGCGCGCGAGTGGAGGGAACGCACGCGTCTCCTATCGTGTTATATAGATTTATATCCACAGCTTAGCTAGTGTGGTTAGCCACGATCGATATATCGATGCTCAATGGCTGTCGCCGTTGCCTGCACGCTGGCCCATCCTTCCATTGGCTTCCCTTGTCTTTCCAGGGCGCGCGGTAATGTAGACTGATTGGCATAGGGACGGATATCAAACTAGAGCCTATCATAGATTATCTATTGATCAATCTACGTATTACACTATAAAGAGGATTGTCTAATTTGACCGTTTCGTATGCTAGCTAGATTGTGGGCTGTGGCTTTCTTGGCACCAAGCAGGCTGATCTGTTGCAAACTGCTATGAACCCTGTATTTTTTGTATTTTCTGCTGAATCTTCCGTCTGACTGAATATTCGGAGATGCAGATAAGAAGCCACTGCTGCACTGTGCAAGGTCCCCAGTCGGAGAGAACGCCTGAACGAGTCGTTCGCGTGTCAACTAATCGAGGGGTTGCGCCAGAAATAAAAAAAAACGCTAAACAAAATAAGAAGGAATTTAGTGTCAAATAATTGAGAATAAAATATAAGCGCGGTAAGAATTAGATAGGGGACCTTAGAGTTGAACCTTGAACATGATCTGCAAAGAACAGCATGCAGCCGCGCCAAACGACCTGATTCTGCATCAGTTTCTGAACAAAGTAGAATCTGCATTCTGTCAGCTTCTCCCATAGGTCAGATTCTTCGCACGCACACGCTGTAGCCTCCGAGATAGAGTAATTTTCACCGGTACAGAATCTACCGATGACCTACCTTTACTGCTGTTTAGATGCATGAGAAAACGCCACATTAGAAAGGGAGGCTCTGAATCTGATTGCTCCCTCGCTGATGAGTGCCACAGATGCCACAAGTTTTTGCGCTACGTTAGCTGGAGGACAGGGACTCGCGTTGCAGACTGTAGTGAGCGCTGTGCTCCCCCGGACAGCTCTGATTGACCAATGTCTCCGTCTGCTACTACTGTGCAGAAATCTTCAATGGTTATCTGTCACTTTGTGTTGCATCAACGCCATAACGAAGTTCAGCGTGCACGCTTAACACTCGAGAATTAATAAAAATGCATGCGTGATTACACTTCAGCATTCATGTCACTGTCAGCACAAGGACAAGGACACCATCATCCAGTCGTCCTTGCCGTCCCATTTTGAAAACAGGAATCTCACAGAAAACGGTTCAATTTTTTTTTTAATAAAAAGCTCAAGGCCCTGTTTTTCACATAGCAAAAGGATGCCAGCTAACAAAAAGAGTTCAGAGAGCCAAAGCAACTACAGGCATGTTAACAGAAACAACCTAACCAGCACAAACTTCCACCAAACCAATTACATCTCCTAACAGAAAATAGGTAACACCAGGACTCAGACTAAGGTGAGTTAAAATCGACGGTTAGGCTACTCTCTTGATTTTCATTAGCACGCTTTTTAAACTGTAAACAGGATGTTTCGTGCAAAACTTTTTATATAGAAGTTACTTTAAAAAATCAAATAAATCCATTTTTTAAGTTTATAATAATTAAAACTTAATTAATCATAGGCTTCTTAGCCTAACCATACCTTCAAACACAGCCTAAAAACTAGGCTAGGAACTAAACTATCCCTCTCCATTTCTCTCAAACCGCCTACACATCTTAAATATGCGATAACATGACCTCCAAAGCGTCGGCTTTAGATCACTTTCCCAGAAGTTTTCACTGTATAAAAGAAAAGCAATAATACGATACATTAGAAGCAAAGAAAAAGAGATAACTCTACCATTGAACATCAAATTATTTCTGGTAAGCCCCAGTTACCAACACACAACATCTAAAAATGTGAGCCTAGCTCTATAATTATTGCAACTGCCCTTTCCCATTACTAACTCAAAGAAAGCACTGAAATCTAACGGTCTTTTGGACCACTTTAGAACATTCCTGTATATACACCACACAAAAACTACAATAGGACATCTAAAAAAGATATGGTTGGCATCCTCTTGTTGTCCACAGAACTGACAAAGATCCGACTCCTCCCAATTCATTTTTTTTCAATTGCACTGCAGATTGGATCTTGTCCCTATAAGCCAACCACAAGAAGGGCTTAAGAGAGATAGGGGCATGCCAAATATCTCTTATTTTGTTGTAAATAACATTTCCAAAGGAAATGGCTCTATACATAGACCTAAAAGTAAAAACTTTCTTTTTATCTAGGATCCAAACCAACTCGTGTTGAACTGTTTGGGGAAACAACAGTTTCAACTCATTTGAGGAAGTCACCTCTAAAAGCTCTTCTAAAAGATAAGCAATTTAACCCTTCTTGCAACATCTACTCAACTAAAATATTACGTTGGTTACAGATTTTAAACAAAGTTGGGAAACTAACTTCTGAGGGCACACCCCCCATCCCCGCACACCCATGCGTCATCCAGAAAAAGATAGAAGCTTCATTCCCAAGACTCTATTCAGTTCTAATTCTACACCAAGGCTTAATTGTCATCAAACTCTTTCAAAATTGAAACCAGTATTTTGGATGAAATCCTTTTCTTGTAAATATTTTTTCTTAGCAACTCAATATATAAATTACTGTAGTTATTATAACCAATTTGAAAATCTACTTGGATAGTAAAGCGCTATTAATTTTGGTTTCAGTGAAACCCAACCCTCCAATTCCATCAGTAAACAGAAAGGATTCTTGGCTACTGCCTCTTTCTCAAAATAAGTTTATCTTTAATCTATTTCAAATATACTAATATAAAGTTAAAATACGTTTTTTACTTTATTAAACTTCAATACAGCTATCCTCCGCTATAACAAATTTCAATGCACTTATCCCTCCACTTTAGGAGGTTTCAATATATTAACTGTTCTAAAGGTAAAATTTTTGTGGGATAAATAAAATAGATAAAAGATAAATTTATTTTGGAACGGAGAGAGGAAATCGTAGCAGAGAAAGGAGAGGCTCAAACTGATACGGTGGATTACAACTGAAGGGCACACAAGAGCATAGGCGTCCACGTCTCCACGACCACGATATGCTCGGGCTGCTAAGATACCAGCGTAGAATCAACGACGCTACAAGCAAATACCGATGTTAACCTGACCCTTCGGCTAAGGCTATAGATGGCTCTCCAAGACGGACGGCTGTACAGCACCATTTGGATCATGCAGTCGTCAATGGCGTCCTGACCCTTCTTCATCCAGGTCTCTCATGGAGTTCCTTTTTGATCTTCTGAAAACTTATTATTGGAGTATTTGCTTGTAATAATTATTAGTCTAGGTGTTGGAGTGGTATGCTATATATGTCTCACTGGCGTGTGGGTCCTAACGACTGACCCACGTTTCATCGATAGAATGAGAAACAAATAAAAGAATAGGTAAATTTCTTAGGGAAAAAAGGGAATTCGTCATTAAATTGCGGAAGAGAATAGGCATTTGGTTAGCCTGAGAATTTCAGTTCGTTCTTTTGAAAAAATTCGGACATCTAAAAATAAAGACCAAAATACACTGCAAAATAATAAAAACCAAACTATTCAGCTTTGGTTATTTCGATTCAGTCTTCGGTTATGACCGACCAAGACATCTATAAAATCATAGGAATCACCAAAAAATTTTGGCAATAAAAATCACATGATAACATCAACCAAATCACCAAGATAGCTGTTGCAATTTACTCCATTAGTTTCCCAATATAAGCGCTTCTAGAAGTGTTAGCCAATATTCCCACCGTCTTAAAGTAAGTGACCACTTTAGATACAAAATTTGTCCTAAAATAAGTGGTTACTTTAGAATACTACTTCTCACATTAATCATCTTTTATTTAATATTTTTTATCTTACCCCCAACCACTATCTCACTCTCAATTATTCCTCATTTAATAAGGAACATTTATGTCATTTTTCTTCTCTCATAATTTGGTTTATAAATGGTAAAATGGTCACTTATTTTAGAACAGATGAACTATTAATTAAGGTTGAGTGGAAAAAGGTATAAACCCCTTATTAAATGATGGATGATTGGGGTGGTTAGATGGTTGAGAGTAAGATTTGATACAGATTTTAAAATGCTATAAGTGTTTCAATCTTCGAATGAAGGGAGTACCATTATTGTTTAAACATGACACTTAATAGACTCACAAATAATTATTCGGTTAATTGAGCCCTACGAATGAACTACCTATAATTTGGTTTGTTAGAAGTGTTGACTGAATTTGTGACTGAAATACTCTGTTCTCAGCCAGTTATAACCCCACCTAGCTAGCTATATGGGTGATGACGAATCTATGGCGCATCTAACGAAGGCACAATTGTTCAACATATATGGATCAAAAGTTGCATGCATGTTTGCATCTATAATGGCCGGCATATGTCAGGTTTCTCGTTCACCGGGGTCCATGTACCATACTGCAGCTAATTGCCTGCGTGCACATGCTTAATTAGCTGATCGATGCTGTCATTGTTGGCTTACACACCGTTCGGGGCTACTTATTTTCCTCAGCTTATTTTCTCCTTTTCTATGAATACCTTTTCTATGAATACGCTTTCCAAAATATTAAACGGCGTAATTTTGGTAAAAATTTTCTATATAAAAGTATCTCTAAAAAATCAAATATATCTATTTTTCAAGTTTTTAATAGTTAATATTTAATTAATTACACGCTAATAATATTTTTCGTTTTACGTGTGGCTTATAAACCAGGACAAATAAATCCCTTCAAACAATACTTAGTTGCTGCTCCGCACACGCTGCCTACCTCGTGTAAAGTTCTGTAGAATTAGGCAGGTGTTTTGGCACCCAGTGTAGCCAACACACGATGAGTGGTTAATGAATATATATTGGTTTCATGGATTGCGTTTGGTCGTCAATTGCGTACGTATATTATATACTCCATTTGCGTGATGCCGGCAAGCATTCATTAGTCAGCCCCACCACTTAGGATCGATCGAATTAGTGGCGGACGATTAACCGCAAAGCACCCAAGCTTTCTTCTAGATCGCCTATCTGGAGCGTATATATTTATACCTCTTTAAATATTTTAATGATGATGGTAGTGAATCTATCATCGTACCTTATCTACTTTAATTATATTTTTATATATTACTTTTTGAACTTCTTAATTTTACATAACAACTAAATCTAAATGAATAGCCACATATAAAATTAAATTAAGTATTCCCTATAGCAAAACGGTGAGGAACATATTTTATAGAAAATATGCTTTTATTTATTTTAGAAAATATTATAATATTTTTTTTATCCGTAACAAAACACATGCATTCAACGAGTATATATGCGACGACGAGTTGACGACCATGCACGCGTCACAGTCCTGAACCACATTGTAACATCCTAAAAATTTTGAATTAAAATATAAACACTTAAATTGAGAATCTTCAAAAATCTTTTTTGAAATTACATTCATGTTGGAGTTTATGGTTGTTCCTTCCGAGCTAGGGGAGTAGCTAACCCTAACCTTCCCTAGCGGGCCAGCCTAGCTCTCTAGCCTTAGGTGGGCTAGCATCCCCGAGCCCCGGCCCAATGTCACCTGCCTTCCCTTCGACCCAATCGAGTAGGCCGTCCCTGTCCTCTCCGCACTTTGGGCCGCTGGCCAGCCAACCAGGCCGGCCCAACTGGTGGCGAGGCCAGCCAGCCCAATTGGCCTATCGAGCCGTCGAGCCGAGCCGGCCATCAGCCACGCCGCGCCTTGCTAGGAGATGGTCGGGCCTTGCTGTTGCGACTCCACTCACTGCAGCACCCCGCCGGAGTCCAAGAACCTGCCTTCGCCGGTGAGCACGCCGTCAAACTTCACCGTCCGACCGTACACCGCCATCTCCAAAAGAAGCCGCACCAGGGGCCAACCCTAACTAGCCGAGCTGCCCTTTCCACAGCGCCGTGCGTCGCTGACGTTGCTTCTCCCGTGCGATGCACTACCACTGCACCACGCCAGCCTGTGCGCAACTTGCTGCTCGTGTGTGTGGGGTGGGGTGTGCGTGGGGTTATTCAAACCTTAGGCCTAGGACTTGTAACACCCAAAAATTCATCATCGAAATTCTAAACATTCATGTATATTAAATCTCTGTCCAGAAAAGACAGGGTACACAATGTCAAGTTGCCATACAGAGTGCGTCTTACAAACAGAATAAAATTATATTACATAAATACAGCGGTAAAGGAAAAGGTCTATATACAGCTAGCCAAGCGAAAGCTTCTATTTCATAGGCATCTTAACGGCAGAGCCAGCCTAGTCCTCCTGCTGATCCACGTCGGACAGGTACTCCACCACTGAGTGGGGGGAAAAGGAGCAAGACTAAGTACTACCCATAGTACTCAACAAATCACACCTGCAAATATGCACAATGCACGGGAATCAAAGATAGGCTAGAGGTTTATTTACGTAAAAGCAGTTGCAAACAGTAGTAGTTCGCAAATAGTAAAAAGATTGATTAATTGAATAATATTAATCCTCCACTGATTAACGTTACACCACGTTAATCAGGCCCAACCATCCATCTGAACTATACCAGTTTCATTGAGTCAAGTTAATTAATTAAGGGTGAGACTAATCACGGTGAGTCTTGCCCAATCGCCCATATCCGTAGCATGGCTATTCGAATAGTTTTTAATTCTAATCAGAGGTGTACAACTGTACCCACAAGACACAGCCCTACACACGTTCCCGTGTACCGGCGTATTACCATGACACCCCGTGAGAGGCTGTGACAGGACCATTCACGTAATCTCTCCCAAACCATCCACACCATGCTGAGGTTGCACCTGCCGCCAAGACACCCCACATCGGCCGAGCTACCCCCCTTGCGCCACAATGAATCCGGAAACTGATCAACCCTACCCCGGGCCGACCCAACTCCATCACGCCCATCCTTACCATTGGTTCCTAGGAGAGGGAGAAGAGATGCTATAAGCCCAACTGTTGCTCACGCTGGCTTGTGGTAAGTACGATTAATTGCCCAAGGGGTTTCCGCGAACTGGTCCTTAATTGCCATGGTGCGAGCAGCAAAACTATGCACCCACAGTCCACTATTTGGGTTAAATTTTAGTAATTTAATAGTAATATGTCCAATGTTACATTTCCCGACATATAGTCGAACCATGAATAGAAATGATAATATTTAATTCCCAGGTGAACTAATAGTTTCTAAGCATGGCTAAGCATCCTAAGAATAATATTTTAATCATGTTGTTACCCAGGTGACAAGGAACAAAGTTCAACAACTAAGGCGACGTGCGACTGGAGTCGGCGGAGTACGGCGGCCGTTCAGGAGCTCGGCGCAGAGGAGGTTTGGATACTCGGCAGGCATGGGCAACTGAGGGGAAAGTGAGAGAGGGGCACGGGGAAGGTTTTTAAGGACTCGGGTTGGAGGGATTGTGGCCGAGTTGGCCAAATTTCACGGAATTGAGCGTGGCGGCCACAACGGCTAGTGAGCGCGATTCAACCGCGGTCGCGGGTGAGAGGGGCGGAGAAGGTGGGGGGAACGGGCGGGGACTTAGTCCGCGTGGTTTGAATCAAGGGCCGAGGCGTGGGGGGAGCGGGAATAGGCGGAATCCGACGGGCGGGGAAGCTCGATCCCTTCCGGCCGAGTCGGCCGGAGGTTAGGGACGATGTTGACATGTGGGGCCCCGGGCCCACATGTTAGCGAGAGGGGTGAGGGGTGCGGCGCGGGGAGAGTCGCCGACAAGAAGGGCCTGGCCGGCGGTGAGAAAGGGTGAGGTATGTGCGGGCGTGCAAGCTGTGCAAGCAGGCCGGTCCAGCGGGAGGGAAAAGAAAAGAAAAAGGAAAAAGAGAAAAAAAAAGAGAAGAAAAAGGATTTCCAGTGCTCTTTAAATTCTAATAAGAGTTTTTGATTTATTAAGAATACTTCCAGTGCTCTAAAAATTTCTATAAAAATCCTGTTAGTATATTTTGGCAAGGAGAATATAAGAAAAATATTCCCAGCCACGATAATTTATTATTTTGCATTTTCACATTTAATTAATTCATTTGGCCAATTTAAATTATTTTTCTTGGGATATTTTCTTAGGTATATTTTGTGTGGCTATATTTAAGGGGGAAATTCAGGGTGTGACAGGACTCCTCACGCCGCTGGCGCGATGGGATGTACGGCTAGGGGTGCATTAGGGCTCATAGTCCATGAGGCGGGTACCGCATCCTATAAAAAATCTGAAAAGCTAGGGCCATGACAAGTCTCATGTGTTAGGTGCGTCACAGATTGTGGGTAAAGTGTACATCCTGAAAGTGCATCAGACCCCTAAGTGGGTTTTGGTGGATTAATGACAAAGCGGTTAAGGGACTAATGAGTTTATCGAGAATTGTGCAGAGAATTAGTCCCAAGTTGCTTGTTGTGGTGCATGTAGACCCCCACAAAGACATGATGCAAAACGGTGAAGCGACTCGGAGTTTATTTTAAATTCTTTTGAATTTTCTTTTGAGTTGTAGAAAAACCGTACTATCAAGAGGGGTTGCAAGCAGTGTTCCAAGACCACTCAAGTGCTTAAGATCCAAATAGCTGAGAGTTCATCACTTTGGCACAACACACTTGGGATGGGCTAATTTCAGTGTCAGGGTCTAGGGTCGGAGGCTCCGACCAACCAACTCGGCCAGAGACTAAGTATTGGCCGGAGGTTCCTACCCCTGGGGTCAGAACCTTCTGGCCAAAATCTGTGAGTAACGGCTAAGTGACGTATGCCAATGCCTATAAAGCCCAAACTTGGTTTCTAGCCGTTGGTTGGTCATTTCACTTTATTTTCACTGACTCCTAGCTTCTCTTAAGTTCCTTTGAGCTCTCCCAACTAGTTCTAGTGCATCCTTGGTGATTCTTGTGAAGATCTAGTGAAAAATTGAGTGAATTTTGTTGAGAGAAGGCTAGGAGGATCTTGTGCACTTGAGGAGGACGCGGATTGGCTGCTTGGAGCTTACTTCTCTTGGAGGAAAACCTCCTAGATGGTTAGGCGTCTCCCGCGAGCTTTCTTGAATTGTAGATTGTCCCGGGAAAGTTTGTGAAGGTTAACCTCACCTCCGCAAGGAAAGGAGGTAAATTCTAGTGGATACTAAGTTGATCTTCGTGATCGCTTGGTGAGGCAAGGGGTTGATCGAGACCCGGCTCTTTGGAGCTCCTCAACGGAGACGTAGGATCTTTGTGATCCGAACTTCAGGAAAAATCTTTGTGTCTCTATTGTACTTTCTCATTATTGCCTTATTTTGTATCTTTATTTGCCTGTATTTATCTGCTACCCTATTACTTGTTCCACTCTTGACCTCTATAAATTTATCCATTATTGAGGTGTTTTGGTAGAGTCAGAACACTAGCGAGAGAGCCAGTCGGAGCCTCCTACCATTTTGGTCGGAGGTTCCTACCAGTATTTTACCGCTGCTTTTAGAGAATTTTTTAGGAACGCCTATTCACCCCCTCTAGGCGACATCAACGGGCTTTCACATCCACTGTAGTGTGAATAAATTAATCTGTTCGAATAACCATGGTCGCGGTTAAAGGAGCACCAGGACATGGTTTGGGAAAGATTATGTGAATTATCCTTGAATGCGGGAAGGTCGGTGTTGGTAGGATTATGATAAATTGAATGTGAGGATAAACCGAATCAAGGGAAGCTTGGTGAGGTGGATGTATCTCTCATTGATGGATAACAACTTGAACTTAGCGCCTGTTTTCAGTACAAACTGCTAGGTCATAGGTTTGTGAACTGTTTTATGAAAGATCGCTTTTTGCAAATGAACCAAACCATACTTGAACCCTTGAGTGCACTATTGCATCTTGAGTGGTGGCTTGCAAGTACATTTGTACTCACCGTTGATTATTCCCCCTTTTTAGAGATAGAAGCCGAGAGAGACCCCTACGAGCACTTTTCTACAAAGGAGGAACCGAAGGAGACAGTAGGAAACTTGGTTCTCCAGTCGACGCCTATAGAGTATAGGTGGACCGCCGCAGCTTCGCTTTTGCTACGTTATCTATATCTTTTGGTATTTGGTATTGTAAATATCCGTGCTTGGTCTAATTAGGTTCCACTCGGGTAACCCTTGTAATATTAAGTGTTGTAAAATTGATAATCGATACAGGTGATGTAATATCAGCTATGTTACGTGTGTACCAAATTACTGACCCAGGGATTTGGTATTGTAGACTTATGAGGTTTCCAGTTTTCAAAATTTGGGGCCGACACACACAACACCATTATTGATAGTTGAAAATTTATCCGTGCTAGTGCAAATGCAAGTGTGCATGTGGACGCTAATCCGTACCCGCGCCTCCAAAGAGACCAACTTAATTAATAATGTAACAACAACAACAACAACAATAACAACAACAACTAATATCGTGTTATTATTATCCTTTTGTAGTGGAAGTCTTTGGTGACGCCATCTGATGCAGGTCTTCTGGAAGCCCTCATCTCTTGCATCTAAGAAGTCACTTCCCAATTGAAAACGGAGAGAATTGGAGTTGGTTGATGATGCTCTTAGTTTTTTGTAGTTTGTGTCTTAGATTACGTGTGGTTGAGATGCTCTATAAGATATTTTGTTGTTGTGATGCAGGGATGGCAATGGGTCGGGTCAGCACACGGGTAAAGTAAAAATATACCCGACCCGTTATCGAACTTCGCATGTCCGACCTTTGTTCCATAGGGATGGCGGCTATAACTCAATGCTCGTGCCCATGTCTATCAGGCATGGGCAACCCGACGAGTATCTAGTGGGTATCTCACAACATGAGTCATATCTCTATAGATAAATAATAAAAAAAACAATAAAATCAAGTGATCAACAAGCTTGTATAATTCTATTACCAATCATTCATAAATTAGTGATACAAATTATCACAAGCAAGTCATTATTTTACAGTCACCTATAAGTATTCAACAATTAAGAGCTATATATTATAGTAGATGGGCCAAAATCAAGAACCATTCCAATGAAGTTTATATATACTACGGGTGTTAAATAGACCAAAAACATAAAAGATGTGCCAAATCAACTAGAAACACATATATTAGGTTAGGTTCAGATTACCCATGGGCAAAAAACAATACCCGTGTCCATCTGCTAGGATTTTAGATATCGGATCGAGTATAATCACACACAAAAAATTAAACCTATATCTATACCTACCAGACACGATACCCACATATATCCATACCCGCGCGTAAAATTACCCTCCCTGGGGTGCTGCCTTCCTAGTGTTGGTACTTTTCCATGGCAAGCTGGCGCTCCCCGCAAAAACTCTGTAAACGCATATGTTGCTTTCTTTGCATCACAGCTTTTTCTCTATAATAATAATAGTAATTAATTAATTAAATTAAATTACTTAAAGTGTCCTAGCACGGCATTATCCATCTCGAGCCGAATAGCCGCCCCGGGGAGGGGACGAGACGGAGACCGGCGGCGGAAGCAAAGCTAGCTCCCTCCTCCGCTTAGCCCCAACCACCCTACTCACCGCATCGTGCTAGGATGGAATTGGAGATGGAAGGATGGAGGGATGGAATCCTGCCGTTGGGGGCGGCGGCAAGCAACCGTGGGTGGAAGAAGGCAAAAACTAGGCAGTCACGCGGCGAGATGGCGCGGAGGGGAGGGCGGCCGGGCTCACGCCGATTCCTTCCGTGCTGCCGCCGCCATCGTTGCCGCTCGCTCCATCCGGCAACCCCTCTTTAACCCGCGGAGCCACGCCGCGAGCGTGATTGCCTGCCGCGACCGGAGGAGCGCTGGGCACCCATGCCAATGGAGGAGTCGTCGATCGCGCACACCCCCACCTGGGTGGTGGCCGCCGTCTGCCTCGCCATCGTCTCCGTCTCCCTCGCCGCGGAGCGCTTCCTCCACTACCTCGGCAAGGCACGCCCCTTCCTCCCCTCTCCTCGTTTTTCCCGGCCGAGTCTATGCTTAGCTCGTGGATTGCCCCGCGAAACGCACCCCCCGATTTGTGTCAAATTTGTGGTGGGAGTTTGCTAGGATGTTCTCGGGGTCAGGAATTCAGGGCACCTTCCAACTATTGCAGGCATCTCAAGGTTCGCGATTATTTCGGTTGGTCTGTGTGCTTAGCTGACGAGTTGATGAACTGGTTATTCATTCCATTGGTTCATAGCCCAAACAAACCATACCAAAAAATTGTCAATGGCAATAGCATGATGCATGCATTTGGTTTGTTGCCAGAATTTTGGTGTTGCCAATATTTTGGCAAGGGCAAACAATAGACCATGAACAGGATTGGCAAAATTTTGTCCACAAACCAAACACCCAGCCTCTACCAAAATTTGGGCATTGCCAAAATTTTGCTTACCAATTTTTTGGTAAGGTTTGAAATGGCAACAATCCAAACAAGCCCGAAATCCACTTGTTTCCATCTATCTAAGGGCTGGTTTGGATGAATATTCCCGTTGTTTCCAACTACATATGGACTTATTTTACTGGGTTGAGCTAGAATTTGACTATTTGAGTGTTCAGTTGGAATTGCCATGAAGAAGATCGCTTCTCCGTGGATGAATTTTTCACAAATGTACTATGTTTACAGAGCAATTACATGGTTATGAGCAAATGTTCTCTACGATTAGCTTCATTTCCTTCTTGTTTTGTGCTATGTTGACAAGCTGGTTGACACAATGCCACAAAGTTTCTCCTGTCAGCATCATCACACAGGCACACTGCCTTCGTTTCTCTAGGAGCAGACAGTTTGCCGATACAAATTATTTCATTGCTAGGTGAAGGCGATAGCTCACATGCTGCAGCATCTCATTTTTCTCTTTGGCAAGGCAGTTTCATTGTCAGCTCAATATAGTTATCCCCCTTTGACCCGGTTAACTTCACTCCCTTGTTTCCTTGTTGTATTCTAATCAGTTAGCTCTTCTGGGTTAGGTGCGAAATTATGGCATTTGTGTCTTATAGTACTTGATTTCATGACTGAATATTTTGTGTTGGTGGACGTCTAAGAAGCTAAGTTTTTTTATAATCCATTGAAACATTAACAGAGCTGAACTTTCATTTCTTCCCATTAAAAATGCAATACATAATTCAATATTCAGTATTATTAGTTTTAGTACTCAACGCATTTGTTGAATTGACTTAATAATGGTCACCAATGCTATTAAGAGCTGCTAAGTTTTTCTTTTCTTCTTGCTTATGCAGTCATTGAAACATAAACAGCAGAAGACATTGCATTCAGCTCTCGAGAGACTAAAAGAAGGTATCATTCAGGGATATCTTCAGTTGCTTTTTTTATACTGTTAACTGGACTGCAATATATAAACATGGTTCATCTGTTGTAGAATTTTACTTAATTTGTTTGGAGAAAAGTATTCAAAATAGCTGCAGTGTATGATATGTTTCATTAAATTTATTCTGTTGCATTGAAATTTTATTTCTTTAACATCTTATCTGATTGAATGGCTACATATGCAGAGTTAATGCTTCTGGGATTCATTTCCTTCGTCCTGAGCCTTTCTCAGGGTTTTATTGTTAGCATTTGCATTTCGGAAAATGCTACACGTTTGATGCTTCCATGCAAGAAAGAGAGTTACCGGCATGCAGAAGAAGGTGCTAAGCTTTGCAAGAAAAAGGTTGGGGATATACAGTGTTTTTTTCTTGGAAACGTAATAACGTATATGATTGCTTTTCTTGGAAGTTTTTTTTTGGGAAATTGTTTCTTGGAAGCAGATGTCTGATTCTTTGATGTTTAAATTTTCCATTATGAGATTCAAATTCTACAATGTTAGTATTTAGCAAAGCCTTGTGTCAGTTTTGTTTTGCAGAAATGTTTCCAAGAATAATCATTATAACAAAACAGGTTTGCTCTGTTTTAGGGTGAAGTTCCCTTGTTATCAGTGGAGGCATTGCATCAGCTGCACATCTTCATATTTATACTTGGTTTGGTCCATGTTGTGTTCTGTGCTACAACAATATTACTTGGTGGAGCGAAGGTATATCTGCATAGATAAGTCTCTGCTGTATGTGACCATGCTTCTGGTTGATAAAACTGTGCACTGTTAAATTTTTTGTAGATAAGAAAATGGAAGCACTGGGAGACAGGAATCCACCGGGAAATGCATCTGAAATGTGTGTTGTTACCCTATTCTTTGCTTCTGTTTTTACATACCTTATGTTACATAATAAAACGTAATTACAAAAGATGAAGGTACACAATTGCCTTGAATGTATACTGAAGCGTACAAAGGGTCAACTTTTACTCACTGATTTAAGTTAGAACATACTCTGTAGCCTTGTAAAGCCTCTCCCTCAGCTTATGTTTTCCCATGTTTTTTGAGGTTTGTCCGAGTTGCTCACATGGGCTCATTCCTGCCATCCTTTTGGGCTTGAAGGCTTTTTATGGCATAAGCATATACTGATATGCCATTTGCATGCAACTGAACACCTTTTGATTTCTTTTTAACCATTGGCATTGTCTCTGAATTCAGGTATCATACAGGGAGGAATTCAGTTTTAATAGTTTTCATAAATTCGTTAATGATGATTGGATCACTTGTCTGTCCATAACCCATATATGAGTTAGGACTTATGCATATCGGTCGAATAACCTCCCTAGACTGAGCTAGCTTCAAGCACTTTACATCAGCATATCACTAATAACTATATATGTCTGGTGTTCAATGTTTCTCATCTCACATTGAAATGGATCTGTGCTTATTCCAATGCCTGAAACCTATGTTTGCTAATTGAGCTTTCCATTGCATAAAACCACATAAACACTTTGCTTTCTACCAATAAGTGAAAAAGATATTTAAATATCTTCATTCCAGTAGTGCATTGCTTGTACAAGTTATTCACTGTTATGCCACTTTCTCCTCATGCCATTCCCTTTTGTCCTTATACTTTTGGGCAATTCCTTTGGTCAAATCAAATTTATCTGATGTCTTTTCCTTTAGTTTCTCTGTGACACCCAGCCCACTATATATTGAGCCCAATTGTGGTCCATGCAAGTGTGTACGCAGACGCAGGTAGAATAGTACAACCTTGCTAGTTGAACAAGAGTTGCACCAATATATAAACCCACATGTTCCAACCATAGCACCTCTGGGTTGACCCTTTTACATGAAGCGAGGACAAAAGTGTAAGTGGGGTGTTATGTGTATGTGGGTTTCTCCTCATAAGAGCAGGCTAATGCTGATTTCGGAAGCTGGGGTGTGACATTCTTTTTGCTTGATACGCTAGATTCATCATCATGAAAAAGGCAGCTCATTATCTTAAAAAAAAAGAGAAAAAGGCAGCTACCATAACATGCATAAACCACATATATGCTAAGATAAGTTGTTATTCACAGTTCAAGGAAATGGTGTGTCCAATTTTGCTCTCATTCCTAATGATGTTAGTGCACCATGCTCTAATCATTCCCATTTCAGACTTACTAGTTACTAATATTAGAAAGTTGTATGTAAAAAATGGTCTCCTTTTTCCTGTTAGAAGCATTAGGCTGCTGGCACTTAACATATTCATTCTTTTTTAATGATCTTATTTGTTTATTGGAAAAAAATTGTTGCAGTACGGCAAATAGAATCCACACCTTTGCGTGTTGTGCGTAATCATCAGGGTGATTTTGTCAGTGAGCGAACAAAGGGGTTTTGGATGAAGCTGGCTGTTGTAAGCTGGATAGTAAGTCATCTGCCAAAACTGTTGAATTTTTCTCAATTCCTTTATTTTGGAATGTGGATATCTGCATGCTGTGCATGCCTGTAAAATGATCCAAATCATGATCGATGTAAAATAAGCAATGATTATCTTATTGCACGAATTGCATGCCAGTATTGACGACAAAATTTTCAGCCTTTATTAACTAGCACTGGATAAAATAATATAATGTTACAGAATGTTACAATGTCCTATCATCGTTACATATAATGCTGCTTAGTAAAACAACATCCTTTAGTCCCAAGCAAGTTAGGGTAGGTTAGGTAATGCTGCTTTGTATTTTATCAAAACTGTCAACCATGAGCATTTGACTTTTTTATTTTGGTGGGAAATGAATCTATTGGTAGCTTTCTGCAAGACATTTTTTGCTCCTGTTCTCCTAGTATGTTGTATGTTTATGTTTATTGCAATGCTCATGACATTTCTTAACTGTCTTCAGTAGTGTCTATCGTATCCACAACTTTATGAAGGTGCTTTTTTTACTTTTATCCACATATATTGCAGATTGCATTCCTGAAGCAGTTTCATGATTCCGTGAGTAAATCAGATTATAAAGCACTTAGATCAGCATTCGGCTTGGTAAGACACATCATTTATTTCAAGCGTTGCTTTTGAATTGACTTACACCGCTATTGAAGCGAACAGGGTGCTTTTATTTTCACAGAAACATTTCCCAAAGCACCCATTCTTTGATTTCCACAAGTACACGGTTCGTGCTCTTGAACATGATTTTAAGAGAGTAGTTGGTATCAGGTTGGTGTTTCATAGAACAGCTCTAACTTTGACTTAAATTTTTATGTGACGTTAATATTAACTAGTTGTGTGCAGCTGGTACCTGTGGCTATTTGTCATCCTTTTCCTATTGCTGAATGTAAACGGTTAGTCTACCTAACGTACCTATCATTCTACATGTCTCCTTGGATCATTGGATTCCCAGTGTAATGGCATGGTGCTTTCTTATTACTACCAGAACATGCTTTCATTTAAACACTACCATTGTTGGCCCATGATTACATGGTGTTTGTGCGTTGTATGTTATATGAATTAGCATGCTTTTTGTATATCAACTTTAGGATTGAGAAATATTGGTATCAATCCTCTTATGGAGCAAGATATGTAATAGTTTTCTGTGGTGATGTATGCTCTTCATCTTTGATTACTGTCCAATGCAGGATGGCACACATACTTCTGGTTAGCTTTCTTGCCTCTGTTTGTAAGTATCAAATATTCTCCTTTTTTACATGGGTTCTGTTGAATTCATATGTCCTACTTCCTGCCATCTACTTTTGAATTCTGACTCAGATCTGTGCTAGCTGTTATTTAAAGAAAGTAAAACATAGAATATCTTTTTATCTGAATTGGTGCGAATCTTAATAATGAAGTAAATTTGCAGCTCCTGCTTGTTGTTGGCGCAAAGCTGGAGCATATTATTACCCGATTAGCTCAAGAGGCAGCGGCATCATTATCAGATGAAACAGAAGGAGTTCCTAATATAAAGCCATCGAAGGATCATTTCTGGTTTGGCAGACCTGAAATTGTCCTTAAGTTGATCCATTTCATCCTGTTCCAGAACTCTTTTGAGATTGGTTTTTTCTTCTGGGTCTTGGTATTTGTTCATTGCGCTCTTTCACTTCAAGCATTTCATGATTAAGACTTTTCAGAACTGCAGCTAATAAAGTGATCACTCCACAGGTAACATATGGGTTCGACTCATGCATCATGGAAAAGAAGGTGTACGCCATCTCTAGGCTTGTTATTGGGTCAGTAAAATTCTGAATTTCCTGCAAGATTCTTATGTTTCTCCTTGTTTGTCACATGCATTGTCACGGCGATGATAAGAAGCGCTTTTGCTAGCACAAGAAAGAGCTAGTGCATTCTTGATCCATGCATTGACCTCATACACTAGTTCTACTAAATTACATTTAGATTTTAGACTCGTCTTACCAATGAATTATATGCTGTTTTATGCAGTATGCTCATCCAGGTGATCTGCAGCTACGTCACTCTACCACTATACGCCATCGTTACTCATGTACGCTCCAGAAATATAGTATATTTTTTTAAGGTTTACTTCATGAAACGTTTAACATTACTCCGGTGGTGACTTGGCTTTTCCGATGGCTCCCAGATGGATGGAGGCATCAAGCTGCAAGGGATTGGCTCGGGCCTGAGCGAGTATGTCGCGGAATGGGCCTCGGGGGCCAAGAAGAAGAAGGGGCAGTCGCGCCTCAGTCTCCTCAGCGCGCCCACCTGGAAGAACCCCGGCGGCGACCCCGCCACCGAGGTCGAGGTAACGCACAATGGCAACGAGCACTTCGGGGGTTCACCGCGCAACGCTCTGGCGCCGCCACCCGACCTGGACGAGATCGTGTCCGTCGTCGACGACGGCATAGGCGGCAACCACCACCGGAGGTGAAGGACAAGGGGCGCCAGGCTACGCGCCGCGCCGGCCTGCTTGCCTGACCGCGCCAGGGAAGCGTGCAGCAGGGTACGTACGGGCGGATCGACGCTGCGAAATTCGTCGTGTCGGGGCGGCGTCCGTCTCGTCCGCCTTAGAAACGGTAAGAGTCCACAAAATGCAAGCAGCTGAACTTTTAGATAGGAAATGTAGCTGCAATTAATCAATCTAAACTTGATAAGATATTTTTGTGTTGTACACAACACATGAAAATTGATGTTTCTATAGTTTCTCTCAGCATGCGTTTGGGTGTTGAGATGTATCGGAATGGGTTGAGCGAGGGTCACCCTTACCGTTTTGGTGGAGGTTATTATTTTGGTAGAGGTTACTGCTATCCGGCGTTATCATAGTTGTCGTGGTAACCATACGGTTACTGTGAAAACCGTGAGGTTATCATAAAAAATCATAAGATTTTAAAAGCCAAGAAAGTTGCACGGGTAACTATGATAACCGTGAGGTAATTGTGTGATACTGTACACTTTACTTGATACTTGAGTCCATTTTGTAGGGTGTTTGGTTTAGGGATAGGTGGAATGAGATGGAAGAGAATATTTTCATAAGATTCGGGTTACTTTTATACCTCAAAAACTGACAGACCAATTCAACCTGCTTCTTTCTCGCTGATATATGGACCGTATCATTCTATCCTTAAAAAAAAAGTATTATTCTATCTCTCGCACTAAATAGATAGTTAGGACAACTCTATCCTAAAAATAGAGATAAGACTAACCTATTCTATCTCTTCTGTAATCCAAACATATATTAAAGGACAACTACATGTATTTAGAATATGCTTGTCTAATAAAAATATTTAATATTTATAATAAGATTTAATCAAACTTCTACCAGGATCGTATATATAAGTGATTAATGTTCCTTCACTTCTTAATAAAAAGCTATGCGACTTTCTGTATATTCTTCATTCTTACGCAGGTTGGTTGTAGTCCATGGCCGCTAAAATCGGTAATCAACAAATGGTTTCCTATAGGCAGCGAGATTGAATCAAAACGAGATAAAGATAAGAAACTGAAGTGCCCGGCGACCGGCAGCTCTTGGCAGCAATGACCACCGTCACAGTAAAAGACAGGAGGACAACGAGCTTGTGGTGCTCAGCGTGGCCTACAAGGGACAACGCCAAAAACTATTGCGCCACGGATCCACGAAGCATCTAGAAAGAAACGCGTCACGGTACAAGAGGCACTAACGAATGAGCGATGGATTGCCGACATCGATACATCCAAATTCACCCCCGCGCACTTCGAGGAGTTTATCATGTTTGATGGATTTTTTATAAAAAATATCATATAAAACATTTAAATCATCCGGTATTATTTTGCACGAATATTGCTTTATAAAATTGCAATGTGTGGCTCAATGGCATGTGGACCCGGAAATTCCAAATAATAGTCAAATATACTGAATCTTGGACTCGTTTTTTTTTCTATATTTCGAATGGAGAACGACGGTTCAAAATAATTTCGAATTTGATATATAATTGCAGAGATGTTAAGTGTTAAAGAAGGAAAATCAACTAGTACCGTACTTGTTGGTTTAATTGATGCAGTGATTATCTCTAACGAAGTCCATTATCTTCAACGTGGCCAAGGTGCATGGGTGAGCTATTAAGCTTCTTATTTCATTTCTTGAGTATCCTAAGGACATGTTTAAAGTGCCGACTCTTAAGCCGGATCAAAACTTATCCACGTCATTAAGAGTCGATGCATGAATTAATACACATAACGTATTTATCTATTACACTGTCTCTAATACTCAGTGAGTTCCGTCCCTAACCATCATTCATTTAGGGCTAAGCGAAGGAAAAAAATTTAAAAATTTATTATTTTTTTAAATATATATACGCAACGAAAAAAATTTTAAAATTATACATGCACCACGCCGGGGGAGCGCGTCACCGAGCCGGCGCCACGGTGTTGGGGCACGAGCCAGTGCCGTGCTGCCAAACCGCGGCACCGAGCGGCCCCGCGTTGCCAATCCGCGGTACCACGGCGGTGCCACGCTCTCCCGCGCCGACCCGCGCCCCGACCGCGGTGTCGCGCCTCCCCCGCGCGGCACCGGCGCGAGGACGAGGCCGGGGAGCGCGTTGGTGGCGCGGTCCGGGCGACGGCTCTGCCAGAGGTAGCGGGTGGCGGCGGTGGGGGCGGCGAGGAGGCGGGTGACGGTGAGGTCGGTGTTGAAGTACTCGGGCAGGTGGGTGATCACCCCATGGGGGCCGACGGTCCAGGCGTGCACCCAGTAGCAGTAGCCAGCGGCGGCGCTGGCGCTGGTGGTGGTGACGCCCTCGACGACGACGACGTCGGAGGCGCGCAAGGCGTCGACGGAGAGCGGGCGAAAGCGGAAGGAGGAGGGTGCAGCGCCGCCGGTGAGGAGGTGCATCATGTGGTGGTCCGGGGCGAGGAGGGCGTGGGCGGTGGCATGGTCGCGGGAGTTGATGGCCTCGTACAGCCGGAGCACCGCCCACTGGTTGCGCTGCTGCTCTGTTTCCTCTTGTTGATCCTGCAGATGTGGTTGTTGGTGGTGGTGCAGCAGCAGCTGCGGCTGCTGATCCTCTCGAGACACCAGCTCCTGCGAGGTCGGGGGGGAGGGTTCAACAGAGGCGACGATGATGCAGCGGCGTGCCGGGATCTTGGACCAAAACGAGGCAGATGGAATCAATCGGAAGGGAGGCTGCCAGGGAGATGTGTTTGCGGTACTGCGTCCGGTGCCGCGCAGCCAGAGCGTGGTACCGCGGCTTGGCGACGCGGGGCGCTCGGTGCTGCGGTTTGGCAGCGCGGCACCGGCTGTCCCGCGCTCGGACCCTATGGTACCGCTCGGTGTGTATAAGAAAAGATTGCTCATCTAATTGTATATCCATAAATTTTAATCATCCTTCATGCCTTCTAAATATGTTGTAATTATTGGTGACATGAGAATATAAGTTGCGTACTTACAATATGCTCTTCACTTTAACAACTTAACCGGCATTATGATATAGCCTTGTGACAATTTGATTTGTTTATTTTCTAATAAATAGTCAAAGATCCTATCGTATTTGGTTACATCAAACGTGAATTTTATTTTCTTCTGCCGATTCTTTTGATCAACCGGCTTAAGAATAGAGCAAACGAATGGTTTAGACTTAGAGGTCCAAGCCTATTTGGCTATACACACGTCGACTGTTTTATTATCCAAAGCTACGACTTCATCAACTATATTTTTATAGGGACGATCAGGATTAGGTAAGAACTCGGCTTCTGTATTGGCTTTCTTAAACTAAAATCATTTTTATTCCTAGTGCCTATGACAAAGAAATTTTTAAAAACTTCGGCAATCTCATCCTCAAAATTTTTGGTTTTTGAACATGTACTGGTCATAGGATTACTAGAAACAACCGATGTAGGAGCCGATCCAAAAAGACTCGTCAGCTTTGATCTGACCGATGTTGCCCCCTCCTCCCCGGTCGGACTGGCCATTAACTCCAGTCGGACCGGCACTATGACACCGGTCTGACCGACCACTACCTCCGGTCAAACCGGTGGTGTTATATCAGTCTGACCGGCATACAATGTCACAGTAGTGAATCTAGGACCTATCATATTAAGAGGATTGTAGGTACTTTTTATCGGCCAATCTTGTTGTATAGGAACCGATGGTATATTATAAGCCGATCAAACACTATAGACATGCTCGCTATTATATGAAGTAGGTACACCACCTAGCAATCGGCTATTTAGCTGATTCTCTATTTCGTTCATGCAAGCGTCTAGGGTTTTCTCTAAAGTAGTATTAAAGGATGTAAAACGATTATTTATATTAGCAATAACAACATCATCTACTATTTCAGCAAATTTAGATGTACGGACACGTGTATTTCTATAATCGGTTATTACCTTAGATTTGTTGACGATAGACAACGTAAATTTCTCTTGCTTGATGACACCTTGCCCTGCCTTCCGATAGCATGAAGCCATCTTTCGCCGTATATCTTCAATATGAGCTTCAAATGTTTGGTGGTTCGCTTCCGGAAACTCTCCATAATCCGCCCCCATAATGTTGTCTTGATTAAGCTCAGTGCGAGAGCCCATAATGGAGAAGTAGAATTTTGGCTATAGCAACCGAAATCATTCCCCAGCGGAGTCACCAAAAAATGTGTTGGCGCAAAAACATGTCACACCACACACGTGAGCACCTTGTGTGCAACCCGCAGCGGCACATGGAGATGCATCATCGTAGGGGGTAGATACTACCGAATGATCACCCAAGAGGAATCCCGTCAGGGTAAGCGTGCGCCAGTTTGTTCTAGGCTCAGCAAGCCAGCTAGGACGTCTTCGAACGTTGTAGAGACGAGAGATAACGAGCAATTGGGGAATTTGAGGAGAATAGATGTGGGATACAAGTAGCAAAAAGAAGGGAGATGTAGAATATAGAGGATAGGGTTAATAGATTGATTTTGACGATTGATTGGTTGATTTCAATTGGTCTTGGTCCCTTATATTTATAGGAGGGGTGGTCTTACGCCTACAGAGTCTTCTCCACGTTCTATTAGGCTTAGAGATCAATTAGGACTCAAAAAACCCCGATCTTAAGTAAGAAAACATAAGAAAAACTCTAAACATAACCGGACTCTGACTACCGGTCCGACCATCGGGTTAGCCAGTCTGACTGGCCGCGTACCGCCGGTCGGACCGGTCTCATATGGAAGACTCGGTTCTCTTTTCCAAATTTAGCTTTCTTTCTCTATATACTTTATATAATGCTAAATTTAGATATCAACAGTAACAATTAAAACGAACGCATGATTGAGCCCGGGATTCACAGACGCCTAAGAAGTCCTGGCTGCGTCGATCACCTGGCTGTATAAAGCAACTGACACCCTCCTCGCTAAGGAGACACGCACATACACGCCGTTGCCACTAGGCAAGACGCAGCCCTACGCACCCACATATATTTGCAGGAGATCACATTAAAGGTAACTGAGCCTATAGAAAAATCAAGGGTAGATGCAGCTGCCTCCACATAAGGCCAAGAAGCAGAAGCACAAACCGTCATCTCCCACTTACGCAGCTTCAATCGCCGGCGTCTATGTGCATCATCACCGAGAACTTTTCATCAATCTGGTCGTCATCCTGCATCAAGCTAGTCATCGTCAACAACAAAAATCGTCAAGGAGATTAAACCTTGATTTGCATCTCGATCAAGTCGATGATGTCCGTGAAAACCACGAAAAAGCGATGCCACCCATGGAAACTACGATCAAGATCAAAACAACGGATTTTGCATGTGCTAGGATGAGATCTATAAATTCCATATACCATGCAGACCATTTTTATTGAGATCTCACCGTCGTCTATAGAGAATTACCCTATATTTTATCCGGTGCAAAACTTACAAATTTGTCTCGTGCGTGTCATATCCTAATTTTCGTCTTTCGTGTTAGTCAGTTAATTTTAAAAATTCGTATCTGGTTTATTTGTCTAAAATAGCTTATTTAAAATTTCTCCAGAAAAAGGATTTAAATTGGCTAATAACTTAGCTATGCCGTCATTTTATTCGATCGCTCGTAATTGGTCTCATTGGATTTTATTTTCTTTATGAACTGGAGCTTAAATTCTCATTTATTTTCTAAAATCCCAAATTTCCTTTGAATAGTCCAAATTTCTATTCGATTCCCAACAATTTCAGTTTCCATGAAATATTCCTAAATTCCCAGAAATATCCAAATTTCCTAAAATTCTAGATTGTCCAAATTTGGAGGATTTCCATAAAACCCCTTGTTTTTTTTTTTCCATTTTCCCTTTTTCTCCTTTCCTTGTCCCGCTCCTCTTCCTTTCTTCTGCATTGTCCTGCTTCCTTCCTCCTTCCTTCTTTCTTCTTCTTTCTCTGAAGGAGACCGAAGCCCGACGCCTGCCATCTCCCTCCGCAGCTCGGGCCGGGCGGCCAGAGTCCAAGCCATTGTGCCCTCGGCCCGCTCCTCTCCGCAGCATCGCCACCCTGGCCCAACCCAGCCCCGCACACCGCCGTGCCGCGCAGGATTCCCACAGCCGCCTCCGGAGTCCGCCGCCACCACGCCAAACCATGCCACCGACCTCATCTCCTCCCTCTCCTCTATAAATTCCACCGGCCACCGTCCCCTCTTCTCCTTTCGATACCCTAGCCAAATCGCTGCCTCTGCTTCCAACCGCCGCCGTCGTCGGGAGCCGGGCCGCCATCGCCATTGCCTTCGCGACCTCCGTCCGCACCGGTGAGCATCGAGGCCGAGGCCCTCTCCCCTCGCCGCTCCTTTCTTCCTCACCTCCGGTGTCGCCTCGGAGCGGCCTCGTTTCACCATCGAGCTCATCGTCCTGGACGCCGATGCACCACCATGATATCCCGTCGCCTCCGTCTCCATTTCCTTGTTCCGACGCTGCCGCTGCACACCGGAGCCGCTTTCGCCATCGCCGTCGCCTTTTCCCAACTGTCGGTCGCTGGTCCCGCCTCTGCCGTGCCGCGCACGCGCCGCGCCGTGGCCGCGGTCACCGCGTCTTGCGCGCCTCCTTCTCCTCTGTGCCGTGGCCGTGGCCCCCGCGCTGCACAGTACGCCGACGTATCCCAGCCATCTAGATCGATCTACACTGTCCGATTTACATAATCCAAATCAGGGCTACGTCATCGTTACACGTCAGCCCTAACCTCCATGTCAGCATCCGCGTGTTGCCACGGGGCTATGCATCTCAATCGATTCACCACCTGCCTCTATCCCTCGGTCCACAGACCTAGTCCTCATGGACCTCATGTGTCAGCCGAATAAAAATAATTATTTTCTAATTTAAAATTCAAGAGAATATTTTTGGAATATTTTTACTTTCTATCCTTGGATTTTCCTTGAACTCAAACTTCCGAAGGTTATATCTTATTCATCCAAACTTCAATTTGACTAGTTCTTCTTTCTAAATTTTTCTAAAATCGAGCTCTACCTCATGGTTCAGTTTATTGTTCTATCTGAACTCCGATTATTTAGCTTGCCTTTTCTCTTCGTTTATTTTGTTCTCATTTGCGGACGTGTAGACGCCGGTGCCAAGGAGTAGTTTGTGGCAATTGAAGACACGGTGCAAGAGCAGTGCTTGGAGCAAGGCAAGCACACGCTTGACCATGTTGATCCTAGCTTATACATTGTTTTGTTTGAAACTATGAATTATTTGTTTGTAATCATTGTATTGGGTAGTATGATCTAATTGCTATTATTTTATGCCTTGAATATTAATGATTACATGTGAAACCTTGTCACCCTAGAATTATTTATGAGTTGAACATAGGGGAGTCAGCTCAGGGTATAATAGCTATGCTTAGTCCTGCTTAAATTGTTTTTTAAGAAAAATAAAAATTTGATTATAATACATTTATCACTGTTTTTATATGAATTGTGTGACTGTGTTGCACCATGTAGTAATGAACTGGTGGATAAAATAATTTGGACTGGGGTGATGGATGGTTTTGTGTGAACCTAGGTAGGAGGTAAGGCATTGTGTGGGCCTTTACTATATGATGTATGTTCTGTAGCTACCCAAATAACCAACTATGTGCTCTCTGGCTACTACTTAAAGCTATGTGGTACTATAGATGATGGCAAGTTGTCTTAGCCAGTTAAGGACCTCACTTTGTGCGTCATTGAACTCAGCCTACCATACAACTACATGTCTTTGTGGGAGGACCTGGCTTAGTAGATGTCTTAGTTCTATCATTGGCAGCCCAGGTAGTTAGAGTAGGTTCTGGTTAGCACCATGGGGACTTTCCTATTGTGGGAGAAAGGCGTCTCATGGGGGAGGCCAGTGTTGGGACGAAGATGTTGGACGGCCTTGGTATGCTTTAGTATTGGCCGTGATAAAATGTATCATGTGAGTAAAGTTGTACAACTACATAGAGTGTAATAATTTATCTGAATAGCCGTGTCCTCGGTCATGGACATACTCGGTGGTTTCACATGAGGGGTAATTTTGTGAAAACTTTTACTTTTAGGAGAGATCCGTGTGGAGGGTAAAGTAATGTGATAGCTATGTGGTCTTGTGTGGGATGGTTGGTTGGGAACCTACGCTAGTTATAACTATTGTTTAAATATCTATTTTTAAATTATTTATAAATGCAACTGATGTGTTATGTAAAATAGTCATTGATTTCCTTTGCCAGCTTGTGCATATGCATGTTATTCCCTGTGCACTTGGTGAGTATTTCATACACTCACATTACAATCCTCCCTAAATCTAGAGGAGAATTATCTGCTGTTTCCCGAGGAGTTCGCCGAAGAAGACGTTGAATAGGCCGTGTGTCCTAAATGACTGCCTGTGGCAAGTTAATGGAGCTTCCATGCATTTATCTATATTTTTTGTTGTGCAACTTTATCGTTTTATTAGGCCCTTCGTGGCATAAGAAATGTAAACTTTAACCATAAGATTTATCACAATCAATTTATTAATTAAGGTTAGTCATTTATTCGTGATGTTGGCTGTGATATTATCTTTGTAACTGTGTTTGCTAGCGTGATCCTAGACTAGCACAGTATACATAGAGGGTCGTAGTTTGGGTCCCGACAATGTATGTCATGTGCGGCAGCGAGTCTCTTCATCAAATTGAACTACATATGCTTGGCCCTCATCGGTGATTGGACAGCCAAGGTATCTCTTCAATATATGATTAAAACAAGGTATATCTAACCCCCATCGGTGTTTAGACTACCTCCTCCTCAATCTATGATTAAAATTAGTAGATTTTGGTAAATCTGGTTCTCATTTGTGACCAGACTACCTATTTG
Organism: Oryza meyeriana var. granulata; assembly: GCA_003991445.1. Taxonomy (NCBI): domain Eukaryota; kingdom Viridiplantae; phylum Streptophyta; class Magnoliopsida; order Poales; family Poaceae; genus Oryza; species Oryza meyeriana. The sequence continues at coordinate 6,451 of RYFJ01002409.1, read as the reverse complement.
CCTCTCAGTCCTTGATCAAAACGTACCAGCATATGTCTGACCCTCATTGGTGGCTAGACTATTTGATGATCAAAGCATACTAATATATGTCTGACCCGCATTGGTGATTAGACTATCTGATGATTAAAATATATTTTGCCCTGCGCACGCGCACGGGAGCAATTCCCAATCTGTAGGAACAAATAACATTTATTAAACAAAACAACGCCAACTATGAGGTTGAGGTGTGCAGATTTGAAAAACATCAACACTTTGGCTGTGTGTCGACATGTTAAAACGGCTCGATAAATCATCATCTACGCCGCGTCCATGACCGACAAGGTTGGACAACACATTGGGTAAAAGCCAATGAGGCTACAACACTCACATATTCAATCCGTTTATTACCGACGAGGCTAGACGAAACAATGACTGAGTGCCGTTGAGGCCAGGTCGCTATACTATTAACACATTTAAAACTTATGGGAATGGATACGCCGTTGCCAAGCACCGACGAGGCAAAGGCAATCACAAAATCCATGTCTGATGAAAGCTGGCGTATATGATTGGGCACCGACAAGGTGAAAGTCATCCTCTTCATCGTGACACTTGCTCCACACGCCGACGTGGGGTAGTGTACCGTGACTAGGTTTCGGCGAAGCAAACCCACCCGCATCACATTCACAATATTCAACGTTAAATCTGCACCAACCTCAACCTTCGACGAGCATATATTTTTGAAGACGATGACCCAAAAGCGTAGCTTAATCAGAGGTGTTCCGTAGGCTCGCTCCTATAGATGTAATTAACTGACAGCCTCATTGCTGGGTGCCAGGAATCAGCGGACTGCACACAATCTCCAGTTAGACACCTTTCTATTAAGCATTCTCGCAGAAGGCAAAAGGCGAACCCTTGCGGGAGCCCCTAATGTATTTGTAAACATTCATATGTGATTAATAAAATACAAGGTTTCCTATTTTCTGTGTGTTTGTTATTTTGTTTTCACAAACACATCACCCTATGGCAGTGACTCCAGGATACGTGCTTAGCAATGAAGAAGAAGACATGATTATTTGGACGGCTACTGCAAGCGGCAGCTATACCACGAATTTGGCATACCGGTTCTAGTTCAATGGCTCAAAAAACTACAACCTCCGTGCAATCATCTGGAAGCCATGGGGGTCCTCCGAAGTGTAAGTTCTTCGCATGGCTCGTAGTACAAAACAGACTCTAGACGGCCGACCGACTGTAGCAGAGAGAATGGCCAAACTAGAGAACTTGCCCCCTTTGCCGCTCGCGCGATGAGATAACATTGCACCAACTTGTGCATTGTCGGGGTCTCAAAGCGGATCTGGGGGATGATAGTAATGTGGGCGCAAGTCAACCTGCAGATTGATCAATGGGAGGCAATGAACACGGTGGAGAAATGGTGGACCACCATAGCTAAGACGTCCGAAATACCGAAGAGCCTGCTCCGCTCGATGATCCTAATGGTGAGCTGAGAAATATAGAAAGAGCGCAATGCCCGAGTATTTCAACGGGTCGTTATAACACCCGTTGTGATAGTAGCAGAGATAAAGGAGGATGCCCGGTCCTAGTGTTTGGCTAGGGCGCGAAAACTTAGAGTTTCTTTCGTCACAAGAATAGGTCTTCCCTGGCTTGTAAATAAACTCTCTATCTCCTTTTTTATCAATGAAAAGAGGCAGCCCTCCTGCCCCTCTTATGCGAAAAAAAGAAACTGAACTGCCCCCTCCTGATTGGCCAATCGCTCTATGCCTCTGTCGTCCATCGCAACGCAACCACCCGTCAACCGTTGCTCATGTGTTCGCCTTGCATGCGTTTGTCTACACGGAAAAATGATACATGTAACAGAACTTGTTCACAAACATCTTACAAAAACTAATGTGATATATCGTGATTGAATCTTGATTTTCCATAACTAGTCATTAATTAAATCCAACAGTTAAGATCTTTGTTGGTAAGATGGAGTAAAAGTCTAAAAATTTTTTAGTATGCATAACATTACTAGTCTACTCGTCTGCCTCTCGGAAAAATTCCACTTTACGCCTCTCAAGTATAGAACGAGTTTAATTCACATCTCTTAACCATAAAACCGCTATAAAGCATCCTAACCATCAAAACTAGTGTAAATCAAGTCTCTTAATAGTTTGGATGACGGTTTTGTTCTACATGATGCCCATGTGACGTGTTTAACTTGGTTTTTGTTCTATGTAATATCTACGGGAGCTTATGTTGCTCTAGAAGAAAAATAACAGACAAAAAACACAATGGAACCCACGTGTCAGTTAGACAAAAATAATAAAAAATAGTGGGCCCACATGTCAGTGCCCACTCATTTATCTTCCTCCTCTCCGTCTCCTATCCATCTCCCTGTCCCTTCTCTCCTCGCGACGGCAGCGGCGGCGGTGAGGGTAGTCGGCAAGCCCCGTGCGAGTTCGAGCTCGGCTGCGAATTGAGGCAGAGGCAGGGGCTGCCGGCGAGCCCCCCACGAGCTCGAGCTCACCCGCCCGTCCGCGCGTGAAGGGAGACAGCGGCGGCGGCGGCCGGCGAGGCCTGCGCGACCTCGAGCTCGGCCGCTCGCACGCACAAAGGGAAGGAAACAGTGGGGGCCAAGCCGGCCGTGCCCCTAGCCCCATCGCTGCCGCTGCCCAACCATCCTGCGCTGGAGGGCGCCCGCGGATCTGGCGGCGGAGAGGCGGATAGGAGCAGGTCGGCTTCGAGCTCGCTGTGGAGGCGGCGCAGGCAACATGGGCGACGGCGAGCTTCGCGACCTCATCTCCGTCCGGAAGGGAGGCAACGGCGGTGGTGGCCGGCGAGCCCAAGGGGAAGGGCGACTTCCTCAACACCCTCGCATTCCCCATCTTCCTCGGTGCTCTCCTCTACGGGAGCCCTCGCGCGCAGCGCCGCAGCAAGCTCCCTAATCTGCTCGCCGCTACCTGCTGCTGCTCGGAGCCGTCGCCAGATCGTGTCCAGCAGTCCAGGTAGGCGCTGCCGCAGTTCAAGCCGCCGTTCGCGTGGCCGCCGGCAAGCGTCCGCGACCTCAGCGGATAAGGAGAAAAAATACGAGAGAAGGAAAGGAGTTGGAAGAGGGAGTAAAATAAAGCAGTAGATTACTAACAAGTGAAACCCACGATTGTTTAATTATCATTTCGTTAAGTATAGTGCTATATAGTTGCCACGTCAGCTGAAACGGTCGTGAAAACCGTCTAGGAAGCTAATTTACACTGGTTTTAGGGGTGAGGCTAGCGCGCCGTCCGTACACCCATAACCACTAGTAATCGTGCGCAATGCATGTTTTCGTAATATATATTGTGAAAAAAAAATCAACGGTTCATTTCCATTTTTCATTGAGTGATAGTTACAAATGAATAAGAAATTTGCCTTCTGGGCGCATTTTCACTGCCATATCAAAACAAAAATATAAAGAATCATGAGCTTTACTTCCATCTCATTCAAAACAAAAAAATGTAAATTATCAACCTTTGTTCCATATGAAACCAGCACAAGGTTGTAAATTTGTGAAATATTAATCACTAAAGCTACTTTTCCAAATTCATGCTCTCAAGAACTTCTAAGTACCTAACGGAACAAAAATAACATAAGCATTGCTTTTCACAAAGAAGAGTTTTGGGTTTCATCTAGATTACATGTTTGAAACTGATCCCTTCTTAAAAAAAGCAATTATAGAAGCATCCTCTCGCCATAGCAATCTGCAACCAACAGATATTTGCTGTTATCTCGAAGATAAACATCTAGCGACACAATCTTGTATAATTGGTAAAATGGAACAAAACAGAAAAGTCTCAAAAATATAATGAATGTACTGGCTCATGATTTGGTTTTAAATCAATCTCTACGTCTCTGTACGTTGTGAACATGTAAGACCCCCTAGCTAGATCTGGAAAACTAAAAGCACCTCTGTACTATAACAAAAGAAAATAGCTCCCATGGCAAATATAATCTCTAGTACTAAGAAATAGAAAATAAAAAGATTAAATCTGGTAACCATTTGATCATACCAGATTATATATAGAAGTTAATTTTATATACAAGACATCGAAAAATCAGCTTTGATCCTTCTGCATTTTCGCCTGGTCAAACCCAGTGTCATGTACTGTCTCTCTCTAAAAAATCTGTATCCTATTGCTGCCCCTAGCAAACTCCATGTCTCATACTGCTGATGCATGCTCCAGTTCTTGAGAATGTCACAAACATATGTAACTTATATGATATATTCCCTTCATCTAAAAATATAGTAAATTCTTCACCTACTTTCTCATCTCAGCTAATCACAATATCTCTCATTTAATTTTTTTTCACCTACTTTATCGTCTCGACCATCACAATCACCTCTCACTTAATTTCATCTCCATTCTTAATCTCCGTGAAAAAACTTCATTTAATTTCATCTCTCTCAATCTCCGTGAAAAACTTCATTTAATTTCATCTCTCTCAATATCCACGAAAAACTTTATTTAATTCCATCTCTCTCCTTAATCTCCGTGAAAAGTTCAAAAGTGCTTATATTTTAGGACGGAGGGGTACTAAACAACATAATTTTAGACCCTTCAGCAACTTTGTGTAACCCAACAAATAATTAGAAAGTGCATTTCTTTATGAGAAAACCTCATTGCATTAGTAATCTTAATATATCAGAGAGCAGAAGTGTAACGCCCCGGTTTCCAGGCCGTTAAAGACTATTTTCGTAAAACCCTAATTTCAAAAATTTTGGCCTTTTGTGTGTACTTAAGGACTAAGTGCCATAGATCTCAGATCAATAGCCTCTCTTGAAACCCTAAAACTTGGTCCCAAACTCTCCTTCCTAAAATTCGAGACTCGAATTTTTGCAATTCAACCGTCTCTCTCTTTTTGGAAAAATTCAAAATCAAGTTCCCATCGAAGATCTTGATCAAAATACTCTTATTTCATACCTTTCAAAGTTTCTCTGTACTCAGTTTCGAATTTTGCAATTCGAAGCCCTCCGTTTAAATCTCCTTATTTTGTTCCTCTCGGAAACCTTGAATTCCATTGAGAACTCCCTTCTCGAAATTTGCCAATTTATATATACTTCTAAAGCCCTCAAATCCCAAGAATTAAATCTAAGTTCTAATATTGCCTCGAGGTACTCCAATTTCATTCCATTACAAAATTCCCAAAATATCCCTGAGAATCAAGTCCCAGTTTTAAATCAAAATCCAAATCCAGTCACCCTTTTGAATCTCCTCCTTTCTTTTTTCCAAATATCATCCAAATATCCATATATATGTATATAGGCCCAAATCCCATCTCAGAAACGCCTCTCTAAAGTCCCCACAAATTTCCCCGAGTCATGATCTCGAATTAAAAATTTTAATTCGAGTCCGAATCCTCTTTCGAAACCCTCCCTCCGAATCCCTCTTAAAAATATATATACATATCTATACATGTATACGTACCAGAGTCCCTCTTGATTCCCAAAGGTCTACCACCCAAAGCAATATCCAACCCCAGGGAATTTATATCTATTCCCTCTAAAAACCCCCATCATTTTTTTTTTTTTTCCTTCCAAAATATACATATATACATCTCAACTATGGTGGTAGAATCCTCCTCAGAAAATCCCGAGGATAAGCTCACGGTCCCCTCGAGATCCTTCTTCCTAGATAATCTCTCTCAAAAGTCCAGAGTCCCAAGAGAGTCCCAAAGTGGTTACAAATCAAATCCGAAACTAAATCTCGCAATCTATCCTTCAAAAATTCCTCTCTAGACCTCCTTCAATTATATTATATGTATAGTGATATATATACATATAAATATATCAGAGTCCTCTTCAAAAAATTCCTTTGGTTGAATCCTGAGAAATACTAACAAAATCAAAACACTCCAAATCCTTGATCAAATCTCCTTCCAATAACCTAAAAACTTCCAGAATCCCTCCCTCATATATACATATGAATATATGAAATTCTCCTTGGAAATCCCACTTATCTTTAATTCCTGAAAATATTCATTATGGAGCCAAACATCAAATCCAATAAAATATCCTTTTTCAAATTCCTACAATCCTCAAATCATCTTCTGAATAATTCCAAGCCTCAGGTTTCTATTGGGCTCTTCCCAACTTCGCCCAGGCCTGAGACCCTCAGCCTCCTCGCGCCTGCTGACCGGCGGGAACCACCCGCCAGCCTCTTCTCCATCCGGGCCACGCGCGCACGCGCTTACGCGATCAGGCGGGCCCTCTGTAGCACGGCCGAGCAACCGCGCACAGGCCTACACGCAGCGTCCTCAGCCGGCTCCCCGTGAGACATGTGGCAAGCAACGCCCGGCTCATGGCATGCCAGGTCCTCGCCCTCGTGACGCGCCCAGGCGCCCTCGCCCACAGTTGCCTGCCCTGTGCCTCGCCGTGGCGCACTCCGGCCCGCGCCTGTGCACGCGCTCAACGCCGACAACCGGCGCCCTACAGAGTCAGCAT